>CM068960.1:39594725-39606042 GCA_035128595.1 Eptatretus atami | reverse complement strand
AGCTACGTAGTGTTAAAAGGAACGTGCTGTAGTGTAAGGGACGATGTGGGAGCACGAGTTAGTTAGGGGAAGTAGTGAGCAGGATGGCAGAGATTCAGCGGTGTGTGTGTTGAAGAGTTAGTGAGTTGAGTGAAAGCATGTGCTTGATGAGTGAGTGAGGCCAGCGGGTCTGAGTGAATGGAGTGATTGGGGAATGCATGGTGCGAGGATGTATGGGGGGAGACGACTCCTGCCAAGACGGGCAGCTGTAAGTTGAGTACGTTCTGAGTAAGTTAGAATGTGAAAAAGGGGTGGATTGTTGTGGTCGAGTGTAGCTGAAACCGCTTTGAGAGGTGCAGGACGCTGTGACGGCTGGGAGCGTGGCGAAAAGGTGAGTAACGCTGAGTGGTACCGGCAGCAGTTAGTCGGTCGCGTCGGCGAATGGGCCCATGGGTGCCGTGGATAAGCGTAGTGGCGGTGCACGCTGGATACGGGGCTCCGGGGCGCATTATCCCGGCGTGTGCAGTGTGTGGAACAGAGTGACCCTCGAAAGGCCCGGGAAGCACTGCCCATAAGTGAGCGTTTCAGGAGGTGACATGAGGCATCTGAGTGTTAAGGCGAGATGTAGCTCGGAGGCAGTGAGGCCCGGGGGTGCATGCGATGGGAGAAGACGGAGAGGTAGTGCTTGCCAGGGGACCTCCGCGTACCCAGATGACGACCGATGGAGGGAAGGAAGAAATTGGGGCGAGTCGAATGGTTAGGACACCAAACAAGCATTGGGAGAGCCTGGTGTTAGAACAACAGATAAGCGCGAGAGGCAACGTGTAGAGCGGGGTTGTAGAAAGTATGGATAGGGGTAGATAGGAAGAGTACCATTCCGACCATCCACCATAGCTCCAGTTGTGGGTACGATGGACCCATGGGTTAGAGGTGCTGAAGCCTGCAGGTCCAATATGAGGCTGTCGTGGGGCCTCGAACAGGACACGCAGTCCGCTATTACAGATCCGGGAGGGAACGGTGGGGTTGGGAGTAGGCTAGACGAATAGATAAGCCGAAAGAGATAAAGGGTTGGGCGGACGATATTTAATAGTGGGAGCAAAAAAAAAACAACGAAAGAATAATTTGGCAAATTGAGTTTCAAATTAAGGAAGTGGGGTAGATACAGTGACAGAAAGGCGATGAGGTGGAGGAGACAGTAGCAGCTCGAGCGGCTCGTGAGTGGCAGACAACCTACGCACTCCCTCTGAATTCCTAAGGCAAAGTTGCGGCCACTTTGCATGCTGCTATTGTTAGCTGCGAGCTGAACTGAGAGCTATGTTGCAGCTCCTGTGCTTCAAGGCGGCGGGCAGTTTCTGCGGATGTTTTACTGCGAAGACGGCCGGCCAGGTTCGTGCTGCGCGTGTTTGCCTGACACGATTGTTCGGCGGGCTGTGTGGCCTGCGCCTTGCATGCCATAATGACGCTGCCTATCGGTTGCGTTTGCCACCTCAATTTGCTATTGCCCCCCTCAGCGCACTTTGTTCATTGCAGATCGCCAGATCGTTGCAAACAGTTTCAAGTGCTAAGAGCTGATAGCCCGACATCACGGGACGATCTGGAGCTCGGGACAACTTGTTTGCTGCGTCAGATGTGTCGCGCGTACGCAGGGCTGCGCCTGATGCAGCGATCAACGGACCGATTGCGGCCCGTGCAACGTTGTTGGTCAGATCGTCCGCGTATGCTGCAGGGACTGCCTGTAGGCAAGCGCAGGAGATGACTGCGTTTGCGCAGTCATGGCCGGTGGTTACGTATGGGTTTCATTTTAAGAGGGAGGCTAGGCTAGCGTTGAGGACCGGCACTTACCTACGTGTCATATTTGAGCCGAGACTGCATGCGACAGCCTGGTACCTCTATGCTTTCTTCTTGCGAGTCCCAATTGATGCTGGGCATGGTTAGTGTAAATTGATAAGCTAAGTTAAGATGTAGTAAAATCAGAGTGGCCCGCATGTCTGTCTAGCGCCGCAATGTTTAGTTTAAAGTGCTGAGGGAGGGTTGTATTAGTAGTACTCAGAACACATCAGTTGATGCAACAGCGATCCCATAATGTCGACACTTCAAGCGTGCGAAGGTAAAACTGATACTCGGGGTAGAACTACCACATATGGCACACCGACAACGAGAAATTGAACCTGGGACAGTACTGAGAAGGGAGGGGATAATGTTATACGGCATGATGGAAATTCGATTAAGTCAGAAGGGAGCGAGTGAGATGTTACTAGAGTACTGTTAGATTTAGGCCCCAACCGGTGTTAGAGAATTATATGATAGATCATTTCGGGCTGTTGGATCCTTTAGATAGCGTTCTGTTAATTTTATTTTGAACAAACACTTCAACCGGGACACGCTAAACCAGCAGCATGCCGTCACAACTGAAAAACGCTCCAACATCACCAAACAACAACGGCAAACGCCACGAACTTTCAGCATCAACCGTCCATCATTAGTTCGCATATCCATTATCAAACGAACCATGACCAAAGCACCAAAAACCTCCAGCCACTTGCCCTCTACGTGCCAGTCCACAGCACTCTGTGAAAGGCGCGGTGTCTTGGCATGTGTCAACGATACCACCGACCGAATAAGCAAATCGGGCTTTCCGAGGGGAATACGATCAGGAACGCTACCGCCCTCTGAATCCGTCCAAAGGCAAGCGGGAAGCGCTTGGCCTGCCCCCCCATCAGCAGCAGTCTGATGTGAAACCAAATTCACCAAAGCTAGGACGAGGGAGGTCACACCATTTCCTCCGATCCATTGGCGAGCGTTGTCGCATCCAGAGGTATCTGAGGACCGGAAATTTACAATTTGTTTCTCCTGCCACGGCCATAAGAAGGCGAGCCGCTAAGGCGAATCGTGGAGAAGTGAATGAAGTCATCTGTGGAAGTGTGTAGTTATGGTTAGAACGGAGATCATTGTGCGAAGGCATGAGTGGGTTTAGGCAGTGGCTGAAGGAAATGTGGAAGAGTCCAGAGCTCGGGCGAGGCAGAGACGGGGTAGCGAATCGAGCAGGCGCGGTGGAGCTCGTTCTGGGACTCAAGCCAGCCAGCTTCCTCTCCAGGGCAGAACATGCTTGGTCCCCACTGAGATATGGCAAAAAGCGGGCAGTTCCCACACACTTCCAAGGGTGCCAATGAAACAGCGAAAAGTTACACAGAAGTCGGACGCAAGCAGCCACATTGTGTCGTCACAGGAGCGGTAGACCACCGTTCGCGACCTGGCGTTTCAAGGTCCTGCGACAATGGCATCAGCGCGTTCTGCCCCTTGTTAGGAGGGTGTTATTTCTATGCATTTAGAGAAATTGTGTTGCGCGCTGGAAGTATAACGTATATAGTGGTTGCTGTGTGTCCGCGTATCGATAGTTTGCGCGTGTGTGTTTTTGCTCGATTAATGTGCATTCTGACTGTTTACTGTAACATGTGTGCTTCCGTGGGCCGAGTGTATATAAATGTGCTTGTTGAAAGCTGTTTCCCCCCCGTTACGCTTCGTCTTTCTTAATTGAATCTCGATCCGCTTCAGAGATAGGAGTCAGGGAGGAGGGTATCGCGAGAATAATCGAACGGTGAGGCCGACGATATCACGCGTAAATTATCCGATAGAGATGGGAACTGGCCGCCACGAAAGCGGCTCGCGTACCGAAGTGACTGCGGCGAGTAGAGATCGCTCGATTAACAGGCATGCAGTGGTACGTAGAGGTATGAGTGTGCGAACAACCCTATCCCAGCGCGTGGTGGGCGATTGGCGCGATTGGTGAGGCGAAAGGACCCCGTGATCTAGCTCTCGCGTTAGTGCAGAGAGGGTCCAGCGGGACAGCATTGTTCGGCCGTGGCCGACGTGCCGCGATCCGAGTCAGTGCCGTGTCACGCCGGCAGGGCGGAATTCGCGAACAGAATATCGGGTTTTAACCTCTGAGGAATCAAACCCAAAGTCGACAACACGAAATTAATGCTTGGATTTTAAAACATTCAGATTAGTAGAAATCAATGAAACAACTTTAAACAGTACAAAGACCGAGTAATTATGCTCAGCGGGAACGGAGGAAAATGTGTATAATTACAGATGTTTATTAACATAAGAACAATAACGAATTGCTAATCCAAACAATAAGCGGCTTGAATCTGCACACCAAGTTGATCGTAAAACTTCCGATATCGCTAGCCTCGATGGAATTCGTGCAAAAGACTTTGCTTGGCACTTCTGTCGAGCGTCGATTGATCCAATGGAAAATATTGTCATGGATCATTATATCGTCGCGAATCCCTCACGACTTAAAACATGCTGCAGTAGAACAAAAAAAAAGACAGAGAGGGCGGTGGGATATGTAGTTGAAATGAGCACAGGAGAAAAAAGATTGAGCGGGTGAAGGTGGCTATTGTTTAGAATGGTAGAGTGATTTCTTTCGATATGATTGTGGAGAGATTGGGATTCAGGTGGAGATGAGGGGGAAAGAGAAAAAACAAGAAAGTGTCAGACAAACGTCGAAATGTTTTTGTTGCTAAAAAAAAAAACAAAAACAATCCGATATTGTCACGTGACTCATTAGTCCAATAGGAATCCGGGCCTCATAAATGCAGAGGCATGCGCTCATACACTGAGCTACATCCCAATGTACAATATTCATGATTAATAGTATAATACACATGTCATGTTGAATGTCAAGAAATTTATGAAAAAGTGATAATAATATTACGTCGTTCTTCCGGACTTGCCCTTTACACAGAAAAGAGGCATGAGCCCATAAAGCCTCGGCAAGCAGTTGCGAACATAACGGTGGCGTGCGTTTCATGCTTTAAACGCTTAGGTCGACAAGAATAAACGATTGACCAGTTTGTTTAAAAGTCGTAAACAAGCGCATTGAAGTTGACACGATGATGTGAGATAGACAACAGAGCAACTCCGGAATTCCGTCACGGCCTGATTAAGGGACATAGTAAACCGTCATATTATTACGGTATTAGATATATCGTGTGAATTTACGAAATAAAAATTATTAACAATAATCACATGACGATAAATGGATAATCTTTAATAGTGAAGGGAACTTGTCGAAACTAAGAGCAAATGTTCGAATGATATTAAAAGTTATAGAAGACCTCCAAAGCCCGCGATGGAGGAAGTTAATGTGCTCAGTATAAGGAGATCGAGATCTTGTAGATACAAGAGCGAGTCCTAGAAGATTAAAGTTTTGTCTACAAGAGAACAGAAAGAAGAAAACCCAGGAGCTCTCTCGGACAGGCGTCTGCTAGCCCAGATAGCGTAAAGAACATAATATAAGGCAAGAAATGTAGCTGGATGATCAGAGGTAGAAGCACTTCGCATAGTGGACCGGGAGATCACGATTGCTTCTTTACGTTAGATCTCAAGCCCTAGATGACCGACAGAGACGCTCGAATTGGGATTCAGACTCCATCATGTCTCTAGGTTCCTCCATTGCAAAGTCATTTTATTTTGCATGATCTATTAATCAAAATGGTAATCTGTCAAGTGAGTGAATGTTCATTGTAGGTCAAAGATAGATCCCATACCTCCAAGGTAAAAAAGACATTGTTAGAACGATGAATGAACAAACTAATTCGAGGCAAGTAAAAGGACTTCCGAAGAAAAAAAAAAAAAAAGAAAAAATAAGAAAATCCAAAAAATCAAATTTAAATTTGAACGAAAAAAGATTGAAAAACAGATTTTTTATTTCAATTTTTTTGTGTTGATTCTAACTGCTAAAAAGTACAAGAAAGAACTAAAAATCTTGCACATATAATTAATGCGCCAGTTTACTTATGAACCCAAAGGAACCCCGTGAATGACCGACGACGAATGGTTGAAGAGGTGGTATCATTCACCTCCGATATCGGTGTCTGTGAGAGTTCGATAGTTTGTGACCTACACTAATTAGAAGGCAAGAGAAGATTCAAGTTTAAAGGTCTGAACTAGAAGGGATGATGCGCGCGGCGATCGGTATACCGTGCGCTCTACTTTCACACACATTCGGAAAGGAGGGCAGTGATCCTCTCCTTCATAACGAAAAATGCGCTATCCGGATTTTGTTCATAACGCGTGCACAGCGGACAGCTTACCACGCCTAGCGAGCCTGAATGGCATATAACTCAACAATCATCTCTCACTCTAAAACTGTCCTGCGAGAACAATCTGATCAAATAGGGCGTGAACTAGGAGAGCGATGAAGCATCTGCTTACAGTGCATGAGTATAAGAATATCGCTAATATGCCTAGTCCATTTCCTATACTCCTGTAACTTAACCATGGAAAATGTGAGACGTATAAACGGGGGGATGACCATTGTCCGTTAGGTACCACAACTAGCATCCCTTCTTGGATCCGTTGATTGATTAATCCCAAATTATTAATTATCGTTAGTCGTATCTCACTCTATTACACAATCACCTAGATAGATATAACGCGTATACCAAAAGAAATTGATTACCAACTGATAAGCCACGCTGTGAGTCCTTATCGAGCAGCAACGCAGTTTTAGTGACAACTATGGTGCAACCATTCAATATTATCATAATAGCGTTGAACAATTGACTGTCAGAGAGTATCATCCCGGCAAAAACCAAGTGCCCCCTCCTTCCGTCTTATCATATAAGGAAGTAAATCGATCATATCCGAGTTCTTCATATGATAATGATGATCAGATTTTATACCTCAATGAGTTAAATTCCTTACGTCTATTTTTAGGATTACAGCAAAAGGCTGCTGAGGTCAATGCTAATATGTCTGAGAGCGAGCTAGCTAGACCCGGCGTCCTGCTTGTAGAGTTAAGATCAGCGTTAAGACAGGTGCGCCATTTAGTGTTGGCGTGGACATGAGTGGAATCTCAGATGAAGGATGCGCGCCCCCATAATCTCGCGTAACCGTCACATCGCGAATTCCGGATAAATCCAGAGGGAGGTTGTCCTTAAAGAACACACAACGCATGACTCTCGACAGAAAGGACTGAGCGGCTGCAAGTTTAAACCTTGCGATGGAATCTGCAGGACAGCACAGCAGCCTGACTTGCAATGACGCCCATTCTGCCAAACAAAAAGTCAACAAGAAGAGACAGAGTTGAAGTAACTTGTTCCGACTATAGGTAATCGAGGATGCTTGAGACTCAGCAATGCCAAGAGACAGCTTAAGGAGAGATAATGAGTTGCATTACTTGGCTCACTTCATGGTAGCTCTTGCGTGCCATCCTTGAACAAAGCCACCAGAGTAACAAATCCGTTAAAACGGAACACGTAACAAATCTATTTCACTACATAATAGAGATAATAAAAAATCTGAGTGTGTCTAATAGTTATACAAAGGATTAGATGCCAATTTGTTAGGTGATGAGAAACTTAAAAGGCGGAACTCATTGGAGAGCCAGTTAGAGAGAGCGCTTGATGCGTTGCATTGAAAACCGATTGGCTTGGCACTCCCGATGAGACACTCGCTGATTGGGCTGTGCGATGGAGGCCGACTGCGGTGTATCGAATCTGGCGTGGAAAACAATATATACAGATAGCTGTTCATCAAGGTAGTGTAAGATATTGAATGTTATATTTCTCATCTCATATCTATATTTTTTATTTTTACAGTAGTTCACTAGGAATATACAAAGACCACATTTTAGGTTGACCAGTCAGGCAGCATCAAACTTTATATATCCGGATGCTGTACATCATATTAGATAGTCGATCTACAAAAAGAAATTTTCAAGTGTCGTTCTATGGTATTTTTGGTGTCTCTTCTGTCCGTCTGGACTGTATTGAGTCCATATTCTGACTTAAATAAGTAACCAATGTGGCATCATTCTCGATCAGAATGATGAATGAATCTCACTCTATCTCACTGCATACTTATTAATTCGTACGCTTCTGCTACATTCTCTCTATAATCGGCAGTGGACAAAATAAGGGATATATCTTAGGTCCAACTGGCATGTATAGAGTAAACATTTGTAAATACACTATAGATAGCAACCTTAATACCGCTCCAATATATACTTTATATTTTAATGAATACGTCTGATGATCTAGTATTCTATAAATCACTAATTCATCTATCTATATTGCACTTATTATTTTTAGTATCTTCTACTAGCAAGCAAATGTGAAAGTCTGATTAGGTATAATAGAGGGAAATGGTCGTGGCGATAGTCATACAGATTGTTATATCTGGATGCTCATCGCCATAGTGTATGTATTTTGCATGTGCGGAGCAACGCAGAAGGGAAACATAGGAAACACGCTTAAACTCTCTAGGAAGAGGGGAGACCCGAAGTAATCAATCAGGTCTTGAGGACGAAAAGATTACGTAGCGTGGATACTCCGGAAGGTATTTGTCACGAAACGACAACTGTTGAGGACAGGAGACTGGTGCAAGACAGACGGCACAGCCTTATGATAGGTTGATGGTAGGCAGGGAAGGAGCCTGAAATGCTGTACCTTTTAATTCGCCGAGTGTAGATTCGGAGTTAACAAATCAGTGAAACTCAATTAAATCATCCGCAATTCAGATCTCGTATTCAAGATACCATTAATCAGGAAATAGATCCACCAATCATGAGAATTAGCCTTGGGGATGACTGGCAAGATAGGGCTTGCAAATAGAACCAATGGTCGTGCAAATGTGATTCAGTTAGAACTGCAGCAGAATAAGAGTTGGAGAATTAGTCTTCAGTCCTGAAGGAAAACAGGTGTAATAGATGACACTAGCCGAGCACATGTAATTCTTCTGCACGGCACGTTATTGTCGACGTTGTGCTGTGTGTTGGTAGATAGCGTCTCATTCAATAAGCTGACCATATGGAAACAAGATATGGAAGAGCTTTGATTTCTAAGTTAGATTTCACCTTGTCGACTTTTTATCTCTGGGCCAGACGAATGGGGAAGGGGGTTAGAATATGGTCGCATGCCACCGCCCATGGACCGAATGCGGATGGGCTCGGAGCACGAGGGTAACGGAATATTGCTGCTACGAAGAAGACTTACTGGGAAGATAATCCGCGAGCGTGAGCTAAACATGCTGGGTGGGATTCGAGCCTTGAGCCAGTATCGGGTTCCAACAATAGGCACCGCATTGGCTATAATTGGCGATGAAGAATTCAGAAGTGTGGAGATGGAAATTATTCGCAAAAAGAGTCCCATTGCTACCACTATGTCATAAGGTCAAATCGAAGCCAGCATGTACATCGGAAGTGTAGGAATGAACCTTCAGAAAGTATGAGGTAGACTTGGTACTGAGAAGCGCAGGTGGATCTGGTTGGGCGCAGAGGCTGAAATGAAATGAAGACAATCGGGAAATTGATTCGATATTGGTGACAAAGAGGACGGGGAGACTATCACGAGAGAGGTTTCTGTTCCAATAAGTTCACGGTCTCAGAGAAACTAACCGACGTTACCGTATATAGTAAAATCAGGGCTCACTCCAACAAAAAAGAAAGCCCGGCCTACTATGTAACCAGACGAAGAAGGACAAAATGATATCTGCAATCAAAAGAGAAAAGTCAGAGTAGGGACCGAGAATATTCGAAAAAAGTGGTGGAAGTGAGGGTGGTGAAAATTAATGCCGCATCGAGATTTGGTATCACACACGATACAGAGCTGAACGAAATCTACCTGCCACGGAGATTATTAAGATCCAAAGACAGCAATTGCACTAACAAAACAAAGCCACACGAGCCAGATTACAGACTCGCGCGCACACGCTAACACTTTTACTAGTTTACTTCAAGACGCCCGACAACAGCATAATTTAACAAATGCAGATAGGAGAAGGGAGGGAAAGGAGCGGGCAGGGAAGGAAGCGGAGAGGGAGGCAGGGAGGGAGAGGGTAAGGGGGAAAGAAGGCGGACAGGAGGGGGTGACAGAAGGGGGGGCGAGGCGGGTAAAGGAGGCGGGTGGATTGCAAGGAGGGGCGGAAGGGGGAATGGGAGGGGGGAAAGAGGGAGACATCCTACCAGGCGGCAGAGCGGACTGTAGCCAATTATTGCGCGAGCACTTGAAGACGGAAGATTGCAACGGTGGCTACCGGTCTGGACGTAGCCTACAATGGGGGGCGACGAGTCGCGCATCGCGGTGTTGGAGTGTGTGGGGAATGGCTTGCAATTATTAGCCGGGGAAAGGGGGTGGCTGCTGGGGGAGAAGTGCTGCTGAGGCACACTGACGAGCGATACCCACGGCGACCTCGTGCTGACCACCGTCTCCCTGTCGAGACCGAGCTCCTGCCTCCAAATCTCATACTCAGCCGCCGCAAACAACTCGATCCGTTCGCAATGACCGTCTCAACAAGCACAACTTCCACAAGACTCGCCATCAGATGTCCCGGGTTTGCCGGAGGAGAAAACAAATGCATCGGATTCCAGGATGAACACTCGGGGGAGCATCGCCAATTGGGGAGAAATGGGAACCTCCGGGAAGTTGCAATCACACGACGCTGGAGCAGGAAGGCGCTTGCGCAGACGATAAAGTTGCGGGTGGTGATGAATCCCGACGGCGATGGCATTGGGCAGTGGATCGTGAATAAACCGCAAGGCGACGCATTCAAGTGTGTGAGGCCGCGAGGGGATCGGGGTGAGGGCTGGGTGGGTGTAGGGCCGTTGAAGCGCAGACTGATGGAGAGAGTTATAGTAAGTGGGGGGTCTGTAGCTTTGTACGGGTGAGCCGTGTGCAGTTGTGACGATGGAGGCTGAGTGAGCTGGTCGGGTTGAGACGTGTTTTCAATAAGATACGTAAAAAAATGGGGCTACAAAGGATACGCGAGAATCAATAAATCCCTCTAACACGGTTTGGGGTACTCACACTGTCTAGAGATGATTCATAGGCCCTTCATGCTGTAATATGCGAATTTCCAACTAGGTACAACTCCTTTTTACAGAACGCCGAGATCCGTAAATTCGATGTGCGGGTCCATCACTGTAGTTCTCCCTCGAGGTATTTCTTCGGATATCCTGAGTGGACATTTCATGTATTGACGGCCCAAAAATTGAATAACCTAGCGTGAGTATAACAACAAAACCACCAGATCAGCGAGTAATAAATTGCCGGGCACGAACACAGCATGCCGGGCGCACTCCATATTGAAGTAAATTAATTAGAAATTTACACAACATGGCCAGGATAATGGCTCTGCAATGAGGAAAGCATTGCAGGAACCAGCTGCTCGCATGCCCAGTCTGGTCAAACTAATGCAGGATGAAGGACGTGGCGCTTGCTACACGCAGATCCTAGGCTCCTTTAAAATGAACCCAGTGAACAACGGGCGGGGGCCAAAATCGTCCTGGCTGCGGCTGCTACAGGCAGTCACTAGGGGCGACGATCGA
>CM068960.1:39571662-39583831 GCA_035128595.1 Eptatretus atami | reverse complement strand
TAATGTGAAGATTTCGGAAGTATGAACAGAATATGTTCTGAGAAAAGTGTGTTAGAAGTTCCAGGCTTACGCCCATTATATTATGATGGAGTACTACCGTACTTCATGATATCCACATCCTCACGCTCATCCACCACCCACCTAAAACTTCCCAAAACATTCTTTTCTTATGCATATATGAATTAATAATTCCCACTTCAAATGGTTTATTTTAGGAGTCATCAATTTATTACAATTTCAAATATGAAAAATGTATTGACACATTAACTCCACCCCCTTTAACTCCGATATCTTGCAAATCCTCTTTTCATTACATTTTACATTACATAATCTTCGGTACACTTCCCAACACTCCTTTTCTCTTGTCAGCCTGCTTTACTTCTCTCAATTTAGTCCTCTGTGCTTCCTTTTGTGGCTATAATAAATAAATGGTCCCTTACACTGATGACATTTAAACACTTTTTCTGGAGTAATTACCCTGGCCAAAAGCATCTGAAGAGGGGTGAGGGGAGAGAGGGGGAGGGTGACGGGGGGAGTTGGACTGCACCAAAAAAGTTGAAAAAAAAAGATGTCAGACATGCCTGTGGTGGAGGCCTCTCAACTTGCAGCTCTCAGTCAACATCAGGACGACTTGTGATTCTGAAGCATGTTCTGCACCCACAGAGGAAATGGCCAAGTTGTTAGTTGCATTTCCATCCAAACACTGTTCCTTTCTCCAAACACACAATCAGCTTCATATTTATCAGTGAATTTTAAATATGGTCCATTTTTAAACTGTTGAAGACATCATGCCAGCAATAGAGACGGACTACATATTAAAGAAAAATAAAAATTGGTGCAAAGGAAAGTAAAATAATGCACCTGTGACTGTTTTCACAAAGACCTCTTTCTTCAAAGTGGGGTCTCTTTCATCAGCAAGTGTCCCATGATAGATTCGACCAAATGTACCTGGGTAAAGGGTTAGCAGGTTATCGAGAAAAGGGCAAAACAAAAATGTCCAATACCTTACAACTGTATTACTGTTCCTTGTACTGGCATCATAATAAAACTATTTTTTCACAAATCAAGAGCAATTCTTCCATTGTGAGTAAAGACAAAGGATGCTCTGGCCCGAAGCATCCAAAGAGGGGGAAGTGCCAGCCCGAGGTGTCCAAAGAGTGGGGAAGCCCCAGCCAAAAGCGTTTGAAGAGGGAGGCAAGCCCCGGCCTGAAGCGTCCGAAGAGGGAGGGAAGCCTCGGCCTGAAGCGTCCAAAGAGGGAGGGAAACCCCGGCTTGAAGCGTCCGAAGAGGGAGGGAAGCCCCGGCTTGAAGCGTCCGAAGAGGGAGGGAAGCCCCGGCTTGAAGCATCCGAAGAGGGAGGGAAGCCCCGGCTTGAAGCGTCCGAAGAGGGAGGGAAGCCCGGCCTGAAGCTGTTTTTTTCTGAACTGAAGTTCTGAACTGAACTGAAGCTGAACCTCTTTTTTTCTCCCCTAACCCTCAATCCCTTTCCTTCCTCTCAGGCTTCAAGACAGCAATTCAACATCATCTTAACCACCCACCCCCCACTCCCCTGCAAGTCCACATCTTTCGGGGTTTCCAGTTTTTCCTTCCACCTCTGTGATGGCTATAATCCAACTTGTTCACCCTGTGTCCTCCCCTTGCTCTCATTATTTCCTACATCCCTTATATTTCTCCAAGTCTCTCTCTTTTTTATCCCTCAACCCTGTTGCTGGTGTGTGCTTCCCCTTCCCCACTCTCCACATCTCTTTCTACCGTTCTCTTAGTTCTGTTATATCCTGATCGATTCTGTATTCTTGCTCCTCCCTGATCCTTGACACTGCATACAAAAGAAAATCTCTGAACTAACTCACAGCATGCATGTTCCCTGTATATGGAGATATCAAATTTCTTCCATTGTATTCATTCTCTCATTATGACTCTTGCACTTTTAGTTTCTAACTAGACGACCCGTGAACCCATTGGGTTGCCGTTGTGACAGCGGTTGATAAATAAATCATTTCAAGAAAAAAAAAAAAAGATAGCTCCAGCGAACTATACCGCTGAAGTTGTTTGCATTGATCAAATACTTCCGAAGAGTACTTCACTGAATCAGGAATTGATTTTTTAATAATTTTCTCGTTGCCCGATTTGAACGAAACTTGATACTGCACACCGCAGGAGAATGGTGAGTAGTGTGGGCCGAAAATTTTTGCGCTATCGTGTACGGTTTTGGCTGTATTTCAGGAACATACATACATACATACATATATACAAGATGAGAGTTTCAGTAATATATAGATGTATTACAGTATTATAATTTGTTGTTTTGGGCATTCATGTTTGATATTACTTTGAATGGTCTGACTTCAAGATGAAAAACTGCTTGACAATTTCCCTCAAATTTTGCAGACGTGATCAGGGTACCTATGGGTAAAACACTGATGTGTTACCTTCCTGAAGCACTTGGTGCAAAGTGACGCGGTCACGACTCAATGCAATGTCTCGCACACGCCTCTGTGCATCAGCTAACTGCATTGGTTTCAGCTCGTTCCGCTCAATTTTCAGACTTGGATATGCTGCCGTGAGGGGGAAAAAAACAAAACAAACAAAAAAAACATCAGTCTTGCTGAAATTCCTATTCACTGCAGTTTTTACTTTTCTTTTGCTTTTGCACTGCGAATGTCTGATTTTATAAAACTTGAAAATATTTCAACCAACCTTCATTTTATTCCTCTGGGCAAACAGAAATTTTACATATTCAGAAGCAAGAAACCTCTGGCTCACTATGGCTCACGAGATATTTGCACAATGCATGAATATCGGCAGACAGAGTTTTCAACCGCTGGCTAACCCTCAGTCGTGAATCTGCGCACTTGCATGTCCTGTGGGGCATCCTGATTGTCATTCATGCTTCTCATGGGTGATGGAGCCAGCAGGTGCAAACCCCAGGTCAGGCAAGAACAAGTAAAGGCAAGAGTGGTAAGCTTGTTTGAACAATCTCTATGGTGTGGTGAAGTGTACACACCTCAATGACATTACGTGAGATGCTACAATATATACTTATAAAGGTTGTCGCTGAAACCTCTCACGTTCCCCAATACTCTGGTTTTCATACTAACAAAATAAACAAAACAATTCTGCTGCTGGAAACCTTTCTCGATTAAAGATAATGTGGAGTGTACAGAAAATTGCGGTTCAATTACCAGAAACTGGTGCAGCATTATTTGGAGTGTCTGCCCGCAGGCACTGCGTTGTCTGTGTGGATGGCTGAGACAAGCCTTGGGTACTTTCGCTGTCGAAAAGACTGACACCACACAGCATACAAATCGCACCGTTAGCCTACGACTGGTGACATGGAACCATTCTGAAGCACCGTGTCAAATTAAATCCCGAGCTATCTTACTTAACATTCATCTTGGCAAAAAGAAAAATCAGTACCGAGAGACAATTGGTAAGCAAAACAGCACCTCTTAACCTACCTGTCATGGAACAAACACCATCATTAATCCGACAGAAACTTTACTGTCATTTAAGTACAGAGCCATACAAGGTTTAACAATATCCTTGTACATCAACAGCAGGGCCAAAGCAAAAGGACTGACACAATTGTCCTGGTTTGAGATTTCTAATTAAAGAACATCACTGTCCAACTAATCTTTCACTTGTGATGTGCATCCAAGCCAGTTTGTTTGTGCCAATCAGAGTCTGCTGTACGTAACTCCTTTTGACAAAGCCAAAAAGGTGGATTTAAACCAATAAGTTAATACCTCAAATACCCCACCATGGAGACATCCATGTCATCCTTGCAGTGTGAATAAATCTTATACATAACAGGCTTCATGCTGAGCAATGGTTAATGGAGAAATTGAGCCTGGGAGGGGTACTGCCAAACCCATTAGATCATTCTTCTTTGAAAAAGAAAAACTCACTTGGGGGCTCTCCTTTAAATATTCTCACCTGGGCCAGGCGTGGGGAGTTATCTCTTCACCCAGGCTCCCCCCAAAAATGAGTTTAACCATTACCACTTAGGAAACATGACTACAATCTACCAAGCACTAGTACTCGAAGTAGCATCCCTTAATTTGACGAGTACACATGCAGCAAGCGAACAATTGTGCACGATATTAAACAACCCATTTTACTTAACAAAACCATTAAATAGTGTGTGTGTAGGATGAACACAAACTTGCTTGTATTGTACTTTTTGAGCAACATACAAAAAGGAAAACAAGACAGGCAGACACATACACAAGGATGGATCAACGATTGTGGTTTCAGTTCCCAGCGATTTTGGCCTAACCAACACAAAAAAAAATCAAGGAAAAATTTTTACCAAGACCTCAAAAATTTAATGAAAAGATCTTGGAAGCTGAAAAGCATCGAAATTTGTAGCAGTGATAATTGTAGCAATGGGAATGATAAAGAAGAACCTTACAAAGATCATACAAACCATCTCTGGGAACATTACTACAAACAAACTACAGTTAGAAGCTGTCTGGGGCTCAGTGACGATCCTGAAAAAAATCCCTCGTATCAGAACAAAACTGAGAACAACACAACTTCACAACTTAGCCCATCAATTGTGATCCCTTACCAAAATGGATGTCAATACATTGGGTCCTGGGAGGACTCCGTTCCACGTTCTGAAACCCGCAAATGGAGATAACAACTAACCAGACAGACCTCTCATTATCCTGTCATGATCTCTCCCTGGGTTGATGATTATTTTATATTTTTTATGGTGAGATTTCTCCCACTTGAATCCCACGTGGGTAGTTCACACTCATGAATGCTAAAAACATGCAAAAGGACTGTTAAATGCTTTTAATCTCTGCTGGCTTCTTCTTCTCTTCTTTGTCTTTTATTTTTTCCTTCTTTCTTCAAGATGAAACTCAAATTCAATACAAAAATATTTCCTTCCTTCATTAGTCTTGACCCCATCCCGACCATCACTTGTACTCTGCTTCCACCGTGTTTTTGTGGTTTGTGCGTGCATACTCATAGCTTTTCGCAGGCATTTTCGCACAGGATTTTTGATTTTCCATCGTGAATCACGAACCGCTGGGAACCTATCCCCCCTTATTCCAGTGAAACAATGCCCCACTATTCGTGGATTCGCTATTCACGGCATTTCCAAGGAACATAGCCCCTGCAAATAGTGGGGTCCGACAGTATTTATTGAAAAATTAAATTAAATTTTTAAAAAACCGACTGTACACATGGAGTTCACCTGATGGGCAACAAAAATCAGATTGATGACATTCTAATCAAGAGAAGATGGAGAAGTGCTATGCGTTCTACCAAGACTCAGCCATGCGCAGACGATGGGACAGACCATAATTTGTTTGCAGCAAAACGAGTCCAACTGAGAAAGGTTAAAAATAAAAATTAAAAACTGACCAGATATGACCTTGAAAACATATCTAGACTAGAAGGGCACTCGGTAGAGCGCATACCTCCGGCACGTAATGCCTGATCCACGAGAACATATCGGGCCCAATACATTTTTGAAATACCATGCGATACAGCATGCCTTGTGTTGACTTAAAGGGTAGGGTGGTGGGCTTGGGATCTGAAGATCCTGAGTTCAAATCCCACTCAGCTGTTGAATTAATACCTGGTGGGGTTGACTCTGCCTGTCATTCTTCAGAGGTCGGCAAAATGAGTGCTAGCTTGCTGGTATCCTGTGTCGGACCAGTCCAGGATTGTGCCCAATAGCCAAGGAGTCTGCTTAGGCAGCACCAATGCTCTGCACAGAGGGTGGTCCCAATGGATGGATGCTATACAGCACAATATCGTTTTTGGCCATATCTCTCAATGGTGAAGAATCACATTAAAAATTAAATAACTCTCGTATCCAGATCCGGATTCGGATCTTCACCAAAATCGAATCAATTCGGGCTTGGCACACACCCAATATGTCCACCAAGTTTCATCCAAATCCGTCCGCAACTTTTTGAGATATCATGCTATATTTCATTTTGGGCCAATCTCTCAATGGTGAAGAATCACTTAAAAATTCTAGTAGCTGGATCCGGATCCAGATCTTCACCAAAATCGAACCAGTTCGTCCTTGTCACACATCAACCCTGTCCACAATTTTTTGAGATATCCTGCGCATAGACAGACAAACAAACAAGAAGGCGACGTCGTGCAGAGCACGATACTCGCAAAATCCAAAAAACAAATTTGACCTCACAAATAATTGGTGGTTGAATTCAATGACCAAATTTGCAACTCCTCTTCAAATTTCAAGTCAATCGAATGAAAATTGACAATTTTAGAAATTCAGCCTCTGTTGACCTTTTGGCCAATGTGAACCTCCAAAATAATTGGTGGTTGAATTCAGTGACCTGAAATATAAATCGTCTTCACATTTCAAGTCAATCAGATGAAAATTGAGGATTTTAGAAATACCACCTTCGTTGTTGATCTTTTGACCTTAAAAAACAATAGGTTTCTTCCTTATGACAAAGTCTACCATGTGGTGAAGTTTCATGAAGATTAGTTTAAAATTGTGACCTGTAGGTGACAAACAGACAGACAGACAAACAGACAGACAGACAAACAGACAGAATAACAAAATCGACTAACCAATATACTTGAAAAATCTTTGATTTTGCAAGTAACAAACAGAGAGATGGGTGAAAACATAACCTCCTTCACCTTCGGTGGAGTAGGTAACGAGAGAGTTCATTGAACATGACCCGCTGCGCAGTGTTACTTAAATTGTAATAAAATGATAATTTAAATGCTCTGAACCTACAAATAAAAAAATTATGAAAGACGATCGGGATGAGAAGAATAAAAAAAAATCTGAAAGTTTACCTCGACACTACTGAAGTAATCTAGAAGTAATTCCGAACACCACCCCATCTGGGACGATCAGGAGGAATTCTTAGCCAAGTGCGGTAAAACGACAGACTTGTCTTTCTATTCATGTTAAGATTCATGTTCAAAATAACATTTGATTTCAAAAAGATGTTCTTCGATCATAAACTGACCATCATAAACTGATAAAACAGAAAGATGGACGGACATGAACCAATTGCTTAGCCCCACTTTTCTCTTCACGTGCGTGGGGTAACAATATGCAGTGAAGGTAAAAACAAAACAAAAAAACCGTTTTTGCAGAGCTGTACTTAATTGACAGAATTCCACATTGACAGAATGCAAGAGGTTGAAGATATTGTAAAATAAGAGGCCAAAAGCAACATCCCAAAAGCAAACAGAGAGAAGAGGCTAAATGGCCATCAGAAGAGGCAATAAATATTAGACAGAAGAAGACAGATGTAAACCAAAGATGCATCAAAAGAGGACATTAAGCAGCTAAATGCCAATTTCCAACAACAAGCTAGGAAAGACTGAGTTATGAAATTCATCCTCCTGAGTTATGAAATTGAAGCAAGTGGAGAATGTGAAAGATAAATTAATAGACGGTCAACGTTGGGGAGAACAGCAATGTCAGGATTGATAAAGATCTGGAAAGACAAATATGTGACAAACCAAACCAAGAGGAGACTGGTGAATGATTTAGTATTTCCAGTTTCAATGCATGGGTGTGAATCAATGACGATGAAAAGGAAAGAAAGGAAGAAGATAGACAGTTTTGAAATGTGATGTTGGAGACTAATAAAATAAACAAATCAATCTTGAAGAAATTAGATCACCACGTACATTAGAAACGCTGACGCTGAAACAGAAACTGCCATACTTTGGACACATCATTATGTGCAGAAAACGAAAGTCTGGATAAATAAACCATGCTGGGTATGGTTGAGGAAAGAAGAGGAAGAGGCAAACCTTGTCTGTAATTGATGGATGGGGCAAAGGCTGTTACCAACCTGTCTCTGCCATCCATCCATCCATTGGGGCCATACTCTGTGCAGAGCGTTGGTGGTGCCTAAGCAGTCTCCTTGGCTATTGGGCACAATCCTGGATGGGTCGCCATTCCGACACAGGATACCAGCAAGCTGGTACTCATTTTGCCGACCTCGAAAGGATGAGTCAACCCCACCTGGTATTAATTCAACAGCCAAGGGGATTTGAACTCAAGATCATAGGATCCTAAGCCCACCACTCTAACCATTAAGCCAACACCAGGCATTGTCTCTGCCAGAGCTTCAGGAAGCAGTCCAGGATAAGGACGTTTGGAGAGATCTAATCATGAATTTCACCAGAAGTTGGTCATGACTTGATGGAACTCGATAACTATCAGCATTAATTTGTTTTTAACTCAACTTGGTTTTATCATCATAAACAACTAAATATATTCCAATTCCTTTACTTTCAACTTTTCTAAGTCGTTCTCTTACATAACGGAATGTGATTTACAGATAACGCAACCGGTTCATGTCAATCCACCCCATCAGCTAAGCGATCGTATGATAAAAGCACCAATCTTTACAACTACCGCATATGCAGTACTTCTTTCCAATGACTGAGCTGGCTGGGCCAGACATAGCAGGTCGAGTAAATCAAAGGCATTTGGAATGGTGCGGATATGCTGCCAAGGATGACCATTTTCTGAAAAAACAAACATGCCAGCCCCAACTATGATGAAAATTATAGCCGAATCCCATGATGATGAACAGCAATCGGACAAATGGCATTTGTGCATTTGGCTGTAAACAGCTTTTGGCTCTGTGCACTCAGCTATAGCAATTGACTGTGCTCTGCAGCTCTATGGGGAAAGCAGTCTCTACTGTTCTCGGTTCACCTGCATTAACGAACCTTTGTTCTACACGTTAGATATCGAACTCGATGAGACTCAAAATAATAATTTTACAACGGTCAAGAAGACAATTCCCAGAGAGAAATATCCCACAAAACAGGTATTTCTAAATGTGGTATCCACGTGACAATACAGAAGCATAATGAGACTTAAGAAGTTAACGATATAAAATAGATTGAAAGCCAAATAAGCTCAATAAAACAGATGAGCAATACTTCAAGATAATTTCCATACGAAATCAAAAAAATATAATCAAGTGCTGAACTTGCATTAGAACTGGCACAGACATGTGCTCAAATGCTCAACTACTGTCAAAAGGTCTTCTGATCAAAAAGCGGTCTCCACGTATAAAGGTAACAAAAGCCAAGAGACTGAGCGAGAACAAATCCACGACGTCATCGATGACTGATGGTGAAAAGTTTGACAGAATTAGAGAGTGCATGATCTCTTGATGCCAAGAACGTGTAGTTTCCTGTTTTTCAAAAGCATAACACAACCAAAGTAACCAAAAAGGTGGTACTATTAAAATCAAACGGCCTGAAATTTTTGCCATAGAATCAAAAACGTACAACTTTTACATTTGGGGGGAAAAAAAGGAGAAAGGAAAGTGTTTTTTAATGCTATTATTTATTTTCCAAGTTCCAACTCTGGGGTTCTAGAACTTCAATAAAATCATAGTGAGCCTTTGTCCCCTTGAATTGTACTAATGAGCAATTTTTTTGCTTCCGGCTAATAGTATACTTGTACTGATTGACAATGTTAAAATTTGATGGGGTAAAGGCACATCCTCCCCCCCCCCCAAACACTATATTAAGAAATATAAAAGATGTCAACCCACTGTTCACAAGGAATCACAAGGAACTTCGGCACAGGGGGAGGCTACTTGGCTCATCATGCCTGTGCTACACCATAGCCAGATACGATCACCCACCTACACCCAAGCTACTGTCAAGTCTTACCAATATCTATGAACCAGTCTTTCCCCAATGTTTCAAGATACCTATCTAATTATAGATGAAACATAGCTACTCTTTCTGCTGCCTCTACCTTTCCAGGAAGACCATTCCATACATTCACTACTCTCCGATTGAAAAAGCCCCTGCCTTATTACTGTCCTAACTCTCTTGTTCCTTCCTCTCAGGCTATTTCCCTTGTCCTGTGAGTGTCCATTCTGCTGACAAACTTTTCTGTACTTATTTTGTCTATACTCTTAATTATCTTAAAACTATGAGTTTCCTTACAAGGAACTTCGACACAGGAGGAGGCCATTAGGCCCATCAAAGCCTGCATTATTATGACCCACCTGTGGTTGTTTGTACATGATCTACCATTTTCAAATGCTGAGTGTCAAACAAGGAAGCAGCACATATAATTTTTGAAGTCTTTGGTAAATCTCAGCCTAGGTTCTAACCACCAACATCACAGAATCAGAGCGGGCACCTAACCCTAATGCAACCGAGTCTGGTTCCACCATCCAAATTAAACATCTCTATCAGATCGCCTCATAATTGCCTGATTTATAATGTATCAAGTCCTGTCTCTGTCAGGCGCTCATCATAGGCCAGTCCAGCTATCCTGGAATCAATCAAGTAACCGTACGCTGAACCCCCTCTCTGACAACTCTGGCCTTCCTCAGATGTGGTGACCAAAACTGCACACAATATTCTAGATGGGCCTCACCAAATTCCTATATAGTTTTAAAACTACCGCTTTTGATTTGTAATATATCCCCTACGAATACAACCTAAACCCTGTTTGTCTAACCTGGAGCAGCCTGGCGTTGTGCTGCCTGCTTACCTCCCATATCTATTACCACCCCAAGATCCTTCTCCTGTGTGACACGATCCAACCTTGCCCCTTGCATCATATAATCTCTATTTTCATTATTCTTCCCCATCCCCAACACCTTAAATTTCTATGTTAAACTGCACCTGCCAATCGTTTTCCCAATTTATGAAAGTATCTAGACATTAATGAATCTGATCACAACCATATTTGCTATCTACCTTACCTCGATGCCTTGTGTCATCTTCAAATTTCGAAAGTACACTCTTAACCTCTATCCAAATTTTGATGTAAATTATGAATTATACTGGTCTCAATACTGAGGTACCAAACTACTTTCATTCTCCCAGCCAGATATCATGCCAATCACAGCCACCCTTTGCTTCCTATCATTAAGCCAGTTTCCAATCCAGTTAGCTACCTTACAAGCCACACCACAAGCTCTCACCTAAGCTAAGAACCTCCTTTGCGGTGCCTTATCAAATGCCTTCTGAAAGTCTAGATAAGTGGTGTGACAATGGAGCAGATGCTGACACACATGCTTCTTACAAAATTTAATGGATGCTTGCCAAAGAAGAAAAAAACATTTCTTGATGGGGCACGAGTAAAACAATGCTTCTTAGAAACCGCCAACTGTCTCTTTAATGATTTGAGAAACAAAAATGAAATCATTAGGAGGATTAAAAAGGCATCTGCAGTTAAGTAACGACACAGGACGTTGACGCATCTCAGATCTCTCGGAAAACCTGTTTGCTTAACGTAAAACAAAAATCCCCTCTGCTGCAGCTTTAAGATTAGCAGTTGACGAAGCAACAGACAGGAGATGTGGCCCAGCTTTGTGTTTGCGTCTGATGCGTTGATACAGTCAACTTTATAATTGCCAAAGACTTACTTTCACTGAAGTCACTGCACTATTGCACTCATGGGAACATGTATACAATGCTGTTTGTCAAGACTGTGGCGAAATGAATGTGCCGCTACATTCCGTTGTATCTGTAACAACAGATAGGGCTCCATGTATCAATAGAAAACATTGGGGACTAGTTGCTGAAATGACAGAGGTACCGCCAAATTTGTTGACATTTCACTGTATTGAACATCAGCAGGCTCTCTGCAGCAAATTAGGAGACATCCACATGAAGGGAGTGGAGTAATGGGGACAATTGTGAAAGTAGTGAACTTCACCCATGCCCGACCTTTACTACACCACCGTTTTGTTTCTTTCCTGCAAGAAATCGACTCGTCATCTGGCGATATACTACTACAAGCAAAAGTGAATGACTAAGTCAAGGAAAGGTTCTGCAAAGATTTGTGGCCTTGCTTCCCAGAATCATCCGATTTATATCCAAAATCGTTGAGGAGGATAATACCCTGAATTAAAAGATGACAGTTGGAAGGAAGACTTGTCATTTATTCATTCAAGCTGCAAGAAAAACTCTCTCATAGTTTTATTGTTTCAAGAAAACTTTTCTTATTTTAAGAAAATATTTTCTTTCCAAGGAAATTATCTTTTGTGGTAATCATTCCTTAATTTTGCTAACCCTGTCTTCACTTCATCTATTCCTACTTGGATCTTTTCTAAAAGCCCTTCCTCACCCCCGAGATAGATACTCTCAGCTATTCGGAGTTTCCCTGACTGTTACCATGTAAATATAGAAGCAAAGAAACTAA
>CM068960.1:39559585-39571652 GCA_035128595.1 Eptatretus atami | reverse complement strand
CCCTACATATGGAGTACTATCCTACTCCATCATAGGTCTGCCATCTCACAGCATTGTCCACAAATTCTTCTGTGCTATTATTTAATGGGCACCCACTCCTCTCAACACTTTCTTCACCCCTTAATACTTATTAGCCTCTGTTTACCCCTCTATTGATGCGAGTTGGACTCTAATCCTGTTATTTTGTACTTGATGAATGCCTTCTGCTCATCCTTAATTACATTATGCACTTCCATGCTCAACCACCCTGTTCTCTATCTGACTCTCCATTTACACCTCACTGGAATATACCTGCTCGGCACTCTCCACATTTGCTCCTTGAAAGATGCCAACCTCTCCGATGCAAACCACCCTCTCATTAACCTTACCCAATCTAAAGGTCCCAAATCACTTCTCATACCCTCATATTTTCTCCTTGTGCCGTTTTATCTTCTGGCCCATGCTATGTTCTCGCTCTTCCACGAGCCTCAACGTTGTATTCAAAAGAAAACAGATCAGTTTCCTGGAAGTTTGTGACCGTACATTTTCAGCCAAATTATATTTTTGTCGTGAAGCGATTGTCAACACACGGATTTCCGTGGCTTCAATACTTTCTCGAGGGAATACCCTTTTCAATAATTTTCATGTTTTATGTTGTATTTTTTGATATGTATAATGTAGGGTGTCTGCAGCCATTATGTGACCGAACGGCCATTGGCCCAATTAAACCATGGGCTTAATTAAACCAGCTTCGTTCATGTACGAATTCAACAGTTATTGCTATGTTGACACCCACAATGGCAGATTGAGGAAATACTTCCCATGTTAATACGTAAGTTAAATAAAAATGACGACAATAAAATTAACAACAAGGAGCTGTTACTCTAGGTCCCCCGCCTTTTCGGTGGTATGACGAATAGATCTGTGCAATATGAAAGCTAAATCTTTAACGTTTTTTTGAAATGTCGCATACACAAGCCAAGTTACGGAGGTGGTTGCCATGGCAACATAATTGAGACAATCACAGCCATGATATAAACAGGTTGAGCAAATGTCATGAGGAATCTGCAACATGAAAGCTAACTGTTCAACAGTTTTTGAAATATTGCAGACACAAAGGTACATGGACGGATGATCGGTTGGCTGGATGAAGCTCATTTTGATGTCCTTCATCATTTTAATGGATGAAGCTTCTCATTGCATCTCCAACCTTGGCAGAAGGGCAGGGAACAACAATATCACAAAGAAATAGAGTACAATCCTCCTCAACAAATACTCTTGATTCTAGAACAACAACAAAAAAATTTGACTTCCAGTTTGGGGTTGTTCCACGTGTAGTTCCTTCCACCTGGATCAAAGTTAAGTTTTCCGAACTGGATCTGGAGTGTTTTCTGTTATATTTTTGTCCCTGTGTGCTATTTGTATTTTAATCTAAAGTTTTCAATGATAAATCGTACCTTATTGGCAATATTGCTGAATTTGTTTTTTTCGTGTAGTTCAAGCCTACTCGGATAGCCAGGAGCTAATTGTCTCGGTTTAATCCACAAATCTGTACAGAAAGAAGTATCCATACAATAAAAAAATAGATTTTGTCAGGAATGGCAGAATGGCAAAATAACAAATCAAAATGCTGGGATAAGGATGAGGATACAAGGAAGCACATCACTGGTGAAGTGATGATGGTCCTCAGGGACCAGGAGGTCTGTGCTCTAGCCACAGAACTCACTCGCAGACCGTGCCTTGGCCCTTCTGTGCTGCTGATGCCTGCAGTATCCAGAGATTCCGGGACACCTGCCACTCTATCATGCGCTCCAAAGCTACTTCAACTCTAAATCTCTGGCTCGAACAAGCAACCACCCCTTCATCCCCTAAAGACTGGGGATGCATTATGCCCTTCCAGCATTATTGCCCTGCTGCGATAATAGCGCTCCATGCTAGCCAAGGAAACGAGGGGTAAAACCTCCACAGGGTTGTGTGGGACTGCTGGTAATAAAAACAAAACAATAATAAAGGGGAAGGGGGGGGGTCAGTTTTAATGGTTGAAGTGGGGTGAAGAGCATCCCGGATCTGAGGGACAAGTGCCCGTTATGCTAAAGAATTTAAAAAAAAAATTAAGTTCCTCTTTAACCACAGGTGTATAACCATGTAATCATTTTGCAGACATGATATTATTTACACTCATAGTCACCACAAAAAGGGTTACCATTGCTTCCCACGCATGTTGCAATCGGATAATACAGTACCGTATTGATAAATGACGAGATGCTGTGAAAACAAGGGATTTTACTAATTGCAGCAATGACGATAAAAGCACTTCAGAAAGGGAAAGCTGCACACACTCAGTGCAGTATCGATCAGAAAATTACATAACCACGTAATGGGCGCTTCACATGAACTGACAACTTCTCATTGCATCGCCCATGCCAAAGCTGTGCCAACCATGCCAATTATAATATTGCGCATTATTAAGAATGCCGCATAGAGGAGACAAACACCTAAAATGCTTGACAGCAGCAAGAAGAAGGCTTTTAGAACTCCAGTTTCAATTCACTGAACTCAAGTGTCTCAAATAAAATGTAACATTTTGATGTTATAATACAAAGACCATATTGAGATTCATTGAGGAAAACATAGCTCTCAAACCTTTTATTATCGTGTAACGTACACGACATCTTAGCAATCTGCACGAAAAGGCTTCCAAATTGGCCTTCTTCGGGTGCAATGACCCAAGGGGCATTACAAATGTTTAAATTTATTAATTGTGATTTTTGTGATTGCTATCGTACTTTCGTCAAATTCATTCGTTCAGTCAAATTTTGGAAATGACTCAAGACAGTCAGAAAACAGGATTTCTATGGACGTGCAGAAATTTCTCATGCACGCCACAAGAGCATGCAGACTCAAAAAGGCAATGGCTAAATAAATAAACCAAAGCCAAGCCAGTTGTGAATAAAAGACAAACAACCATAACAAATGTAATGAAAACACATCTCTGTTTACCGACAAGTACAGATTAGAGGCAGTTGAAGTATAAGAAAATTAGAGTATAAACAAAGAGGAAGAAATAGGAAAATGACAAAGAAAAATATCTTTTATATGTAAAACAAACATAAAATTAAAAGTGGTGTTATTCAAAATGAACAATTAAGTTAGAGTAAGAATATTAAGAAGAAATAAGTCACCTGTTTATAAATTGCCTTGCGATCACAGAGTCGGGATCTCAAGTTCAAACCCCATAACCTGTCGATTATTTTTTTTCCATGGTTATAAATTAATGTAAAATAAAATATACCAATGTCCTTCTTTCGACATTTAAATTGTACACAAACTTCTCCGCAAGCCTTCATCATTGTATGAATGTAGAAAATTAAAAGAATAAGGAACAATAACCACAACCACAGTGAGTAACGATTTTTCTTTTTTCACCAATCCTGCAATCCAAATGTCGACCGAAGGACATCAAGAAAGGTCCTGCTGGAACAGTTCAGTTTTCAGGCCAAATTCCCTGAATGCAGGGCCCACTGCTTTGCAAATTTAGCTGTTGTGGACAGCAGAGCGCTTCGTAAAGTTGTCTATGGCCTGTATTTTATGTGATTATAATGCTTTTTTCAGCATGCCTTATTGCGCACTACTCAGGCCGTGCAGGCTCCGAGTGGAGCGAAAAGGGAAGAGATTAGTTAAACTCACAGTTAAAATCAATAATCACTTGCAGCCTAAAGAACCGATCAATGACATGAAAGTTCAGCGAGAAATCGTTCATTCACCAACTCACCCCTCCCCCTTGCAAGCGTAAGGTCCCCCCAACAAAATAAATACAAGTGCAACCCAGTGAAAACGTCTTCAGCCCCAACCCCCCCACCACAACCCCACCCACCTGTCCCCAACGAAATGGAAAATAACCTTTGCATGGCACAAGGTTTAAATTGAAGGTTTTCCATCGGCAAACAAATTGACGTTTTGAAACAGACCATGGAAATTGACATTTTTATCGGCATCGGCAAACAAATTTCCAGTGGCACCTTCACAACCCCTCGTTGATTGGCATGGGTGGGGAGCCTAATAAAATTTGTATCCGCCGATCTCTTTCATCAATTTTGTAAATTTAATAAGCAGCTCGACCACGGCATATCCACTCCACCAAGGACACTGCCATTACTACCGAAGCGATAAAACAGAAATATTCTTTGTTCATCACGTACGAAGAGAAGAACAAAAACGGTACGATCAAAATAGGTGCTCTACCGGTGCTTTTTATTGAAAAAAAAAAAGGTAACCTCCACAAACATAATCAATTAACTGCTGCAAATGACGGTGTGAATTAAAAATCACACTCCTCGAGGAAGGGAGGGGAATTCAATACAAATGAGAAATGACGTAATGGGTGGTCATGCTATAATATACCATCAGTGGTGTTTAGTAAAAGGATGAATATCTGTGAAATTCATTAAATAGCCTGAAGACTAAATATGAAGAAAAATCTTCTACACTTATGGGAGGTTCAAGCATTCTATAAACAGGCCACACCAAGGTCGAAAGGTCTATCCGTCATTTATGCTGTCACTGGCAACTATTTGCATTGCACCAATACCAAGAAATACAAATTGTGGTTCAACGTCGATTAGATTATTTTGTGGCACAGAGAGCACGGCATCAGTGCGGTTTCAGCCCAGAGTCCATGGTTTGCAGTTGTAAACCACACAACGGCCTAAAGTATGAGGCAAACTGCAGATGAAAGATTGCTTCGTGCGGTAAGGTTCATGTTTAGACGTGGCATACTGGTGAACACCCACATGTTTTGCAAAAAAAAAAAAAACTATTGAAAAATAAAACGTTCAAATTTGTTCAAGTGTTGGCAAGTATTGGGTTTGAATGCATGTTCACTCAGGGGTAAATAATGCTGCAGTGAGAAACTAACATTTTCATCGGCATCCAAAAGCAAGTGATTAACCAATTGTCCAACTCTACTACTCCACAAATATCCCACACTAAGCCCTCCACCTCGCACCACCGTGCCAAAATATCCCAGCCTCACACAAGACCCCAGCCACACTACATCTCACACGGTAACGTGTGAGAGATAATCCGCGGCGATGCTCACTACAAGTCGGGAGGTGTGTCTGATGTATAAACGACGAATGTGGTCATCATTGGTGAGATATTTATCAGTATGCCATCCTTATGAGGGCAAATAAGCCCGAAATCCGGATCAGTGGTTCCGTTTGGTGTTTAACTGATGTTGGCCATCTAATCTTTGTCTGTTTGAGAGAGTCGCCGGGCCGAGGCCTCTGTGTTGGAGGCGACGCTTTGGTGTAGGACTGTGTCCAATGGGAATCGGCGGAGTGCTCGTTACACTCCACTCAGTCCACATGTTTCGAATATATATATATTATATATAATATATATATATATATATATATATAATATATATATATATAATATATATATACATGTACACAATTTTGCGACGGTCGACTTCGGGAGCCATTTTTTATGTCGGCTGTGCTTGGTGTTACTCTGTGCCATTGTTGACCACTCTGGTCTCAACAGAGAAAATCAGCAGCTGTATTTCAGTTAAGGGGTCAGAAAGTTTATGGACATTTTAAAACATTGCACAACCCACCTGGAACACATCAGTGGTGTCTTGTTCAAGGTCGGAAAATAGACCCTGGATAGACATTCTCGACTTTGACAGAAGTCATGGCTACCATGCAGACATTTGGTGTTCGTTTTGTTCACTTACAGCTGCCGATGTGGTCACCAAGACACACAAGATGTCAGACCCATGAGGTCTGCATTTGACAGACTTATGTCTGGCGAAAAATAGCTCCCACCAAAACAAAAACAAAAACTAAAAGGTATGTTGTGAAGAAGAAAATGAAGAAGAAGAAGCTTATTGTGAACATTGGTCTCAAATAGAAAACCAAGTGGAAATGAATTTTTTAAAATACAGAACTGAATTTCTTGAAAATTATTTTTAGCCAGTTTTATATTACGAAGGAAGAAAAATTGCAAGATCTTATCATTATCTCAGTTTCGTGTGTTAATTGACAGTACTGTACTTTGCAGGTATAAACAGGCCCCTCCCCAAACAAACAGTATACGCACATTTTATTTTATACCAGCAAATATCACCTGTCGCTTCACTGAGAGGAATACAGGGTTGGAGAGGGGGTGGGAGGGAGGAGGGGAGTGGGGAAATGGAGAGGTGAGGGGAAATGGAGAAGGAAAGGGAGACAGGAGAAGGGAAGAGGAGGGGGGAGAGCATGGAGGGGAAGAAAGGGGAGGGGTGAGAAGAGAGGGGTGTGTCGGTGGGGGGGGGGGTGTAACAATTGTTATGTTGCCAGATTATGCAGATTAACTTTAAAGTGCATTGGTTGGGGGGGGGGAGTTTATTATTTGAGGAGTATATACTTAATGGATGCCCCCAAAGGGCATAATCTAGGATTTTTATCACTGGAAAGGGTCTCGTGTCTGAATATACAAGATTTTCAGCGGATAGATGAATGGGAGATTAGTATTCTTCAATTCCTTCACATGTCCTGTTGATCCATGTTAATGATAATATGCTGTCTTTACCACTGCTGAGACCAGTTTCACCGTTTAAAGGAAACCTTGCAGAGATACTAAATTGGTGTTGATTAATCCTCTGACTTGTGTACACAATACTGTTTTACCCCAAATTTGGTATCTCATGATGGACATGTTAAAGTTCATGATTCTATATATTTTCAACTATCAACATTACACATACATGCTGCTTGGAAAGATGTAGAATCTGAAGTACTGTACCACTTCCATTTAAACACGTCCAACCCCCCTCCCCCCCCCAAAAAAAATCCATACCTACCTACCCCATTCATTGAGCTGCATGTTACATGTTACCGGAAACACAACATTTTTGGGGGGGGCCCTATTATTGTAACTATGCCCTTGTTTTTCCTTAAATACCAGTGTTTTGGAAGCAGCAATAAAAGTGAGAGCATGACAACATAAAACTTGCACAACTGAAAAGCAGGGCTGAGACGAGAGAGGAAAAGAGAAACTTCTACAAGATCGATGCAAACGTTTTAAGAATAACAGCCAAAAAAAACCAATAAGTTTACAGAGGCAGCAAAGGGGGGTGAGTTGGGGAGTTTGTTTAGCAACATCATCGCTTTGACCAAAATGCACACGCACAGAGTTTCTGACCTGCTGGAGTCAGGAGAGCGTGCACCACGTACGTGCAGTGCGGCCAAAAGCAGAGCCACCAGAACGATGGCTGCACAGCATACACCAACACTGATGTAGAACACACGTGTGGAGGAGCTCGCAATGTTGGCATAAACGTCTGCATTCAACACGCGCATCGAGTGCATCAAGAGCCTTCCTACCATATGGCATGAAGACAAATATCGGTTGGATCACAATAAGAGGCAACTAGCACCAATCTAATTCAATAGCTATCTTTGGATCAAGGGACGAGCCGTCATTGATGGAGGTGATGGAGCATGTTTAACGCGGTACCCTGCCGCCGTCATTAAGACCACAAGCGAAGAGATTAGCTTGCTTGCATTCAATTTCAGACACCATTGCTCGTTATGCCGAGTCACACCCGGGACAGATTCCACAGCTAAGCTGGGACTGGTTGCCAAATTTGCTGGAAAGAGCTAAAACAAAGTTTAATTTAAACAAGGAATTTAACGGATACATTATACCCACAAATTTCCAGTATGCTCAATTGCATTTATTCACTTTTTGGCTGCATGATTTTGGGTCATTTTCACCCCATCAGAGCATCGCTTTGAACAGACAAAACACATTCTCACCACCATGTTGATTCGCATTCACACAAATAGGTATTTTCAACACCTTCAGCAATCATCCCCTAAAGTGTTACAAAATGACTGACTATAATCAAATAGTCAGCAGCTGGGTGTTGTTGCCCAGTGTTGCCTCGGCGCTCTGCAAGCATTCGAAAGGAAAAACACAACACTAAGCATCCCATGGGTCCGCCTTGGTTGGAGAACTAACCGTGCAAAGGTGTCCTACCATCGATTTGTGCCTACTTCTGTTTCGATGTCAAATAAACGCCTTCAGCATGATGTGTCATCCGTCAGATGAATACACCCTGGCATTCCTCTATGCAGCAAGGTTCACACGGTGCAACCGGCCAGGTTGGCAGTAAGGCCCGACCAAAACCGAGAGATTCGGGCGAACGTCCCGCAAATTGAGCTGCCGGTGACGCGGTCGAAGTGAGTGTGCATAATTACAATTCTGCAACACAGGGTCTGCAAAGATGTTTAAAATACACCGAAGTTGACCTCAAATGTAACGAAGACTGGTGCATTATGTCATCGTCTCCACAAAGGTAACAGCGTTCATTCATCAGTATTCCGGTCTCCACACAGTTTTGCCCGGGTGTACGAATGCATATTCAACTTCCCCCCCCACCCAAACAAATATTCTCACTCGAATAAATTATTATTGTTGAAGCACCAGAGCACATTTGTGATATTTCCAGAAATAAGCAATTACCTCCAAGTACAATGCAATCTTTAGTCATCATTCATTTACCACAGGAAAACAGGTGCACATCCTCAAATCACAGTTTCACGGTTCACAACTTTCAGGCCCAATGATACATTGCAAATAAATATTTCAATCGCACATGCATGCATGGTTTCCACTTTTGATTGCGCTGAATGTTAATGGCAAAGTATATTAAAGAAAAGCCAAATTTGTAAATTAACGCTTGGCGCCATGCCGTCTGTTTTCTGCCTCGGGCGCCTTGGTGCAAAATTACACGAGTTGCACAGATGTCAATGATCATGTCGTCATATTTTGGAACAAACGAATGACGCCTGTACAAATCCGAGAGTGTGATAAATAATTATCCTCACCGACGTCTTTCAACTACTCCTTTTGCATGAGCCAATCCCATAACAAGGGTGGTGGCATAGCGTGGAGTGAGGATAAGAACAAGTAATGGCACTCGTGTGGCAGGATTCGATCAATATGGCAAGCGATCAGGAGCTACGCAGTGAACACTTCAAATAACGTTTTATGAACGAAAGGCTTTTGCTTACGGGACACCCGAGAGACGAAAGAAGCTCACTTTAAGGGCACTCCATTTCTTTAGGCACAAACAAGGATACTACTTTTCTTCGGCTAACATGGAAAGAAAAGAAAATGTTGTCCGATCTATTATACCATCCAACACACTCCACCCACGCCCCCTACTCCTCCAACCACTTTCCCCTTCAAAACAAACCTTTTCTGACATACTTTCACAACTAAAGAGTAATAATTATGACCATGTTCTTCATGGTTGCTCATTGGGTGTTGGTGACAACCGGACACCTCGGTAACACTTAGTTATAAGTACGCAAGCTCACGATAAAGGAAGGAAGCCCACAGACAGATCCCACAATGGAAGAAGTAAATGGGGAGGAATTCAGAAGCTGTGGTGGGAACACAGCAGAAAACCTGTGTGTGTGTGTGTGTGTGTGTGTGTGTGTGTGTGTGTGTGTGTGTGTGTGTGTGTGTGTGTTGTGTGTGCACCATGTGTGTTTGACATTCCAGGACACTATTATAGTTTTGTCGATTCAGTATCACTTCATGTATGCTGGGTTGATACAAGCTGCTTCAAAGGCTGTGTTCCTCGTACAGACAGGATTTTGCCACTCCAGTGCAGACAGCACAACCGACACCCCACTCAGAATGACCATCGGGATTCAATCCACCAGCGAGGCAAAGCAGCGAGGCTTTATTCACCAAACCAAGGGAAGAATTCTGTTCCTCTCACATTAGGAGGCTCGCAAGACTGAGCTCACTCAAAAATGCGACAAGGTGCGAAGTACACATGTATTGGTGAATTTTCTTATTATTTAACAAGCAATCGCGCCATTTCACGAGTGCAAAGTAAGAATTTAAAACGTTGAGTAGAAATGTACCATTTGGTATTGAAGTTGGTAAAAAGTGGAAGTCTGCCTTTAAATACACAATTGTGTCAAGACTGGTGCATTGTGGGGGAGAACAGAACCAAAATCAGCAGGGGAAAGTAGGAAAAAAGGCAAATTGAAAAATGCAACTTGGACATACTTTTTTGATCCAACAAGTCTCAAGTCAAAGTAATTGTGCAAGTTTCTCACCAGAAGAAGCAGCAATAATCTCTCTTGCATGAAGGGCTGAAATAGAGCAGGAAAAGGAATGCAAGGTTTAAAGCCACCATTTTATACAACGCTTCAAACAATATCAATAGTTTGCCTTTCTTCATACTTTATTAAATATATTTTTAAACACTGTTTAGACCATTGAAATTTGAACAAATTATCTGCATGCATCATCACCACATATCAACAAATCTTTTCAATAAAATAAAACCAACTGTATATTGAGAGCTCGGTTTCCCATTTTATCGTCAATGTGTCTGCCGCTTCAAGAACTTTTGTACCGATTAAAACGAGGTGTTTAAACCTGGATGTTCAGTGTTCTTTCCACTTTTTTCTACAAGCCTTAAGTCCACTGTGTAGGCTTGGGCAATTCTTAAAATTTGAGAATCGATTCCGATTCTGAACTGCTGCCTCCATTCCGAAAGGAATCTATTCTGATTCATCACCAAAATCTAATCAATGCGTCCTCGTCATACACCCAACCTGCAAAACTAGTTTCGTCTGAATCAGTCTAACGTTTTGAGATATCCTGCACACAGACAAACAGGGGTGAAAAACATAACCTACATCCATCTTCGGTGGCGGAGGGAATAGAGAGAAATCATTTAAGCGTAAACCTGATATTCATGAGTAAATATCAGTGGCATGCTTTATATTATATAAATCATGCAAAAGAAGTAAAAGTTGTTTCAAATTAATCCATCATAACGGGCCAAGCTTCGAGGATCGCCACGAGGGGAAGCACTCGAGTTCCTCCCAAACACCCGGTCCTGAGGCCACCAGCCACGGATAACTCCGCAGCCAGGTGGGTTGCAAATCAACCATGAATGCCGATTGGTACTGCCAATCCTGGCAGGGTGTCACGACTTCACGTAGTCGTCTAAAATCAAGCATTTATAGAAATGCAGGTATAACAAATCATTATTACGAAAGCAGAACCATATTTTTTATATATTTTTTTAAAGAAGGCTTCCAACCAAAAGTAAAAAAACTAGATCGACTCCGCTAATTTGACCAAAAAATGCAAGAGCAGACCCGGTCTCAGGAACATTTCGCCGGCTTCACAGCCGGCTTCATCAGGCACAATACACCCTTTGTGCCTGATGGTCCACTGCGCTTGATGAAGCTGATTGGAGGGTCAGCAATAGGGATTGTAACACCCCTGACATCCAACTCGACAGCTGGTGGATCAGCCTGGTACAGCCGGCCCTGCGACAGCTCAGCTCTGCCATTCAGCCTGGCCCTGCGACTCTGATCAATGGTATCCAGTGTCCCTTGAGAGACCAAACTCTTTTTCACCCTCTGGTGAGTTTCAAGACACCCATCGGCAACATCAAGGATGGTGGTCTTGAAGGCACTCCACAACTCTTCAGGATCCCCCAAAGCACCCAGACACCCCAAATCTCCACTCAGCCTGTTCGCAAACTCATCAGCTACCCTCTCATCCTTGAGCTTGCCAACATCCAGCTGAAGCTGGGATGGTACCATTCTCCTGGATTTAAGCTGCAACTTCAGAGTTGCTACAACAAGCCTGTGTCAGTATTGAGGAACTGAGCACTCCGTAGACCCTGCAGTTCTGGATCATCCTCCAGCGACCATCAACGAGCACATGGTCAATCTCCTTTGCCAAACTACCAGCGTTGGAACACCAAATCCAGTGATGAACCTGTGGGCGCTGAAACCATGAACCAGCCACCCTAAGTCCATGGCTTCTTGCAAAGTCAAGGAACTTAGTGCTATTCTGGTTCACAGTTCCAGACCCATGGGGACCAACACATGTCTCATAACCATCCCTATCAGTTCCAGTCGATGCATTGAAATCCCCCAAGACGAGAAGGGTATCACACCTGGGGCACTGATCAACCACAGACTCGATTGAGCATGGCATAGAATGCGTCCTTCACGGTGAGATCACTCGCCTCAGTCAGAGCATATAC
>CM068960.1:39485792-39527031 GCA_035128595.1 Eptatretus atami | reverse complement strand
ACACAGACACAGACACAGAGAGAGAGAGAGAGAGAGAGAGAGGTTAAACATGGAATAAAAGATGGTGAAAAGGTGCACTAAGGCGAATGACTAGCTGATATACCATTTCTCGTGCATTCCAAGTCAGCAGCAGGCTGTTCGTCTCTGTGGACACGGACAGGTTGAATGAAATGGCACAGTGGTTTACGAATCCATCCCGGATGTAGTACAACTCCGCGTCAAACCCTGGGGCACACAGCGCTCACGTCAGGGCACCACGAGTCAGCAGCAAGAACAAGAAGAGGCCATCCGGGCAGTCAAACACATCTAAAATTTCCTAGCTATCGTATAAATAAACTGAGGCGGACAATGCCTGCAACGATGCATCCCAAAGACCCATTCGGAAATTACAGTGTCCATCAAGGAAAAAATTTCAACGTGCATATTAAGTAGCAGTTACAAAAACGAAAACTTTCGTGAACACAGAACAAAGCAAATGCTGAAGTTATATGGTTGTTCCCAGAATATGCATTCCAAAAGAAGATTTCATCTCCGTTCTGCACATTTTCATTGCCCCGACATGCACCAAGATACCCTTGAAAAACCAGGAAGCAGAACCAAGAGGTTATATTGTTGCAACCTCACTCAAATAAAGAGGCCTCCAGTTCTTCCACGGCTATGATCCACCTGGGTGCGTAGCACCCCCAGGAGGCTCTTGTGGATAGTCAACATGACATTTCCCAAGTACACAACAGCAGCAGAAACAATAATATGTCTACCATGGAACCCAGATGCTCACAAGTAGCTCCCAACATTACTTGAAAGTTGAAAGGCAAAGGCAATATGCAGGAATACTGTGCCCAAGCTTTGTTCATAAGATATAAAAAAGAAAAAGCAATCCACCTGGCTTCCAGCTGTGCAGAGAGGGCACAAATAGCACAAACGACTGCTTGCTGACAACATGGACGAAATAAGTGCAAGCAGCAACCAACAGCCCAACCATCATTATTGCGGAAGGTGGTGCTTTGTTCCAGGAGCCAGGTTTTGTGCCAGCTGAAATCGCTCACCCTGACAATTCCTGCATTTCTGCACCCAGTCAAGCCTTTCCATACTCGACGCACTCGGCCTATTTTTGAAATAATTATAATGCACCAAAATGCTTCTGTAATCCCTGTCTGTCACAAGCTCTTTTCAAACGGAAAACAAGCCTCCGCTGTTGAGGAATTTAATATCCACAAATACATTGTTCAAAAATTAATGGGAAATGATTCTTCTTCTTCTTCTCTCGAGTTTGAGCAAGATTATAACTGACGCGTCACTTTTTTTCCATGATGGAAATACATTTTTAGTAAACCCCTGATTTTGTACACAGTCGAGGCCCATGGACAACTTGGAACACAGAATGAAACTGGAAGGGCACAAGGAAGAGCGCATACCGCTGCCATGCAATGCCTGATCTCATACAACATATTGGGGCCAATAATTTTTAGCATATCTGGAATTTATATATCTGGAAGATAAGGTATTGTCATTGCGCGCTGTCGTCTGTCTCCTTTTTTTTTTTAATTCTCTGGCCAAACCGCTGGGCCGATCCGGCTGAAATTTGCAGCAACATTTCTCTCCTGACTGGTAACAGGAATTGCAAAAGTCTTCTGGTCACGAGACTTTAAGTGTGTCAAAATGGTCGACTTAGTAAATTTCTTCAAAAAAATCTTCTTCTCCAGACCCACCAGTTAGAATGTCACCAAATTTGGGTTACAACATTAGGACAGGGTCCTGATGTTAAATTGCGGATGCCATGCCGATCACATGACCAAAAGTGCGCCAAAATGGTGGTCCCGCAAATTCCTTCCAAAATCTTCTTCTGATCCACCAGTCAGAATGCTGCCAAATTTGGGTTACAACATTAGGCCAGGGTAGGGATGTTAAATTGCCGGTCATTCCGATCATGTGACCGGAAGCGTGTCAAAATGGCCGACAGTCAATTTTGGAGAAAATCGCATAAATTCCTTCAAAAATCTTCTTCTCCAGACCCACCAGTCAGAATGTTACCAAATTTGGGTCACAACATTAGGACAGCGTCCTAATGTTAAATTACGGAGGCAATGCTGATCACGTGACCGGAAGAGTGTCAAAATGGCGGTCGCGCAAATTACTCCCAAAATCTTATTTTCTAAACCCACCTGTCAGAATGCAAAACAAATTTGGGTTGCAACATCATGGTAGGGTAGGGATGTTAATTATAATGTGGAAGTCCTGCCGATCACATGACCAGAAATGTGTCAAAATGGCGGACTTAGTGAAATATTTGGAAAATCACATAAATTCCTTCAAAAATCTTCCTCACCAGACCCACCAGTCAGAATTATACCAAATTTGGGTTACAATATTAGGATAGGGCCCAGATAAGCTACAGGTCCAGTGGTCCTATTTTTTGAAATATCATGCTATGTATCGATTTTGGCCACAACTCTCAATTGTGAAGATTCACTTTAGAAATTAAAAAAACTCTCGTATCCGGATCTGGATCTCGATTCAGATCCTCACCAAAATTGAATCAATTTATCCTTGTCACACATACAACCTCCAAATTCTGCCCAACAAATTTCATCCAGATTCGTCCACAACCTTTTGAAATATCCGAGACAAAAAACAAATACACAAACAAACATGCAAACACACAGACACTGGTGAAAACATAACCTCCTTCCAGGTGGAGGTAATACGATGCAACAAAAATAACAGCAGTAAGAGGCTCAGGGTTATGTGCAAACGACAGGATTGAGGGACTAAACAGAGGAAGACTTGAAGGAACAAGGAAAAATAATAAGAATAAGGGGAGGACACAGGGGGTGAGCAAGATGGTCGGGTCAGGTATGGGAGCATGTGCCAGAACAGCGCGACGCTGCGTCCACTTTCCACCGGTACTCCAGGGGCCTCCGTCTGGCCATCCCCCAGGCAGATGCCAGGCCCATCCCCATCTCCTTGAGATGCCGGTCAACCTGCTGCAACCACGAGGAACGTGGTCGGCCCATTGGCCTCCTCCACTCACGAGACTCCCTCGCTGAGAGAATCTGGTGAGAAGGATCAGCGTCAGGAAAATGAGCCACATGTCCATACAGCCGCAACTGACGCTCACGGACTATGCAGGCAACAAATCTCATCCGAGTCTCCCTCAGCAACTGCTCGTTGGACACAAATTCCGACCAGCGATAGCCAAGGATTCTCCGAAGAGACCTGGTACCAAAGGAATTTAAGTCTCCGTCTCAGATCCTGGTCAGAGTCCAAGTCTCGCATCCATAGAGCAAGACTGGAAGCACCAAGGACCTGAAGACTCGGACTTTCGTCCTCCTGCACAGGTACTGGCAGCGCCACACCCCATGATCCAGTGAATCCATGACTCCCCAGGCCCGACCCAGACGTCTATTGACCTCTGACTCACAGCCAGCAGAGACATGAATATCACTGCCAAGGGAAGTGAATCTCTCCACGACCTCGACATCCTCACTACAAACAGACACAGACAGGACAGCAGCATCCAAGATGTCATTTAAAGCCTGGATCTTAGTTTTGACCCAAGAAACCCGTAATCCCTGCGGCTCATGGATACAGCCATAAACTCTCAATAACATAGCGGAAGGTAGAACGGGGGGGGGGGGAGTGTTGGCGGCACAAGGCAAGGGGCAGCGTTGGCGCCACAAGGAGAAGGGGGGCAGCGTTGGTGCCACAAGGCGATGGGGGCAGCGTTAGCGCCACAGGCGAGGGGCAGCGTTGGCACCACAAGGGAGGGGGGCAGCGTTGGTGCCACAAGGCAAGGGGGGCAGCGTTGGCGCCACAAGGCGAGGGGGAAGCGTTGGCGCCACAAGGCAGGGGGCAGCGTTGGCGCCACAAGGCAAGGGGGGCAGCGTTGGTGCCACAAGGTGAGGGGGCAGTGGAGGCGAGAGAAGGCGAGGAGTGGAGTGGAGGTGAGGGGGATGGAGGCGAGGGGGAGTGGAGGTGACCGGAGGAGGTGCAAGAGAGAAATGGAAGGAGGAGGCATGATATAGAATAGGAAGGAGGGCGCGAGAGAGATTGGGAAGCCAAAAATTCAATGAGGCGAGATGAAAGGAGGCGCGATGAAGGAAAATGGGGCATGATAAAGAAAAATGGGGGGGGGCATGATGAGCGAAGAGGTGGGAACGATGTACAAATAGGGGGTGTGATGAAGAAAAATGTGGCACGATAAAAAGGGGGAGAGATTAAATAAAAATGTGGGGGCCAAGATTTAAAAAAAACTCGAAGGGCACTCTTCAATGTCATCAGATATGCCTCCGTCCACGTAAAAAAATGGCTGCTGAACCACACAACCAATGACATCATCATCATAATCATTAAAACATTCTACAGGAGTAGTCGCATCTATGTTGAAAATTTTCTGTCAATCGGAGAAGCGGCTGCAGGGAAAACAAAATTAGCACGGACGGACGTACAACCCAAAAACATAATGCCTCCATCGACTTCATCAGCTGAGTCATAAAAAAAAGGGACAAGATGAGAAAAAAAATTAAAGGAAAAAAAAAGAAGAAGAAGAAAGGACCGCTTTGCGTAATACTCCCGAAGCCCCAAACCATCTCTTCCAGGTGAAAACTACGTTGAATTCGTGAAGTTCTTCGAGTATCACTCCAACCAAGCGCCACACTACCTTGATGGACAAGGCAATTCATTTATCTTCGGGAATATAATCCTCCGTGAGCAGGCACAAGGAAACCCTTTAGAACTTGCACCCAATTAATCAGTAATGACACGAGAGCTTCTGTAAACCATCCATCTTCATCCACCATACCCCAGAATGAATTTCACAACAACAACAACTTTAAGTTGAGAATAAAATCTTCAAAATGGAACAGTATGCTCCAACAAATGCTTATTGATGGGAAATGATAATCTGTCTGAGGGATGGTTGGATAAATCACACATCTCACCAAATACTCAAAAAGAGACTTGGCTTTGACATTGCTCGCCCAACATTGACAATTTCCTTTCGTTCGTCAATTTTCCAATTTCCCCACAGCCAAGGTTATTTCTCCTCCTCCGAAATGTCATCAGAAGGAAAAAACAAAAAGAAAAGAAAAAAGTGGAATAACATTTCGACGAGTCCATACTTCCTTTGAAGCAAATCCAAGCATTCAGCACTCAACAAAACAGCTAACCTTGAGAATGTCGAAAAAGTTGAATTACTTTTCGCTTCCCATGCATTCATCGTACCTCCAGTCTTCATTGCACGCGCCATACAATTGAACGCCATTTCTTGCATCGCACACACCCAAGATGCACGCTTTCTCAAGCATTGCCAACACATTCGCACTTCCAAGTCATGTCACAATTCCTACACTGTGGCTGGTAATTGTTGCACGAACCATACAAGCAAGGTACCACATTGTGAAGCACATTATCCTGAAAAATACACATCATTCTGGCTTTAATGTTCATGCACACTTAAATTAGCGAAATATATTTTACAATCATTGGTGGTACATTAACCTGTTGTGTCAAGTGGAATGCACATTTAACGGGCAGGTTGGTAGCCACATGGCCATGGAGTCGGTAGGTATGTAACTATGACGTTATTTTTATTGGAGAGCAGGTTTTGCCAAATTATGACAAAATAAGTAAATAAATACATAAACTAGAAGGACACTCAGTCGAGTGTGTACCTCCGCCACATAATGCTTGATCCACGAGAAGATATCAGGCCCAATACATTTTGAAATATCATGAAAATAAAGACAATTACTGCACCGTAGTCCCAAGAAGGAAGCCAGACATAACAATACACACAAATATATATACATATATATATACATATACATACATATACACACACACACGATATATTAAGTACTGATAAGTACTTACAAAAGCTATTTTATTTGAAGTTATAACCTGTCCACCAAGTTTAATCCGAATCCGTCCACAACTTTTTGCAATATCGTGTTATACATTAGTTTAGCCTTATCTCTCAATGGTGAATAATCAAGAAAAAAATTATCGCATCTGGATCCGGATTCGGATCTTCACCAAATCGAATCAATTCTTCCTTGTCACACACCCAATGTGTCCATCAAGTTTCGGGCGAATCCGTGCACAACTTTTTGAGATATCGTGCTATATGTCATTTTTTGGCCCAATCTCTCAATGTGGAAGAATCACAAAAAATTCGAGTAGTCGGATCGAGATCCATCTTCACCAAAATCTAATCAGTTAGTCCTTGCCACACACCCAACCTGCCAACCAAATTCCATCCAGATCCGTTCACATTTTGAGACATCCTGCACACAGACAGACAAACAACAAACAAACAAACAAGAAGAAGGCGTCGTGCTGAGTCCGATACTTGTAAAATCCATAAAACAAATTTGACCTCAAAAATCATTTGTGGTTGAATTCAGTGACTTGATATGCAAACCCATTCAAATTTCATGTCAATGGGATGAAAATGGAGGATTTGAGAAATAACAAATAAGTTGTTGACCATGGGCCTATGTTGATCTTTTGGTCTTTGCTGACCTGAAAAATAATTCACTGGTTGAATTCAATAACCTGAAATATAAATCCTCTTCAAATTTCAAGTCAATCGGATGAAAATTGAGGATTTTAGAAATACTACCAAAGTTGTTGACCTTTGGCCTATGTTGACCTTTTGACCTCAAAAACAATAGGCTGCTTGCTTACGACAAACTCTACCATGTGGTGAAGTTTCCTGAAGATGGGTTTAAAATTGTGACCTCTAGGTGATTGACAGACAAACAAGCAGACAGTCTGTCTGTCTGTCAAACAAAATCGACTGACCAATATACTTGAAAAATCTTCGACTTTGCAAGTAGCAAACAGACAGCCAGAAAGGGGTGAAAACGACCTCCTTCACCTCCATTGGTGGAGGTATTAAATAAATAAATAGATAGATAAATAGATAGGTGGCTTGCATGCATATATTTTCATGCCTGCACAAAACATGCAGACCCACGGCATTTGGAAAGGACAGAGAAAAAAAAAGAAAAAAATCATCCAGGATCATCACTGGAAAGACCCTCCCATCCCCCTCCCAAGTCTGTGTAGGCTGTCATCGAGGTATCGAGTCCTGTGAAGTCATTGATGACTTTCTGGCGACATTCATGATCAGATTTCTCCAAACATCCCTATCATGCACTGCTCCCAGAAGCTCTGACAGACAGCCTGGTTGCAACGAGTCTCTGTTTCAGCATCAGTGCTTCCAATGCACAGGATGTGGGACAGAAGAATGGAAGCATGGGTAATGAGGGATACTAAGCATATTGAAAGCAACGGCTTCCACATAGGTGTAGACCGTATGTTAATTAAGCAAATAGCATCCCAGAATGCTTAGGGTAATATATAAAAATGCTGCACAGGCCTGGTTGCCTGTAATTTTGGCTAGCATGGCGCAAGAGGACACCTCAGTGACTTTGAAAGAGGGATGATTGATGGGGTGCATTTAGCAGGAGCTTCTGTGACAAAGACAGCTCAACTTGCTGATGTTTCACGAGCAACGGTGTGCAAGGTGATGTCAGTATGGAACTCCGAGGGAAAGACATCAGAAAAGGGCAACAGTGGAAGAAAGTGCATACTCCAGGATCGTGATATCCTTGGATTAATTATAAGTGAAAGGCAAAGCAGGCGAGCAATGACAGATCAATTGACTTAATTTCAACCTGGGGCACGAGCAAGAAGTCATGGACTTGAGGTGGCTGGTTCATGGTTTCAGCGCCCACAGGCTCATTGCTGGACTTTGTATTCCAACGCTGGTGATTTGGCAAAGGAGATTGACCTTGTTCTCGATGATGGTCACTGGAGGATGATCCAGAACTACAGGGTCTACCCGAGTGCTCAGTTCCTCAATACTGACCACAGGCTTGTGGTAGCAACTCTGAAGTTGCAGCTTAAATCCAGGAGAATGGTACCATCCCAACCTCGGATTGATGTTGGCAAGCTCAAGGATGAGAGGGTAGCTGGAGAGTTTGCAGACAGGCTGAGTGGGGATTTGAGGAGTCTGCGTGCTTTGGGGAATCCTGAAAAGTTGTGGAGTGCCTTCAAGACCTCCATCCTTTATGTTGCCGGTGGATGTCTTGGAACTCACTGGAAGGCGAAGAATAATTTTGTCGCTCAAAGGACACTGGATAACATTGACCAGTCGCAGGGCCAGGCTTAATGGCAGAGCTGAGCTGTTCAGGGAGTTGCGGCGTAAACCTGTACGTGTGCTGAGGGTGGATAAGGAGGCCTATGTGCAAAGAATCTGTGAGGGGGTAGAGCATCATCTGTGGTCAAGTGATTCTCATCCTGCTTACAGGAGAATTCACGCATTGCATTCCTCCAAGCCCGTCCCTTGGTGTACTGCAGTTAGAGCGGAGGGTTAAGGGCTCTTGTCAGAGGAGTCTGAAGTGAAGACCCGCAGGGCCATTTACTTTGAGTGGCCGTACGAGGCTGATCCACCAGCTGTTGTGTTGGATGCCAGGTGTGTTACTATCCCTATTGCTGACCCACCGATCAACTGTGATCCACCTTCGATTGTGGAAACACAGGCTGTGGTGAACCAGTTAAAATGGGGTAAACATCCTGGGATGTGCGGCATCCATGCTGAACTTCTCAAGGCTGGTGGAAATGCTGTACTCGTGTCATTGCAAGCAGTTCTGTGCTCTGCTTAGAACACAAGCATCATCCCAAATGACTGGAAGAGGGGTCTTGTTGTCCCTCTCTGGAAAGGGAAGGGTGATCGCCAGGACTGCAACAACTACCAAGGGGTGAACCTGCTCTCAGTGCCAGGAAAGGTCTTTGCTCGGATAATTCTTGATCGGGTTCGCCACCATCTGCTTGAGCACCAGTGCCCAGAGCAGTCTCAAGCTTTACACCAAAGAGGTCAAGATTGACCGTATCCTTGCCCTGCGGGTCCCAACGAACGCAGACAAGAGTCTCGGGCTCTTGCACAGCCTATGTTGATCTCTGCAAAGGTTTGATTCAGTGAATCGGATGCCCCCTGGGATTCTTGGTCTTCGTGGTGCCACCAAAACTGATCAATCTGAAGTCTGAACTATACTCTCGTACTGACAGTGCTGTGAGATGTGGTGATACCATCTCTGACTTATTTCCAGTTGTTACTGGAGTTCGTCACGGGTGTGTACTGGCACCCACACTTTTCAGCACTTGTATGGACTGGATTCTGGGAAGGATGTCGGACAGATCAAGCTGCAGTTGCATCAATTGGGAATGTCAAGATCTCTGACCTTGATTTTGCAGATGATGCAGTCATCTTTGCAGAGACTCTGGAGATCCTTTTGGGGGCCTGCGAGGTGCTGAATGAGGAGTCGGAGCCTCTGGGATTATGGGGTTCCTGGGTGAAAACTAAGATCCAGGCTTTAAATGACATCTTGAATGCTACTATCTTGTCTGTACCTGTTTGTGGTGAGGATGTTGAGGTCACGGAGAGATTCACTTACCTTGCATTGATATTCACGTCTCCACAGGTTATGAGCCAGAGGTCAATAGGTGTCTGGTTTGGGCCAGGGGAGTCATAGATTCACTGGAGCATGGGGTGTGGCGTTGCCGGTACCTGTGCAGAAGGACGAAAGTCTGAGTATTCAGATCCTTGGTGCTTCCAGTCTTGCTCTACAGATGCGAGACTTGGACTCTGACCAGAGATCTGAGATGGAGACTGAATTCCTTTGATACCAGGTCTCTTCAGAGAATCCTTGGCTATCGCTGGTCGGACTTGTGTCCAATGAGCGGTTGCTGAGAGGCTCAAATGAGATTTGTTACCTGTATAGTCCGTGAACGCAGCTGCAGCTCTATGGACATGTGGCTCGTTTTCCCGAGGCTGATCCTGCTCACCAGATTCTCTCAGCAAGAGAGCCTAGTGAGTGGAGGAGGCCAATGGACTGACCACGTGCTTCACGTTTGCAGCAGGTTGATCAGCATCTTAAGGAGATGGGAATAGGCCATGCATCTGCCTTGGGGGGGGGGGGTGGAGGTGGCCAGACAGAGGCCCCTGGAGTTCCGGTGGAAAGTGGATGCAGCGACGTGCTGCTCCGATGCATGCCTCTCATACCTGACCTGACCTTGTCCATGACATGTAAAGTGGTCAACTAAAGATCCTTTTTTCCTCTATGTTATAATATGAAGACTATTCAATCTCATGAAACTCATTCTCAACCTGCATTTCGAGTCCCACCACCAAGGGTACCTAAGTCTATGCTGCTAAGTATCTGCTATGCTAATATAAGGGGGGTTCGTGGCAACTTCTCTGTCATGCAATCCTTCTTGAAATTGAATTCTCCGGATCTGCTTTCTCTTTGTGAAACTTGTCTCTGCACTGAGGTATTATCTGAATCTTTTGCTATGCCTGGCTACATCCTCCATAGGCTTGATGCTCTACATTCTCATGGTTTGTGTATTTATGCAAAGGCCTCTCTACACCTTGGCCATGAGGTCTCCCTTGAGGATACGACACGAGTTTGTGTGCTTTCGACGAGCACTTTTTCATTTCACTGCCTACCTATATTTTTGTATCGCTCTCAATCATCACCCAATTGTGCTATTTTCAATGCTATGACTGATAGCATTGATAAGGCACTGTCTCAGCATCAAACTGCTGACATTTTGGTCTTTGGAGACTTCAATGTACATCACAAAGAATGGTTAGTTCACTCTCACAGCACAGATGCTCCTGGCATTTAACCTTGCCATGTCACATGACCTTACTCGGGTCATGTCAGCCCCGACTCAAATTCCTGATCGAGTTACTGAGAACAGGTATCCTCTTGATCTATTTTTGTGCTCAAATCCTGGGAATTGGACTGCAAAAATTCTCCCCTTCGAGGAAACTCTTATCATGTCAACATCAAAGTTCAGGTTTCTTACCCCTCACAATCAACTGTTGTTCATCTTGTCCATCAAACTGTCTTCCAATAATATAGCAAGGCTGACTGGGATGCCTTGTGTTCTTTTCTTGCTGATGTTCATTGGAACTCAATCCTTTGTCACAACCCATCTGAAGCTGCCAAGGAAGTTACAGAGTGGATCCGTGTTGGTATGGACCTCTTTATCCCTTCTTGGACCTATCAAGTGAACCCACACTCTTAGCCATGGTTTACTCCAGCTTGTTCTGCTGCTATCACCAATCGCAATCACTTTTTTAATCAGTATCATAGTGTTGGCTCAAGTGAGGCGCACATGTTTTGCCTTGAGAGCAACAACTGTAAATGAGTATGAGAGAGTGCTAAGCAACAGTATGCAGAATCTGTTTGTGATTCTATCTCAAATAAACGGCTAAGTTCCAGTGATTTTGGAGAACCGCTAATAGCATTCTCACTTCTCCCATTGATAAAGTCAACCTCTTCGCTGAGCATTTTGCTGCAAACTCCACACTTCAAGACTACGGACGTCTCTTGCCTATCTGTCCTTCCCAGGCAGGAAGCAGGCTTTCCACTATCATCATCACACTCAGCAAAGTTGCTAAGATTATTCAAGGACTTGACATCTCAAAATCTACTGGACCAGATCGAATCCCTGCAATTGGTTTGAAGATATGTTCACCTGAATTGTCTTCTGTTCTCTCAAAGTCTGTGTTTCCACCTTGCTGGAAGCAGGCTTCTGTAGTCCCTGTCTTGAAAGGCTCTGGTGAAAAATCTGATCCTTCTCTTGGCCTATTAGCCTTCTACACATGATAAGCAAAGTGTTTGAATCCTTGATCAAACGATAACTCAGGACTAATGTGGAAACCCTCAACCTCCTAACTGACGTCTCATATGGCTTTCGACATTAAAAAATATGTTGGTGATGTTCTATCCCTAATCACTGAACATGTGAACAGGGCTTTGGATCATTGTGGAGAAGCCAGGGTTGCTGCTCTCGACGTCTCAAAGGCTTTTGACAAAATGTAGCACAAGGGTCTCGGTCTCATCCATAAGCTAAAATCATATGGCATCTCTGGAAAATTGCTCGATACAATTTCTGAATTCCTTGCCAATTGTCAAATCCCTGTGGAACATGGGGACGGTCATCCCCTGTCCATAATACGAATGGTGATGTTCCTCAGGAGTCTGTGTTGGGTCCAACATTGTTCTTGTTATGTATTAATGCTCTGCCTGATTGTATTCTTTCTCAGGGGGTGCCGATGACTCAACACTGTACACTGCCTACCCAGGAACCTTGTCACCTCATTCTCATGTATATGCCATTACCACTCTCAACTAGGACCTTGAGAGTGTGATTAACCGGGGAAAAGATTGGCTAGTTACTTTCAACAAAAAGAGACCCCCCACCCCCACACTTGTTGTCTTGCAGAAGCTTCCTGTTATCCATCTCCTTGGATTGGATATCAGTTCAAACCTCAGCTGGGAAAAGTACATCTCTGGTATAGCAAAAAGAGCATCCCAGCGCCTTGGCTGCTAATTTTGTGCTCGGTGACACCTTCCTCAAGTTGCTATGCTCCATCGATACAAGGCCACAATACGACCCGTCATGGAGTATCATTGCCATATTTGGTCTGGTGCTCCGGCCTGTCACCCATCTCTCCTTGACAGAATCCAGTGCCGTGCTGCCATTCAGATGGGACAGGAGTTGCCGTCATCCCTGGAACCTCTCTCTGTCTGCCGCTCTGTTGCTGATTTGAGCCTTTTCTGTCCATATTACCTCAGAATGTGTTCTGAGGGTCTCTCACAGGGTTGTTCCACCTGAGAATACTTCCAATCGCTCCACACGTTTGGCAGTTGCTTCCCATCCATACACCGTCTGTCCCGAGGAGTGGGACTATGAAGTATTTTTCCTGTTTTTTTTCCTCGTTCTGCATCACCTTGGAACAGTTTACTGCATTCTGCTTCCCATTCAATCCCAACCTACCTCAATTCAAGAGGAATGTCAATAGTCCTCCTTCCTGGTTAATATCTATACTTTTCTTTGTGTAGCCCTAACCTTGAGTGGCCTTTGGATTTGTGGTGGGTGAAATCTCATTTTAAGAAAATAATAATAATAAAAGCAACAGACAGAGAGTTCTGAAACATAACCTCTGTCCACCTTCGGAGGCGGAGGTAACAACACACACACACACACACACACACACACACACACACACACACACACACACACAACAAACATCTGCCAAACTCATCAGCACATCAGGCTGGCAGGATAGCCGAGAGGTACGCACACTCACCTATAAGCTGTAAGCCTGGGTTTGAATTCCGACCAAGCTATGAACCGTCATCCCGGTGCTTCACAGGCAGGGTGATTCAATGTGTGAGCCGTCCCTCAGGTGGACATTAAACTGAACGTCCCATCTGCTGCCATAAGTTGGTGGACGTTAAAGTTCCCATGGTGTCTTTCACGAAAAGTAGGTGAGCTATCGCCTGCACCGTCTCCAAATTTCAGGGGGGATTGCATCAGTGGCACAGCCATGCTCTGAGCCATGATGCAAAGCAGCTCAGCCACAGGCCGCACAAGAGATTAATGATGATCAACACATCCAAGTCAGGCTCAGATAATGAACAGCACTGGAATGAAAGTGAAATCAAAGAACTCGATGACAGATGTTACAAAGTAGATTCTCGATGTATGCTTTCCATTGTTCTCGTGTATCATCAGGAAAGGTCTGCTGTAGGCCTTCAATATAGTTTGATTGTTCACGGACATGCAAATTTGATAAGAGAGATGCAAAGCAGACTGATCAATTCATTTCACCTGCACAAGAATAAATTAATGATCAAAAATAATTACATCCTCACTCGATGCGACATCAAAGCACTTCTTGTGTGCTGCATCACAGCAGGCCGAGGAATTTTGTCAGCTTCAATTAAAAGCTCCAGAAGAGTTTGAGAAAACATCTGCATTAGAATGTAAAGCACCCAGGTTTCCTGGGGGCCATTATCCAATTCCATTTCCACCATGACAACGAGCTCGGCCTCGGAATTACGGAGCTGTCACCAGGTGGCATGGCGCAGCTACAGTGGGCAAATTTGTACACGTTTAGCACAAAGAGCATGGTGCCTACACACACACACACACACACACACACACACACACACACACTCCTTCGTATTCCATCCAGCAAGCTTTAAACCACTCAGTTAAAGCCTTTCCCAGGTCCAGTTGTCCACGACTGCTTCCATTATCATCGTTAAACACATGCTATTCTTCAATAATCAATATCAAATATAGTCCATCACCTTGATTAAACAAATTTCCACGATGGGAATTAAATTAAGCAAAATAAATAAATGATAAGAAGGCAAAGGGGGCAGCAAAGAGTACAAAGTTAAATACATTTCATAAATAAACAATGGAAGTCACCAAATTGAGAGAACACAAAAATGTAATTCACATTGGAAAGGTTTGCTGCTTGGAACCTACGTCAACGAGCTCTCGGCATCATTTCCAAGGGAAATCGATGGCGTAACGATTTATAATTGTGTGGGAAGCCCATGGAAGTGATGAAATTGCACTGATCTGCAGAAGCCAAATCAACATCTCAAGGACTTACAACTGACTTAACTTCTCAATGAACACATGGGCCTATTTGTTCCCAAGAATTAGCTTGGAGTTTCTCAACCCACTGTGCTTTGTTCATATTGCTGTGGATTAAAATTCTCTTTTCACCTACATCGAGGCATCCTTAAACATGCTCCGGTGGACCTTCGGTCCACTATCTTGGGTTTCAAATTGTTTGGTTATGGTTGGATGGGGTTGGTTCATCCCTTGGCCGACGTTAGAATCGTTTCAGGAATGTACAACCACTTTTGTCATCCCACAAGCTTCACCTTGTGAGTCGTGAATTGTATCTTTGAAAGTCTACACATCATCTGCAGTAATAATGCAAATCTTAAGGCTGAGATGCAGATGGTCATGGAAAAGGAGCCACTGGCAAAGCCTGTACTTTGGGTTCATGTTACAAACATTTAAAAGCTCCAACAGACTTCAAACCTTTGAAAAGAGATCAGGAGTAATGAGAACTGTGCATATTCCTGTGATGTTTAAAAAAAAAAAAAATTTATCTGTCCAAACATTGTGAACAGAATCCCTGATGGTTCAAATTAACACCAAGTTGAAAAAAATACACATTTAGAAAATGTACAAACATGTTAAAATATTATCCTATAGTGTTCCCAGATAGCAGACCAATTGTTACGATCTCTAAATCAGTGGAATATTTGATGGGGCAAAATAATTAATGCCCATGCTCGAGATATTTCACTTTCCGATGACGATTTTCACAGTTTATTACCTCCGCCACCGGAGGTGAAGGAGGTTATGTTTTCAGCCCTTCCGGCCTGTTTGTTTGTGTACAGGATATCTCAAAAAGCTGTGGATGGATTCGGATGAAACTTGGTGCACAGGTTGGGTGTGTGACAAGAAAGAATTGATTCGATTTTGGTGAAGATCCGAATCCGGATCTGGATACGATAATTATTTAATTAGCAAAGTAATTCTTCACCATTGAGAGATAGGGCCAAAAACGATGTAGTACTGTATAGTGTATACCATGGTATTTCAAAAATGTAATGGGCCCGATATGTTCTCGTGGATCAGGCATTACGTGGCGGAGCTATGCGCTCTATTGAGTGCCCTTCTAGTATTTTTTAAGTGATTCTTCACCATTGAGAGACAGGGCTAAACTGACATATAGCGCGATACCTCAAAAGGTTGTGGACGGATCCGGATGAAACTTGGTGGACATGTCGGGTGTGTAACAAGGAAGAATCGATTCGCTTTTGGTGAAGATCCGAATCCAGATCCGGATCTGATAGTTTATCAAGTGATTCTTCACCATTGAAAGAAAGGGCTCAACCAATGTATAGTACGATATCTCAAAAAGTTGCGGACAGATTCGGACAAGACTTGGTAGACAGGTTGGGTGCGTGACAAGGACAAATTGATTCGATTTTGGTGAAGATCTGAATCCGGATCTGGATACGAGAATTATATAATTTTTAAAGTGATTCTTCACCATTGAGAGATGGAGCCAAAAACGATATAGTACTGTATAGCACGATATTTCAAAAATGAATTGGGGGGCGCCCTGGTATGTTCTCGTGGATCAGGCATTGCACGCGAAGTATGCACTCCACCGAGTGCCCTTCTAATTTATGCTCTTTTTTTTACTTTGGGAGAAAGACGGAGCAGTAAGGGGGGGGGGAGGGAGGAGGGCAAGGAAATCTGGAGGAACCTGTAATTTACCAATCAGGTAAAATCTTAATTTGCTTGCATCTCAGCTGCTTCCTGTATTTAATCTCCAGTTTGATGTCAGGGGACCAGTCCAAGAGTGTTATTGGAAGGAAGGATGGATATACAAAGTAATTATCCTCCTGAGATATTCTGGCACAAAAGGAGCAACGACTTGTAATGCCGAACAACAATACAGCAATAAGGAACTACATTGTTGTTTAAACGTTAATTGAAGTCACACTGATGACATCCTGACGATTTCTTGGTGTTTGACAGGAGACACATGAGGAGGAGGTACAGAGATGGCACACTAACATTTATTTGAGCCGTCTTGCCCGAATTTGATTCCCGACTACAAACCCAGAATTGCGCTTCGCAGCAGGGAATCGCATCACAAAGTGCCCGTCGTTCAGATGGACGTTAAGCTGGATAGCCGTCTGCTGGTTGTTAAAAATTTTTTTTTTTAAATCCTGTGCCGTCTTTCACGAAGAGTAGGTGAATCATCACAGGCACCCTGAACAAATTCCAAATTCCTGCCCGAAACAGATCAAGTTAATCAGGCCTGGCCAGATCTGGGCCAATGTACGTTCTGCAGCCAACCCCAAAAGATGGAATTAATGGGGACATTGAATTAGTAGTTGTCTTGAAGAGTAGTAATAGCCATGGTATTGGTGAGCAGTAGTAGTTGTAGTTGTTGTTATGTAACTAAATTTTATGGTTAGTTCTCATTTTTTTTGCCACAATCTGACCAGACATGTACAGTATAGCTAGCATAAGACTTGCACACTTGCATGCAGATTCACAAATCATAGTTTTGATTTTTCTTTTCATTCAATTGAGAAATGCTGCATTATCCACCAGGATGCAAAATGAACCTTTTTACATCATCCCATCCTCATTTATCTTCACATTCCTAGCTATTCATCCTGACCAAGCCCTTTTGCCCCACTTTATCACCAGGGAATACATAGCTCTCAAAATAATTAGATTTTGCCAGTAATGCAACTTCTGATTTTCTGGAGCATGTTGTTTGCCGCTCTGTGTTGCCTTTTCATTGGGTCTTTCTCCACTCCACCACTTCATCCCACCATTGTCATCGTCACTGCCACCTCCATAATATAAAAACAGTACTTTGTGGCCATTTTCACCATATGCAGATGTGAATGTAACCTTATTCGTCATCCCATCCGATGTGAGATGACATCCCATCGAGACAGAGATGTGGACATAACATAGTGTTATGCAGGATATATCAAGAGTATCCTGAGATTTCATTGACAGCACAAATTCAATATACAGTCCTGTATGTCCTTAGCTTCGTGAATGATCAAGTTAATTTACATGATTTATAAACTTTGATTTGAAAATTTCAAAGATAAAATGATGAATACTCAAGAAAGTAGAAAGGCACTCGGTAGAGCGCATACCTCCACCACGTAATGCCTGATCCACGAGAACATACCAGGCCCATTACATTTTTGAAATATCGTGCTATGCAGTACTATATCGTTTTTGGCTCCATCTCTCAATGGTGAAGAATCACTTTAAAAATTAAATAATTCTCGTATCCAGATCCGGAGTCATCAGATCTTCACCAAAATCGAGCCAATTCGTCCTTGCCACATGTCCAAACTGTCCACTAAGTTTCGTCAGAATCCGTCCATAACTTTTCGAGATATCCTGCTGTATAATGGTTTAGCACTATCTCTCAATGGTGAAGAATCTCTTCAAAAAACTATCAGATCAGAATCCGGATTCGGATCTTCACCAAAATTGAATCAATTCTTCCTTGTGATACACCCAACCTGTCCACGTAATTTCATCCAGATCCGTCAACAACATTTTGAGATGTCCTGCACACAAACAAACAAACAGACAGACAGACAGAAAGGGGAGAAAACAACCTCCTTCACCTTCGGTGGTGGAGGTAACTATAGGAGTGGGGGAGGGATGGGGTTGGCCATGTTCCAATCTGAACCACTAGCCAATAATGTGAGAAGCCAGGTTCAAATCACCGTTTGTACATTTTACACCAATGTCTGTATAATTCATGTAAATGCACCCTAATGTATCCAAATGGCTTTGTCCTGCACCCAATTTAAGTGCTCGCTCCTTAGAGCGCAAGATAAATGTTTAAAAATATATATATATAAAAAAGACTTTTTTTCTCTTCTCCAGAATGCATATTGGACCGAGATTTAATTACTAATTTGGCCCACCACTTGCATCATTAGCCAGGCATGGTTGTGCCGCTGATGCTGTTCACACATCGGTTAGAACAAGAATTTGGAATTTCGCCATCGCATCGGCACACAATGATCTCCTATTTTGAAAAATGGATTTAACTTCCACAGCATATTCCAGCAGACAGTGGAATCAGCTTAACATCTCCTTTTAAGAACAAAGAGGCAATGTTGAGTCATGGACAAATATTGTTAATCATGGCCAAATGCTAATACAAAAACAAACTCATGACAGCAATGGAATGAAGCAGGAAAATGCAAAATAGTCATAGTGCTTACACATTTATTTTTCCTTCCAGCAATTTGGACAATGGAATGTAATGCACACCAAGCAGTATGTGGACTAAAATTCAAACTCCATTTCCATACAGTAATTCTTCAAAGACTTTAAAAAGATGTCTGTAAGTTACTTGAATAAGTGGTGAGGATGGTTTCTCCAAACATGGTTGAAGGAAGCAATAATACTATTCATAATTAAGTATTTCAATTCTAAGTTATTGGAAATCATGTCAACCTCAGGAGAATCATAATGCCACTATATGATTGGCAGTAAAAGCCCAGCTGGCTCAGTAATGACGTTCAGGGTGGTAGTTAATCGACCGACCTCAAAAGGTCAGCTCAGCAAGTGGTGTGTGTCAGTTCACACTTGGTGGATGATGCTCAATGCTTCGAGGGAAACTTGGGATTGGTGCTAAAACACTACTTATGAAAAGGTGGCAGCATGTAAAAACACTGAACGTTTTTATTTTATTTTTTTTACAACATGTACATTTGCAAAATTTTGGAATCCATGCCATGCTCCCCACCCCAGCAAAATAGCATACCTTACTTTTAAATAACTGGACTTTTAAATAGCATACCTTACTTTTAAATAATGTATTGAGTTTCATAATGTACAGAAAGCAAGAACAAATACAGTGAGAGAGAGAGAGAGAGAGAGAGGAGAAGAGAGAGAGAGAGAGAGAGAGAGAGGAGAGAGAGAGAAGAGAGAGAGAGAGAGACAAGAGGACAGAGACAGAGACAGAGACAGAGACAGAGACAGAGACAGAGACAGAGACAGAGACAGAGAGAGGTGTCCCAACTTTTGTTGATTAGTTATAAACCCTCTGTCTGTATAAAAGCAGTGTTGAAACAGACTGTGTTGCTACACCCTCTGAAGCATTATTTGGACAATATTGCACTGCAGGAAGTAGTATATTGCTGTCATAATGGCGAGAAAAAGACAATTAACAAAGGAAGACAGACAGACCATTATAACCCTTAAAAGTGAAGGTCTTTCCTTCAGAGAGATTGCAAAGGAAGCCAAGGTGTCAGGGAGTAGTTTCCTACACCATTAAAAGGCACTTGGAAACTGGAGGAAACTCTGACAGGAAGAGGTCTGGCAGACCCAAAGCCACAACACAATCAGAGAGAAGTTTCTGAGAGTCAACAGCTTGCGTGATAGGCGGCTCACAGGACAGCAGTTTCAAGCACAGCTTAAACACGGTCGAAGTAAGGAAGTCTCAGTTTCAACTGTGAAGAGAAGACTTCGAGCTGCAGGTTTGACAGGTGGGGTGGCAGTAAGAAAGCCATTGCTGAGAGGGCAACATAAGAAAAAGAGGCTTGCCTGGGCTATGAAACACCGCCAGTGGACTACTGAAAACTGGAAGAAGGTCTTATGGACCGATGAATCAAAATTTGAAATCTTCGGTTCATCACGCAGGGTTTTGGTACGCCGTCAAGTAGGCGAAAGGATGGTTCCACAGTGTGTGATACCAACTGTCAAACATGGAGGAGGAAGTGTGATGATCTGGGGCTCTTTTGCTGGATCCAGAGTCGACGACTTGCACAGAGTGACTGGCACCCTGAACCAAAAGTGTTACCACAGCATTTTGCAGCGCCATGCAATACCCTCTGATCTACGCCTAGTTGGTCAGGGGTTCATCCTGCAGCAAGATAACGACCCAAAACATACCTCCAGGCCATGTCAGAACTACCTTAGAAGAAAAGAACAAGACGGAAGGCTTCAAATCATGGAATGGCCCAGCACAGTCTCCAGACTTAAACCCCATCGAGCTGGTTTGGGATGAACTGGACAGAAGGGTGAAAGCAAAGCAACCTACAAGTGCAACACATTTGTGGGAACTTCTGCAACAGTGTTGGGAATAACTTTCCGAACAATATTTGATTTTCATTGTAGAAAGAATGCCACATGTATGTTCGGCTGTTATATCAGCAAAAGGTGGCTACTTTGAAGAGTCAAAAATTTAGGTTAAATTTTGTTCAACAAAACGATTCCATGATTTCTTTTTAATCTGCAATTGTTTATTTGTTCTATTCTTTAATTTCAGAGTACATTGAAACATCAAACTCCTTAATTTCAGTAAAAACTGGAAAAATGGGGGTGCTCGAAAACTTTTGACCGGTGGTGTAGCTCACATATTCTTCATGAAGGACACTGTGGATCTTTATCCTCTATGAACCAATGCCAACAGACAAGATGCAAAGTTTAACATCCATCCGAGAGATTGCACACACATTGGTGAAAAATGACATGAATGAAAACCCTGCCTAGACGGCTGGGAGGGGAGTGTATGTACCTCTAGGTAACCCTGCCAGCCCACGATACATATCTTACGATAATACAGCTATCGCGTATGTGGAGCATGTACAGGTGGTGGACAAAAAAAAAGGAAACACCGATGTAAAGTCACTTAATGGAGTGTCAGGCCACCACATGCCGCCAGTGCAGCCTGTATGTGCCATGGCATAGAGTCCACCAGCATCTGGAATTCTGCAGGAGTGATGCAGCACCATTCTTACATGAGAATGTCAATCAATTCACACCTGTTTGATGGAGGTGGAAAACTCTGTCTCAGGCGTCGTTCCAGAATATTCCAAAATTAAACGCTCGATTGGGGTCAGATCTGGTGACTGATAAGGCCATGACGTACTGTATATGGATAACATCAGCGTTATGCTCATCAAACCATTGGGTGACCACATGTGCTCTGAGCCATAATTATAAGCAACCAGGATGTGCAACATTTTTATACATGACCCTAAGCATGCTGGGATGTTATTTGTTTAATTAACACGTGGGCCGCATCTGTGTGGAAGACGTTGCTTGGTGTCCCTCATTTACCCAATGTTTCCTTTTTCTTGTCCACTACCTGTATGTATGTAGCCGGAATAGCACTCCCTTGTGGTGGGATGGGAAACTCCAAGAAGTGGATGGGAAACTGAAGCTGGAAATCAATTGTAAAGATATGTGTCCACAAAATAATCCCATGAATGAACAACAAACAACATACTGATGAGCATCCAAGGACATCATAAAACACACAAATGCACAGTTTTCATAAACATGACCTACTGACTATATCATTAATACCTGGAAGAAGAGTTCTGCTGTAGGTATCAAACAGTCACGTCAAGTTTTGCTTCTTTCAAACATCAAATCCACCATTTTGGTTGCTTATGATGCCTTTTCTCATTGCAATGGCGATTGAAGGCTACTCCGCATTAAAAAAAAAATCAATCCCCAAATGACATCAGTACACAAAAAATGCCACAAGTGTCAACTGCTCTGCCTAGCAATCAGAGGTTCATAGAGCGTACGTGTGTGTATATGTGTATGTGTGCAACGCTGCAGGTCTGCCAAGGTGGGAGAAGGATGGACTAGCCCCAAACCTTGGGAAAGGGCATGGCAGTAGTACACGACAATTTAATTTCCTATTGACAGCGCATTTGGAACTTGCAAAGCGACCACCACCTGGCACATCACATAACTGAAAGCATGCCAGGAATGTGATAATGGGGTGTTTCTACAGATGAAGCTCATTCCTTGTGCAGTGATTTTCTTCACGCAACGTGTCTTGTACACATTAAGAGCTGACATACCATTAAAAATAAAAAAAGTAGACCGTGTAATGAGAGCAGCTCACAAGTAATAAAGAACCGTCAATGAATTAGCCTACAACGTTTTGCTGTCACACAATTTTTGTTGTCAGTTTGGCTTCGGCTATCTTTCAGTTCAAACAAATTGCTCTCCATCGAATACATGTGTCGTGCAAACAAAATTTATTGAAGGCTTTTTTTTGCAAGCCATGAGACATTCTTAACAGGCAATAATAATAATAATAATAATAATACCAAAAAATATTAACTACACTTAATTAAAGGTGATGCCAAAGACCCATTGGAGTCGCCATTTCAAAGCTGAGAGATTTGTGGAGCAATTACAAGCAGAGGCAGGAGTAGTGCAGCGAGCTTAATGGATTTGAGATTCTTTGGGTAATGGAAAGTTATTTTAGCAGAACACAAATTCTGAGATAAATCCTGAACTGCCTTTTCTACTACACAGCCATATCAAGGTTTATCAACAAGAGATCTGTACCATTATGATGTGGGTATGGCAGTGGCAAAATAATACATTTACTGTGCTTGTGGCAATAGATTAAATGACAACGGACTTAACAAAAGTTTTGGTAACAAATGGGACCCCGTTATCCTCCCAACCCTCCAACAATGTAACTGTATAATCATTACTATAGTTCATGGACCGGTGTGTGTGTTGTGTGTGTGTGGTGTGTTGTGTGTGTTGTGTGTGTGTTGTGTGTGTGTGTGTGGTGTGTGTGTGTGTGGTGTGTGTGTGGTGTGTGTGTGGTGTGTGTGGTGTGTGTGACACTACTACAGTTCTGGGATAAACCCCAATTAAAGTAAAGGGGTGTTTTCATCTTTGCCAGTAGTCTTGCGGGCGGGAGGAGGGAGGGACACAAATTCTCTATGTGATTGTGTATCGTGTAGTGCTGCCTCCAGGTGGGGGAGGTATTACAAGTCTCCACCATTTACACAGTATTCGTGTCCCCACATTTTCCAGTGTAGTGAGGTGTTCTGAATTACAAGTAGTAGGTATGTTTTTGCTTCATGCACATAACCCGGGTTATTTTTATTTTATTTGATGCCTATACATAGCTGTCATTTACCTATACACCACTTAAATGAAGGTATGCTTCAGAATAATGTGTTGCATGCTTGGAACAAGATCGCCCATAGGGCAGGTACTCTGCTCGTGGTGAAAATTTAGCTGATAAGGAGTTTATTTATTTTCAAATCAGATGATCATTAACAATGTACAGCGAATCTTCCAAAATTTTTGTCACGGAATGCAATTTTAAAACTAGAAAGCATCTGAAAATGCAAATCCCATCCCAGTCTGCTTTGTATTCAGACTTCTTCTTCTTCTTCTTCTTCTTCTCGGGTATGCTAAACATGACTAAAACAGCTTTAAAAAAATTTGACGATTTTAGGTGACCTTGACCTTTTGACCTCAAAAGCAATAGGCTTCGTGACCCAATATGCAAACACTGCTCAAATTTCAAGTCAATCGGATGAAAATTGACTTTTATGCAACCTTGACTTTTTGATCTCAAAAACAATTGGCTTCTAACTTTTAATTGGTGAACTAATTCAGTGACCCAATATGCAAATTATTCAAATTTCAGGGCAATCAGATAAGAATTGACCATTTTATGTGATGCTGACCTTTGAGCTTTTGATCAAATTATTAATTTGTCATTTCTATATTCTCATAATAAAGCTTTGTTGAAAATTTGATGACAAAAGCTCTAATTGCAAAAAAAGTTATGGCCCGGACACACGCATGCAGAAGTGATTGTAAAACTCCATCTCCCACTGCGCGAGGGAAAAGATAATAATAATAATAATAATAATAATAATAGCACAGTGAAAATAATGGAAAAAGCACCCACCAGAATGCCACATCATCCAGCATGTCAAAGCTTTGAGAAAAACATTTTGACAGAGCTGAATGGAGGTAATTATATATATATATATATATATATATATATATACCACATATATACACATACTGTAAGCAGAATTGCAAGACCGTTAATTATACCTACGAAGTTTCTTTGTGGGAGGAGATGGTAAAAGGAAAGAGTCACAGCCAGACAGACAGAGCATTTATATTTGCAAAAAACATATTTGTTACAAACCAAAACACCCTTCACCACCTTTTCCCAGCCGCCTCCCCTCCTCCCCCACCAAACAAGTAAATAACCAGAGCAAAGTCGATGGCATGCCATCACAAATCCCCACACTTCCCACCTAAAGCAAAGTTGAAAGATGGCAAAAAGTTCCACCAGGAATAATCCAATATAAAATTTTGCATTGAAACAATCTTCTCTTTTAACAAATGTGACTCTAAGTCCCCACCCCATGGGTCACAGACAGACAGACAGACAGACAGACAGACAGAGAGAGAGGGAGAGAGACAGATGGACAGAGACAGACCGAATTACAATATCAACTAATTTTTTTTTTTTAAACATGGAGATATAAAAATAAAAAGGCAATCCCTAAGGAATGTTGTACTTGCATCCCCTAAGGTTCAGGGCATGCAAGTACAACATATGACCTTAGTGCCAACCAATTTAAAATTTAGAACAAATTACGTTTTGCTTTACGTGATTTGACTTGCAGATCCAGTTTAATCAAAACCTTGTTTTAACCTACTTGAATACAATTTAAAAATAAATAAAATAAATAAAACGCATTATACACCAAACTCTTCATTTCATCAAGTTGAAGTTTATTCTCGTTACAATAGGATTATCGAGCAAAAGTGTCATTTGTTGGAATAAAACTTTGATAGAACTACCCATACTGTCCCTTGAAATGAGAATGGGCTATATTGGGCAATGGACAGGCTGTGGCTAAAATGTATGTATAAAAGTAAATAAAGAGCTGTACCATCCCAATCGTGCAAACAACAAAATTTGGTTCAGTCTGATGTACAAGCTCCTTCAAAATGACACAAACTGACCATTTTATGGAGTGATAAAAGTTGGACAGCGATTAGTTTGCAGATCTTACAGTCAGTACATGCTTGTTTTAATTCATGCAACAATTTCATTTTATACCCACCACAAAAAACTTGCACAATTTCTGAATGATGAATTTCCCTTGAGGGACTTGAAAACAGAATCTCTTTAATAACAGAAAATTGTACAATTGCACATTGTAAGTGCTAAAGCCGTAGAATGTACTCCAAGGCTGTGGTTGTGCAGTAATTTTCTCCACCTAAAATCCTGAGACAAATTGATGGGGTTTTTTTTTTTTAACCAGCAGGGTAGGGGGGGGGGATTTATGCAAGATGCCCTCCTTCTGGGTTGCAGGTCCATTCGCAACTAGAACGGCACTCGGTGGAGCGCATACCTCCGCCGGGCTGAGCAGTTTACGTTTTGTATCCCACTGATCAGCCGGATTTGGATCCGGACGTGAAACCAAATCTAAATCAACTTGACATTGATTAAGGAACTGAGTAAACTCAACTAAGCAACGATAACCCCTTGGAGTCATTTCCACATCAACGCACTTCAATAAAATTTCTGCATGTATTAAACCACATCTTATTGCTTTACACTTAATTTTAAACAATCCAAATTAACACAACAACCAAGGGGAAATTCCACACTGTGGTGGACATGAACCAAAAATAAATATCACTAATGGCAAGAATAAATGGGTGTATCTGGTAACGATCGTTTACATTCCTGGAAAACAACACAAACTGATCAGCTATTTGCCACAGTAATTTACTAAAATACAGGAGATACGTTCCAGCACTCTAATACTCCATATGTAGTCTTAATAAATCACAAATTATACAATTTAATGAGGAATACGACTACTAAACTAGACGTGTCACTTGATAACGTAGTTATTGTTTTCTTTTATATTTTAATTAATTGTTAATAACTTTAAAAATAAATAAACAAACTCCAACCAAGTAAATGGAAGTATTTAAAAAGAGTTAAAAAAATAAAACAAAATAAATGAGTCAACCCCCACACCGGAAACCCCTCAAAAAAAGAGCTTAAAATGGCGTTAATGCGGGATTTTGTTCTTCCCGAGCCAAAGCCCGAATGCTAATGGTGTTTCCCCACTGGACGGCCAAGCACAGTCGCTGTTTGAACCAGACCTGTTGCCTTATATCACCAGTGGATGCAACGAGCCTTCTACCAATATCACTAATGATGTTGAACGTAGATCGGCCATACACTCCAGTTGTTTCGATGGCGATTGTTGATCGTGGTTGATCGTCCTTTATAACTACGGGCAGTTATGACCAGGTCCCAAGCCACTCCGCTTTATTCAGACATGGGACATTGATGGGTTGGGGGGAGAAAGTTGGAGTTGGGGGTGGAGAGAGAGTTGGAGGGGTGGATATATTGGAGGTTTGAGGGTAGATAATTGGAGGAGTGGGGGGGGGGCGAAGGAGTTCTTTGGTCATGAGAGGGATAGCGTTCTTGGGGTCGGGAGGGATAGAGTTCTTGGGGTCAGAGGGAAAGAGGGAATTATTATGGTTGGGAGGAGGGAGAATTATTGTGGTTGGGGGGGGGGGTTTGCATATTAGGTTCGGGGAGAGGGGTTGAAGGGTTAAAGAACGAAGAGAGAAGGAAGGAATCAATATTACCCACAATGCAGCTTGTTCCACTTCCTGTTTCCTGGAGGTGATGACAGCAATGTGGATGCTGATTTATATCCCCAACCATCCATGCCAATAGAGTAAGTATGTATATTGTTTAAATGTGATTTTCGTCTCCAAAAACATTTGACAATAACTGTCTGTTGTGGGTTTGCTTGTATCTGTTGTGGGTTCGAGTATAAAACCCTTAACTGCTACCGTCCTGGTGAACGCCTCTGGTACGTCCTAACCGTTAACCATCCCGCGCGCTATAATCCCTGAGGATCACGTGTTCACCTCCAAGGAAAACTGCTCGGCGATCCGGCCTGGTCGGTGTCAACCAACCGACCCGTCCACGAAAATTGGGTCAGGGAATTAACCTAAACCACCAAGACTGCGACAATATATTTGATTTCTTTATAACTGTGGATTGTATTTTAATAGGCTTAGTGAGTGTGTACGTGACGTGTCAGGTATATGGCCCACATCATATTTGTTTGGGGGAAGAAAACTGACATGTCTGGTATATGATTCATGCAAATTGTTTTTGGGGTGGGAGGGGTAGTGGGGAGGTAAAATAACTAGTGTGTAGGGTACTAAAAGCCGCCGGACATTTTGAAAAAAAACAACAAATAAAAAGGGCCTCCTTCCTTTTTAAAAAAATCCGGATGATCAACGGGTATTTTTTTATTATTATTTGGCCCAACTTGTGGTGGATATTTTCTTCGATTCAAATTTTGGCATGTTGTCATTGTTGTTGCAACAGGCAAGAAACTATCTAAGATACTGTTGTGGTTCTGTAAAACCACATGCCTCCAAGGAAATGGCACACAACAAACAGCAATCCCCAGGCAGTTATTTCAATAGTATACGTCTTAGTAGTTAGTCCCTTCCATATATCTAGTGGGTAAAAGGGGAAAGATGCGTTGCGTGGGACTCTTGTAGTTAGGCCTTTTATATCTCTTTAACCTTTGACCTTTTCATCACATGAAACATGCAAGCAAGCACACACGCGATGCAATAGGAATGAGCAACACGCTACGAGTGTCTCCAGCATGTTCGCGGCGCAAACGCTTCCTGCCGACAATGCACAGTACATCGTTCCTTTGGAATTTGCATGTCCATTCTCCATTCAAATGTGCACGCCAATTCCCAACTGCCACCTCACCTCAGAGACTTCATTCGCTTATCACGTTCACCACATCCGCTTCATACAACTGGTAAAATACCCCCGCAACAACTCACGCTTACACACAACATTTATTCATCAAACTCACTACGAACACCACGTAGCACTCACCCCTTACCATGGATGCCACGTGGCAATGATCACTCGCTACAAACGCCACATTGCCACCATCTCTCACTATGAATGTCACAAGAGTGCCCTACTCTACAACCGCCACGACTGCCCCATGATCATCGAATCCGCACAATAGCATCAAGGGACCCAGAGGAGACACGGATCAAGCTATTTCAAGGCATAACACGAGGCGCGAACGTGCGATGTGGCTTGTAAAGGGACCTACAGGGAGCACCGGGATCTCTCTACAATTCTATGTTGGAATGAACATCAGCGCACGTTCGGGCCGGAGACCGCGTCCAAAGACCGCGACCCCATGTAAAGCTCGGAGCTCCGACCCGTGGCAACGTTAGCGAGCAACTGACCCATTTTTCGTCTCCGAGGCCTGGCGGGGCATGGCTACGGCTGCTGTGGCCCAATAGGGGAGCTTGATTTTGCCGACAGCTCGTTTTGATCCGATTCTCAGCCACTCCCTTCATCCAGCCCCATAAAAAGGGCAGAGCGGAGCTGATCAGCGTCTTTTCGTCAGTTCACCCAGTCAGTCAGTCATTCTGCTCGTGCTCGTGGGTCAGTTTTGTCAGTCAGTTCGTCCTTTTCGCCCTGCTCCCCCGGTCAGCTCGTTCGTCGCTGCTGCTGGTCGTCCTTTCACGCTCGGAGCTGTCGGTGGTGCTGCAGAAGCGTGGAACCAGACGAGATTGACAAGTAGGCAATCGGCGAGTTGGTGAACATCAGAGAGAAAGGCGCCGTAAGTCCCCGTGACACAGCGGGGTGGGGGGGGGGTGCACACTGCTGCCACAAGGTGGGGCCGCTCCGTATCAAACGATCCTCATTAGGTACAGACACTTACACAGACAGATTCTCACATGCATAGGGTAGGGACATTCTTCTTTCACATATTTTTCTACCATCTCTCCATCTCTATCTCTATCTCTCACATCTACTGTGGATGCACAAAAGAGCATCAATGTGGGCGAAGCACAACTGTTCTTTTAAGGGCAGAAACTGAAGGAGCGAATCAAACTGACTTACACCTCACATCTTTCCTCTCACACTACACCACACTACGCTCACACCTCACACTCCCACAACCTAGACACACCCAGTATTCCTCCCACCTCCCTTTACCTCAGCATACTGGGTTGCATTGGTCTGACGATCACGCCAGGTAGTGAAAGGTTGTTTACCCTCATCTGCTTCTTTCTCTCTGAGCTATCCAATTTTGGTCTGATTTTTGTGTGCGTGAGATGGCACCTGTCAGTGCAAGTTCAGACTGTATAAGATGTAACGGGATAACTCTGCTCTGTGCCTGCTTTTGTAAGATTGTTTGCCTTTTGCCACACCCCACAAATTCCTTGCTTTCCCTACCAGACATTCCAATATACTCCATTTACTGTGTCACATAACTTTCCATGCATTCTGGTTGTAAATAAATGTGCTGCTTGGAAAAGTTCCCAGCTCGTTTTCATCTTTCCCTTCATTGGTCCAGCATGGCCCGCACCCTAGCTTAGCCGGGACGTTATTCCCCAAAGATTCGCTTCTTCGCTGGTACGTACTTGGCAGTTCCGCTCAGATGCACCTGATCCAGTCAGTAATCTGGTTAACACAAGTACGTACCAAGGGCGCGTTCCCCGGTAAGGTCACGTGACCCTTAGGTAAATGGTTTGTTAGACGGAGGACCCTAAGTCACGTGGTTGAGTTATTGGCGTTCGCCGTCGATTAGCAACCCGCCACATCACTAAGTTATTTGTGTGCGACGTCCTGCGTTTCCCAGTGAGTCGAGAAAGGAACCCAAGACAGTCCCTCCCTCATGGTTCACCCGAGATGCCGGGCCCGCACCAATACTAGGCCAATATGAATTTGATCTGACGTCATTAAAGAACATGAAATGCCGAGCTGACAAACCTTGTGCTGAATTGTCCAGTAAAGATAAACTTAGGGTCATCAATGGATAATATCCCATTCACTTTGACAAAATATGCACAAGAAGAATCGCTTCCAACTGAAACTGTCCCTCAGGACATGAAGTCCATTGACTGGTGCATTGTTGAATATGATGGTGAGCAGTATCCTGGAAAAATAAAATATGTTCAGGGAAAAACTATGAAGTGTCTGTAATGGTGTGTGCTGGCCACTAGCGGAAGTGGCCCACTGAGTTGGACAAAATCTACTACGCCAGAGATAAGATGCTGAAGATGCTGGTTGCCCTGATCCTAGTTAATGAAAGAGAGTATTACAATTCACCGATTTTGAATGACCTGGGGTTTGTGATTTGAACTTCCCTACAGTTCATTTCCACATTTAACACTCACCTCTACAACTGTAACAACATCCAGATACATTCTCTTCAATACATATTTACGCCACACACACAAAGTAAAAAGGTGGGGTTCAGCAATTGGTTAACGTCTGTCCGACCATCCATCCATCTTTCTGTCTGTCTTAGTAGTTTATGATCGTCAGTTTATGATCAAGGAACAACTTATTTTCATTGAATGTTATATTTTGAACACAATGGGAATATGAATAGAAAAAAAAGTCTGGTGTTTTACCATACTTTGGCTCAGAATTCATCCCACCCGCACATGCACAGAGGAGTGAAATAATATTTTTACTCTATCTGCCTGCCTGGCAGTCAAACAAACTGGATGTGTATCGGGGTGAAGAAGAGGCTGCCAAATGGCTATGCACCGATCAATAGAGGCTCCATCGCCAAAATCGCAACATCATCTTATTACAGTGTACAAGGGTGGTTGGTGTATTTAAGTCTGCTTCAGTAGGGCTAATTGTACAGATTTTTTTACCGATCTTTCAAATCATTATTTATTCATATTGAAGTACAAGAGACCCTCCACATTCATGGGTTCCTCTTCATGGATTCGCTCTATTGCAATGAATATATTGAGGCAAGGTTTGTGGATTGTGGTCAATGCACTCGAATAATCACGAGTTGGTGAACTATTTTCCACATTTATTCACCAAATTAGCATGGGCCGTCAACACAATAACCTCCTCAAACATCATAATCATCACCACCACCGTCGTCGTCGTCGTCTCCATCGTATTATTGGATCGAGTTTATCATCATTATTTTTGGCTTATCTGGAATTGACATTCCAGATGAGGTAATGTCATCGAGCACCGTCCATCCGTCTGTCCGTCCGTCCGTCTCCGGCGAAACCGCTGGGCAGATCCGGCTGAAATTTTGCAGAAACGTTCCTCTCCTGACTGGTAGCAGGTCACGTGACTAAGTATGTCAAAATGGCCAACTTAGTAAATTTCTTCAAAAATCTTATTCTCCAGACCCACCAGCCAGAATGCTACCAAATTTGGCTTACAATATTAGGATAGGGTCCTGATGTTAAATTGTGGCCATGCTGATCACATGACTGGAAGTGTGTCAAAATGGTGGTCACGCAAATTCCTTCCAAAATCTTCGAGACCCACCTGTCAGAATGCTAACAAATTTGGGTTGCAACATTATGGTAGGGTAGGGATGTTAATTATGTTGTGGAAGTCATGCAGATCACATGACCAATCAAAATAGCCGACTTCGTCAACTTTTAGGAAAGTCGCATTAATTCCTTTAAAAATCTTCTCCTCCAGACCCAACAGTCAGAATGCTGCCAAATTTGGGTTACAACATTAGGACAGGGTCATGATGTTAAATTGCGGAGATCATGCCAATCACATGACCGGAAGTGTGTCAAAATGGTGGACTTGGTAAACATTTTGGAAAACCGCATAAATTCCTTCAAAAATCTTCCTCACCAGACCCACCAATTAGAATTCTAATAAAATTGGGTTACAGCATTTGGCCAGGGCCCAGATAAGCTACAGGTTCAGTGGTCCAATTTTTTTAAAGGAAAGTTTCATTCGCTTAATAACACAAGAAAATAAACTATTTTATGTTCTTAACAACTCTTTCATTCATGAACTAGCAGATTTACTTGGCGTTGCACAGGAAAGGAAACATGAATACCATAACACTTTGTAGCCAAAGTAAATTTAAAAATTATAATACCCCTGCCACCACCACCAAGTGGCACTGCACGGTACACATTACTCCACCCCCCCCCCCCCCCCCCCCAAAGTTGTATTTGCACCCAAAGTTTGGAGTTTGTAACATAAAAGATGTGTGGTAGACTGAAAAACAGAGATTTTTGCCTTTTATAGGTATAGAAAAGATGAAAGAAATGGTACAAAAACAATACACAAAAATGTTAATTAAGGGTAAAGTCTGCACAAATTTTTAAGTTGAAGTCCCTAACCCTATTTTCTTCATTACCCCCTAAGTTTGCGGATTTGCGGTTCACAGGTACTTTCAAGAAAGTAACCCCCGTGAGCGGCAAGGCCATCCTGTACATACGTAAACACCGTGTGGGGTATCATGTTCTATGAAGTCCCTTGTAATTGTTCTATGCTTATTTCAAAGTTGAATGCTGGAACATGTATAGACACATCCTTGGGGTGCTAACAAAACACACTCTACACATGTTTTTGTACCAGGAGCTCTGCATTTTAATGACTACTAGATGACCTGTGAACCCATTGGGTTCCCGTAGTGACAGCGGTTGATGAAAAAAATCATTTCAAGAAAAAAAAAAAAGATAGCTCCAGCGAACTATACCGCTACGGTTGTTTGCATAGATCAAATTCTCCCGAAGAGTACTTGACTGAATCGGGAATTGATTTTTTAATAATTTTTTCGTTGCCCGATTTGAACGAAACTTGATATTGCGCGTCAATGTGAAAAAAAAAACGGAGAAAAGAAAGTCGAATAAATTATTGTGCGTAATCCTCAAAACACAATTTTATTTATTAATGAACATGGAAGTATTAGATCAAAATGGCGATGTTTATTTTATGCTTAAAAATAAATCGTTCTTTGTCTATACTAAATGTTTGAGATTTTTAAATAAATCATTTCAAGGAAAAAAAAAGATAGCTCCAGCAAACTATACCGCTGGTGGTTGTTTGCATTGATAAAATTCTCCCAAAGAGTACTTGACTGAATTGGGAATTGATTTTTTAATAATTTTTTCGTTGCCCGATTTGAACGAAACTTGATACTGCACACCGCAGGAGAATGGTGAGTAAGGTGGGCCTAAATTTTTGCGCTATCGTGTAGCGTTTTGGATGTATTTCGGAAACATACATACATACATACGTACATACTGTACATACATACAAGATGAGAGTTTTAGTAATATATAGATAGATGAACTCCAGTTATTAAGTTATTTCAACTTCAAGTGTGTAAGTTGTATTTACTTCATTTATCAACATAATGATTTGTGCCGTTTGATATTCCACCAAGTTGAATGGATTCCATTTTTTTTTCAATTCAAACTGATAAATTTTCTATTTTTCACAGATATTTAATTGGTTAAATATTTCATCAAACTTTAAAATTCAATCCAAATCGGAACCAGGGACTGATTGATGTTGAATCTGGGGTTTCAGTATGGACCAACTAATGTTTTTTTTATTATTATTATTATTTTTGTATACATTGTCAAGGCTCGTATTAGAAAGGGAGCAGGAGACAAGAGGGGCGGGAGAAGAAAGCACAAAACAGTGGGGGAACAGAGACATGATATGTGGAAAGAAGAGGGATGGGACAGGGTACATGGGGAAAACAAGATGGACACTACAGGGACTTTCAGGAAGGAAAACAGGGAATATTAAGGAGGTGGGTTTGCGGTGGATTTATGTGGGTAGAAAAGGTCATGGCTTTGGATGGGGGAATATATGAGATGGTAGTGAACAGCTGTTTTGAAGACCTGGAGGGAAGAGTGGTATTGAAAAGAGTGTAGGAGTTTGCTCCAGAGGTGGAAAAAGAGAGGAATGAAAGAGTGAAGGTGAGCAGTAATTCTTGATTTTGGCAATTTCACCAGAAGGGGGTTGCCGGCAGACCTTGAGCGCCCTGCAGAAATATGGGGGGCACAGATCACAGACAGAGCAGGGGGGGAGGGGGCAAGGGCGGAGAGGAGACGGTAGAAAACAGAAAGCCCACCGACATGCCTGTGGTGAGAGAGTGAAAGATCCAAAGACTAGCTTCATCATGGGAGCTACCAATGATCCTAAAAGCCTCGATTTCCACAGTGTGAAGCCGAGCTTTGCGCGAGGCGAGTTACCGAGTATTTGTTGGATGTTGTTCCTAATTAGAAATAAAATTTCATATTCATTATATGCATTTGTTCTATATTACATGACCTCCATTTAATTGACTGAGACTTTGGGATCCAAGTACGCATTTGAGGACAATATGAATTCAAACAATGCTGAAATTTTGTCGTGTCTATTTCAGGTAAGGTCAATTACCAATAAATAATCGACTGTCATAATCGCCCACAGTATTAGGTGTAAATCAATTTGTATTCGTATGTCATCCAGTAGGGCTAGGTCCAAGTATCCAACAACCAAAATATCACAAGTTATAATAAATTTCTGACAGCTCTGCTTCTCAGTTTCTGATCCTGAGGTACTCAAAATGTAACATCCGTTACCGTGGAATTACCCAGAACCAGTTTTGGCATATGGATACACGCAAATATATAAAATGTCCGACTGTTCGTATCCGTCCTTAATGACGGTAAAAAGACTAAGTTTGAAATTTTTCACATACTATATAACTTTCCAAATTTTTTTTTTTAACTCAAAGCAAGAGTACATCCTGGTAGTTATTCAGAAATGCAGGAAACTTTGATTAACTAGGACTGGCATATACAGGAAGCAAGGATAGATTAAACAAAAGATAATGTAAATTTACGAAGAACAAATAATATGTCAAACTCCAGTCAGGAGACACTAACTTTCCAGGAAATCCAACAGTCTGAACAACTTCTAGTTAAAAAGCAGCCATCTTCGGCATCACAAAATGTCAAAAGTGGTAAATAAAAGTGGACACCATGGTGACAAGCAATGCACAAAGCAAATGAGATAGATTACAATTATCGCAGGAAAGCACATTTTACTCCTCTTGGGCAAAAATGCCCTTTCTTTAATGGTCACAATTATTCCCACCTTATTGTGGGGTTGGCTGGTGGAAACAAGGCCCGAGTCTTTCACGAGCCGGCTGACCAGGCCTGACATTCAAGTAAGGTTAGGGTAGGAATTTGGAATTTGGCCATGGTGCTACTTGAGCTCCTACTTGAGCAAAAATGCCCCCGTCATGATGAAATAAGATGCAACCCCAATTTCCCCTAGGCCATCATTACTACTTCTGATCATTTCTACCACAAACTAATTTACACTCTGGCCATGGTTTCCATGCGATGATGGAACCTTCCTTTGTGGTCATGCTGTTGCAACACTTCAATCCCTGCAGGGGTGAGTTACTCAATACTTTAAACAACCCCCAACCTGGAAGAGATCACATTAACCTTATCAACCTACAACCCATTTGGCTCACCCACCTTCATTGTCATTTATATAGCAAAGTAATTGAAATTTACCAATGCTGCTCATGTTGCAAAGACTCAATTCCCAAGTTGAAAAAAATAATAATAATTCAACATTTAAATGGCCAGATGTCACACCATATGACAGCACTGGCAGTAAACAGCAAAACAGTCTGATCCTACAAATCCTGTGAAATAATGTCCTATTAGTACCAGGAACTATTTGCGGTATACAAAAAATAAAAATCCCTTAGAACTTCTTGCCTATAATGTATTGATGGTGTTCAAACTTGTTTGACTTTAGAAAACAAGGACAAATATGTCCAAGAGCCGCGTCCTAAAGGCAATAACAACAACTTCCGATATTTCGTCACGTGCCTTGATGGAGCCAATAGCGAGACCCGTCATGGAGGCTCCTGTTCATGACGAGAAAATCGTGTATTTACGAAATTACAACACATTAAATGGAATAATCTTTAAATAGTAACGTGAACTTTTCGAAACTTTAAAGCAAATGTCCGAATATATTTAAAAGTTCATGACAGACGCTCTCAAAAGGCACCCTCAATGCGAGGAAGTGTACAGGTGTTTAGTATTTAAGGAGATCCGGATCCTGTATATAAAAGAGCCGAGTCCTAAAGGTTTTGTCTTCACCAGAAGAACAAGAAGAACAAGAAGAAGAAGAACAAAGCGGAGCTCTCAGAGCCAGCGTTCGCTACGCGAGACGCGGCTAAAAACAAAACATTTTTGTTCTACATGAGCAAATGCAGTGTGCACATGTTTACATATGTAGGAGTAATTAACAAAAGCAATATCTAAACTAAAGTCTACCCCACCCCCCACAAATAATTGTCTCCAGAGAATGAAAGAAAGGTCTTAAAAAACAAAAACAAAAGTGTCCACTTATAGTCTTATCGAACTAAATGTATTGGTGACAGAGTTTTCATTGCTCATTGGGTATGTTAGTGTCCATACATGCACACAAGTAGACAAAATTGTGCACAGGAGGTCTCGTCTTGGTTCGGGTTGTGAGCGGACACATACTGCTTGATGGGTGCTTTGTAAACAAGGTGTTGCATGACAAAGTGCACCATTCCTCAGATGGACATTAAGCTATGTGCCTCTCGTGCGAGAATTAGCGATCGGAAGTTAACGATCCCAAACAGTCTTTCTGAACAGTAGGCGGGTTATCACCGGCACCCTGAACAAATTACAAATTCCTGCCCTGACTGACTACAGCTGAAAAAAAAAGCCAAACCACACAGTGTAATCCTCACCATTACACTGCTTTGGCAACAATGAACATGCCTTCAGGCTTAGCACCAGACAGACAAACCACAGGAGGAATTTTGGACATCGATAGAAAAAAACACCACGGCATGAAATGCGGTGTATACCCTAAACAGTTCAACAACATTACATCTGCCCTATAAGCATTACATGTAACACAGTATCTGTTCATTTTTAAATTTATGGAACAAATACAAAAACCAAGAGGAGAAAGTGTGGTAAAACAGGGGTTGGGGATTGTTAAAATTATGGACTAGCATTCAGCCAAACGAATAAAACTCCAATGAGTGGAAAAAGCAACACAAACACAAGCAATGCTTGCCATATGGTAAAGCCACCTTAACCTCGTAGTTTACGAGTATTTCATCCACCACAAATTGCTCAGTGCTGTTCTAATCCTATTGGGATTTTGAAGAAATACCAAAAAAAATTCTATTCTTTGTGGGGGCCTAAAACACTTCCCCACACCCACTAAGGAATGGGGTTGGAGAACATTTAATATTACCTTTCACATAGCTTCAAAGGCTTTTGCACTATAGAGAGTTTTTTTTGTTTTTTTCTAATATCCAAATTTTTTTGCCAAAAAAAAAACCGCTCCGGCACTCACTGATGAACGTCTGAAAGTTTGACAAAGATCGTGCGGCCATCTCTGAGAAAAACGGTGCCACAAAACACACCACACACAATTCAAAAAAGCCAAAACTAAAGAAGAGAATCCAAAAAATATAAAGTGAATATCAAATTGAAGACAAAGACCGAGAGGTAATGATTGCTGAAACATTCAAAATAGAAATGATAGCAAGGAAAACTAGAACAGCACTCGTAGAGTGCACACCTCTGCAAGTCACCGACCCAACTCATCCACCTAGTTTTGTCACAACTTGTTATATACATATATATATATATATATATATATATATATATATATATATATATATATATATATATATATATATATATATTGTTACGAATTCTGGCCCGCCTGGCGTGCGAGTGATTGCGTAACTCCAATCGCAACCGCGTCGCCACCGGACGGACAATTCAGTCGTGACCCTCCTGGAACTACCGCCAGGAGCCAGTCACGGGTGGGGGTTTAACCTCACCACGATCGTGCAATTGCCCACCCGCGCAGGATAGGGTTGCTCGCCAAATTCGACCTACCTAAGTACCTGAGCGAGCAGTCGACCGGGCGATCGTACCTCGCCGCAGGTCGGCCTAGGACACGAACCGCTTAAGCGGTCCGTTCCGTGCTACAGTGATAACCGAGCGGTGTTATCGCCGACCCGACGGATGTGATTATTTATCGGGTGTTTAAAACCACTACTCATTCACGATGCAAGATGGCATTTTCAATGGGAAAGAAGACGCAACGAACGAGATACATTTCACACAAGGACATTTATTATTACAAGCACATATTACACACACAACACAAGCAAGGAATCATGCACGTATTTACAAGAAAGGCAAATAGAAAGCACTACTACCGACGATAATTATTAGCAATGTACAGGCACTTACACAGGTTTACTTGTCGGACACGGCGCCACACACACACACACACAACAAAAGAAAAGACCTCCCTTTAGTGGTCGTCCAATCCTCTCCCACGACCGTCAGCGTGGTCGCGCCTGTTCCGGCCTCCCACGCGGCCGGCGAACCTCTCCGCACCCCGTCCGGACTCGCAGGTCCACCAGACAGCCGGCACTGCTGCGCCTCCCGTCCGCGTCTCCACCAACAGGCCGCTCGCCGGACCACGAGCGCAGGACCGAGAGGGAGAGAGAGAGAGAGAGAGAGAGAGAGAGAGAGAGAGAGAGAGAGAGAGAGAGAGAGAGAGAGAGAGAGAGAGAAGAGAGAGAGACGCTGCACCGAGAAGAAGGAGAGGCAGAGAGGGCTTCCGGAACAGAGAGAGAATGACGTCGACGACCCAGACAGAGAGCTCATGGACCAGAGAGAGAATGACGTCGACGACCCAGACAGAGAGCTCATGGACCAGAGAGAGAATGACGTCGACGACCAGACAGAGAGCTCATGGACCAGAGAGAGAACGACGTCGAAGACCCAGACAGAGAGAGAGGAAGAATCCAACACGATGATCCAGGCAGGAGCGAGGCCGAGCCCGCGCGCGGTCCCGCCCTATATAGCGCGGGGCTCCGCCCCTTTGCTCCACCCCCTTTTTGGCTCCGCCACTCCTCTAGCCCTTTCGAGAAGCTCCTCGAAAAGGGGCGTTTCCTCCTCACGGCCGCCTCACACCCGTATCCACCAATCGCCAGCGAGCTCTCGCAGCCTCTCCCGTCAGCCCCGGCGCCGCAAAAAAAGGCGGGAAAACTCACGCGCCGTTGTAGGCCTTTCACGGGGCCTTCGTTTGAAGTCTTCGGACGGTCCAAATAAGGATAGAACAGAAAAACGGCTATCTCAAAGAGTCGCAGCCCGATGAATCACACGAATTCCCTTTAAACAACGGTGGGGAACTATCTGCACATAAACTTAGCGTCATAACTGATCTAAGGACCCTTTATGGTGTATGCGAATTTCCACAGCATATTGTTATGGATTTCAGAATCCGGTCTGATTAATGCATCCACACATCCAGGTCCTCAGTTATTTCCTTAAATGCATGTCCAGGATAGACCCATCCCATGTTTAGTGGGATTTCAAAAGTGGTGGTTTGAGAAGGGTAAATAATAATCGATCCACTCTCTTATGGAAGCTTTTTTCTTTACGACAGACACATTTATGCACATATTTCTTTCACGAGCGCCGATGCCCGCCTTTTTTTTCCAGAAACGTTTACACACATTTCTTTCGTGGAAGCTGAGGCCGGCGTTTGACACCACAAGGAATACTAAGGAGAGCACGGTTGTTCATGGTAACGGTGCGCAAGTGGGCGGGTGAGCTTGGGGGAACTCTGTGGCGGCTGAGACGGGCTGCATATATAAAAGAATTGGAGGTCCGTTTGGGGAAAGAGACGCGAGCGGGAGAGTGTGTGGGTGTCTGACCAGCGCCAACAATGACAGTTTGTCAGTCAGTGGCGTCAGTTCGTCCGTTCCAGTGTGGAGTGACCAGCGCCGACGAGTGAGCACGGGTCGGTCACCAACAAGTGGCACGGGTCGGTCACACAACAGACCGTGTGGGTCACTGGACGTCACCAGTTTTGTGAAGTGTGAGGACTGCCGTGTCGCAGCACCAGGGTCTAAACCCGCAACAGACGATCTCGGTGCCCCCCAGACGTCGACTGGCGTTCAAGGCTGTTGGGCGAGTGGGTGCACGACAAGGCTGGGTGCTGGCGACGGACAAGACACGCACACTATTTCGGACGTTTTCACTTGATGGACGACTTCTCTCTGGTGAGCGAGACGACTCTTCCCACCCCCCTGAATGATCTGCTGGTACCCTGTCTATGTTTAGTTGTAAGTAAGTCAACCCCGATAAGCATCTGCTCTGTCTCTTTCCTGTCATTTGATTGATTTTGCCAGATTAATTATTCATTTCTATTGCTTTGGAATATATTTACTTATTTACCTCAGGAAATAAAAAGTTCTTTTTATTTATTTATTTTCTTATTTATAAATTATTTGTCGACTTCAAACCTGTCCGGGTTTGTCCCTTCCATCTATTGGTCTAGCATTGGCCGAACCTAGATAGACTGGGCGGTAATTACCACAGATTTCACCAAAATAGTCGGCACGCACCAGCAGTTAAAACGCTTGGCCGCCCAATTAAGATCTAATCAAGATAAGATGGTGCGTTGCTGAGGGGCACTCCCCGTTCAGTAACACGTGACCTCTAGTTAAACGGCATAATTAGACGGTGGACACTGGAACTCGTGGTTAACTGGGGGCGTTTGTGGATCTAAAACAACCCACGTACCACAACGTTATTGCGAGCGGTGTCCCCAGGTCCGGCTCTTCCGAGGACAACCGGGGTTTAATTCCCCTGAGTGACAAACTGGTGTCTCGGTATCCGTAACTATAATTATATATATATATATATATACAAACATATATGTGTATGTATATACACACACACACACACACACACACACACACACACACACACACACACACACAACCACCACCGGTCAAAAGTTTTAGAACACCCCCATTTTCAGTTTTTACAGAAATTTAAAGCAGTTCAACTCCATGAATAACCTGAAATGGTACAAAGCTAAGCGGTAAACTGCCAGAGGTTAAAAAAAAAAGTTCAAGTTACCAAAAACTGAAAAATAATGTAAATTTCAGAGTTGTTAAAAAAGGCCTTTTCAGGGAACAAGTAATGGGTTAGCAACTGCAGCTGTTCTGCAGCAATGGAATTAAATTAAGCCTTGAAATTTGAATGCAAA
>CM068960.1:39473241-39485767 GCA_035128595.1 Eptatretus atami | reverse complement strand
TGGCATTTTCAATGGGGAAAGAAGACGCAACGAACGAGATACATTTCACACAAGGACATTTATTATTACAAGCACATATTACACACACAACACAAGCAAGGAATCATGCACGTATTTACAAGAAAGGCAAATAGAAAGCACTACTACCGACGATAATTATTAGCAATGTACAGGCACTTACACAGGTTTACTTGTCGGACACGGCGCCACACACACACACTAAGTTCATGGTATGAGGGTGAGAAGTGTATGGTTGTATCATTAGAAAATAAATTGTTTCACAAGGAAGGACTTGTGTGGACATCAGTTTTATCAGTGTCGCATAGGGTTTTTGTAGGATTTATTAACCAAATCGAACAAACGTTAAAACTCTGCCTGAAGTCAAATAGGATTCCACAATCGGCCAGTGAGGATCCTTCAGGAGGACAACGAATCACAATAAGGTGGGTTAAAAAAAACACTCAGGGGTAGATAATTGAGAGTGGGGGGGGGGGGCGAAGGAGTTCTTTTGGTCATGGAGGAGGATAGCGTTCTTGGGTCGGGGGGAGGGATAGAGTTCTTTGGGTCAGAGGGAAAGAGGATTATTATGGTTGGGAGGAGGGAGAATTATTGTGGTTGGGGGGGGGGGTTGATATTAGGTTCGGCGAGAGGGGTTGAAGGGTTAAAGAACGAAGAGAGAAGGAAGGAATCAATATTACCCACAATGCAGCTTTGTTCCACTTCCTGTTTCCTGGAGGTGATGACAGCAATGTGGATGCTGATTTATTCCCCAACCATCCATGCCAATAGAGTAAGTATGTATATTGTTTAAATGTGATTTTCGTCTCCAAAAACATTTGACAATAACTGTCTGTGTTGTGGTTTGCTTGTATCTGTTGTGGTTCGAGTATAAAACCCTTAACTGCTACCGTCCTGGTGAACGCCTCTGGTGACGTCCTAACCGTTAACCATCCCGCGCGCTATAATCCCTTGAGATCACGTGTTCACCTCCAAGGAAAACTGCTCGGCGATCCGGCCTGGTCGGTGTCAACCAACCGACCCGTCCACGAAAATTGGTCAGGGAATTAACCTAAACCACCAGGACTGCGACAATAATTTGATTTCTTTATAACTGTGGATTGTATTTTAATAGGCTTGTGAGTGTGTACGTGACGTGTCAGGTATATGCCCACATCATATTTGTTTGGGGAAGAAACTGACATGTCTGGTATATGATTCAGCAAATTGTTTTGGGTGGGAGGGTAGGGGAGGTAAAATAACTAGTGTGTAGGGTACTAAAAGCCGCCGGACATTTTGAAAAAAAAACAAATAAAAAAAGGCCTCCTTCCTTTTTAAAAAAATCCGGATGATCAACGGGTATTTTTTTATTATTATTTGCCCAACTTTGTGTGGATATTTTCTTCGATTCAAATTTTGGCATGTTGTCATTGTTGTTGCAACAGGCAAGAAACTATCTAAGATACTGTTGTGGTTCTGTAAAACCAATGCCTCCAAGGAAATGGCACACACAAACAGCAATCCCAGGCAGTTATTTCAATAGTATACGTCTTAGTAGTTAGTCCCTTCCATATAATCTAGTGGGGTAAAAGGGAAAGATGCGTGCGTGGGACTCTTTAGTTAGGCCTTTTAATCTCTTTAACCTTTGACCTTTTCATCACATGAAACATGCAAACAAGCACACACCGCCATGCAATAGGAATGAGCAACACACTACGAGTGTCTCCAGCATGTTCGCGGCGCAAACGCTTCCTGCCGACAATGCACAGTACATCGTTCCTTTGGAATTTGCATGTCCATTCTCCATTTCAAATGTGCACGCCAATTCCCAACTGCCACCTACCTCAGAGACTTCATTCGCTTATCACGTTCACCATATCCGCTTCATACAACTGGTAAAATACCCCGCAACAACTCTACGCTTACACACAACATTATTCATCAAACTCACTACGAACACCACGTAGCACTCACCCCTACCATGGATGCCACGTGGCAATGATCACTCGCTACAAACGCACATTGCCACCATCTCTCACTTATGAATGTCACAAAGAGTGCCCTACTCTACAACCGCCACGACGCCCCATGATCAACGAATCCGCACAATAGCATCAAGGGACCCAGAGGAGACACGTGATCAAGCTATTTCAGGCATAACACGAGGCGCGAACGTGCGATGTGCTTTGTAAAGGACCTACAGGAGCACCGGGATTCTCTACAATTCTATGTTGGAATGAACATCAGCGCACGTTCGGCCAGAGACCGGCGTCCAAAGACCGCGACCCCATGTTAAAGCTCGGAGCTCCGACCCGTGGCAACGTTAGCGAGCAACTGACCATTTTCGTCTCCGAGGCCTGGCGGGCATGGCTACAGCTGCTGTGGCCCAATAGGGGAGCTTGATTTTCAGACAGCTCGTTTGATTCGAATTCTCAGCCACTCCCTTCATCCAGCCCCATAAAAAGGGCAGAGCGGAGCCTGATCAGCATCTTTTCGTCAGTTCACCCAGTCAGTCAGTCATTTCTGCTCGTGCTCGTGGGTCAGTTTTGTTAGTCAGTTCGCCTTTTCGCCCTGCTCCCCCGGGTCAGCTCGTTCGTCGCTGCTGCTGGTCGTCCTTTCACGCTCGGAGCTGTCGTGGTGCTGCAGAAGCGTGGAACCAGACGAGATTGACAAGTAGGCAATCGGCGAGTTGGTGAACATCAAGAGAGAAGGCGCCGTAAGTCCCGTGACACAGCGGGGTGGGGGGGGGGTGCACACTGCTGCCACAAGGTGGGGCCGCTCCGTATCAAACGATCCTCATTAGGTACAGACACTTACACAGACAGATTCTCACATGCATAGGGTAGGGACATTCTTCTTTCACATATTTTTCTACCATCTCTCCATCTCTATCTCTACTCTCACTCTACTGTGATGCACAAAGAGCATCAATGTGCGAAGCCAAACTGTTCTTTAAGGGCAGAAAACTGAAGGAGCGAATCAAACTGACTTACACCTCACATCTTTCCTCTCACACTATGCCACACTACGCTCACACTCACACTCCCACAACCTAGACAACCCAGTATTCTCCACCTCCCTTTACCTCAGCATACTGGGTTGCATTGGTCTGACGATCACGCCAGGTAGTGAAAGGTTGTTTACCCTAATCTGCCTTCTTTCTCTCTGAGCTATCCAATTTTGGTCTGGATTTTTGTGTGCGTGAGATGGCACCTGTCAGTGCAAGTTCAGACTGTATAAGATGTAACGGGATAACTCTGCTCTGTGCTGCTTTTGTAAGATTGTTTCCTTTTGCCACACCCCACAAATTCCTTGCTTTCCCTACCAGACATTCCAATATACTCCATTTACTGTGTCACATAACTTTCCATGCATTCTGGTTGTAAATAAATGTGCTGCCTTGGAAAAGTTCCCAGCTCGTTTTCATCTTTCCCTTCATTGGTCCACATGGCCCGCACCCTAGCTTAGCGCGGACTTATTCCCCAAAGATTCGCTTCTTAGCTGGTACGTACTTGGCAGTTCCGCTCAGATGCACCTGATCCAGTCAGTAATCTGCGTTAACACAAGTACGTACCAAGGGCGCGTTCCCGGTAAGGTCACGTGACCTTTAGGTAAATATGGTTTGTTAGACGGAGGACCCTAAGTCACGTGGTTGAGTTATTGGCGTTCGCGGTCGATTAGCAACCCGCCGCATCACTAAGTTATTTGTGTGCGACGTCCTGCGTTTCCAGTGAGTCGAGAAAGGAACCCAAGACAGTCCTCCCTCATGGTCCCCCGAGATGCCGGGCCCGCACCAATACTAGGCCAATATGAATTTGATCTGACGTCAAAAGAACATGAAATGCCGAGCTGACAAACCTTGTGCTGAATTGTCCAGTAAAGATAAACTTAGGGTCATCAATGATAATATCCCATTCACTTTGACAAAATATGCACAAGAAGAATAGCTTCCAACTGAAACTGTCCCTCAGGACATGAAGTCCATTGACTGGTGCATTGTTGAATATGATGGTGAGCAGTATGCTGGAAAAATAAAATATGTTCAAGGAAAAACTATGAAGTGTCTGTAATGGTTGTGCTGGCCACTAGCGGAAGTGGCCCACTGAGTTGGACAAAATCTACTACGCCAGAGATAAGATGCTGAAGATGCTGGTTGCCCTGATCCTAGTTAATGAAAGAGAGCATTACAAATTCACCGATTTGAATGACCTGGGGGTTTGTGATTTGAACTTCCCTACAGTTCATTTCCACATTTAACACTCACCTCTACAACTGTAACAACATCCAGATACATTCTCTTCAATACATATTTACGCCACACACACAAAGTAAAAAGGTGGGTTCAGCAATTGGTTAACGTCTGTCCGACCATCCATCCATCTTTCTGTCTTCTTAGTAGTTTTATGATCGTCAGTTATGATCAAGGAACAACTTATTTCATTGAATGTTAATTTTGAACACAATGGGAATATGAATAGAAAAAAAAGTCTGGTGTTTACCATACTTTGGCTCAGAATTCATCCCACCCGCACATGCACAGAGGAGTGAATAATATTTTTACTCTATCTGCCTGCCTGGCAGTCAAAAAACTGGATGTGTATCGGGGGAAGAAGAGGCTGCCAAAATGGCTATGCACCGATCAATAGAGGCTCCATCGCCAAAATCGCAACATCATCTTATTACAGTGTACAAGGGTGGTTGGTGTATTTAAGTCTGCTTCAGTAGGGCTAATTGTACAGATTTTTTTACCGATCTTCAAATCATTATTTATTCATATTGAAGTACAAGAGACCCTCCACATTCATGGGTTCCTCTTCATGGATTCGCTCGATTGCAATGAATTTATTGAGGCAAGGTTTGTGGATTGTGGTCAATGCACTCGAATAATCACGAGTTGGTGAACTATTTTCCACATTTATTCACCAAATTAGCATGGGCCGTCAACACAAATAACCTCCTCAAACATCATAATCATCACCACCACCGTCGTCGTCGTCGTCTCCATCGTATTATTGGATCGAGTTTATATCATTATTTTGGCTTATCTGGAATTGACATTCCAGATGAGGTAATGATCGAGCACCGTCCATCCGTCTGTCCGTTCCGTCCGTCTCCGGCGAAACCGCTGGGCAGATCCGGCTGAATTTTGCAAAACGTCCTCCCTGACTGGTAGCAGGTCACGTGACTAAGTATGTCAAAATGGCCAACTTAGTAAATTTCTTCAAAAATCTTATTCTCCAGACCCACCAGCCAGAATGCTACCAAATTTGGCTTACAATATTAGGATAGGGTCCTGATGTTAAATTGTGGCCATGCTGATCACATGACTGGAAGTGTGTCAAAATGGTGGTCACGCAAATCCTTCCAAATCTTCGAGACCCACCTGTCAGAATGCTAACAAATTTGGGTTGCAACATTATGGTAGGGTAGGGATGTTATATATGTTGTGGAAGTCATGCAGATCACATGACCAATCAAAATAGCCGACTTCGTCAACTTTTAGGAAAGTCGCATTAATTCCTTAAAAATCTTCTCCTCCAGACCCAACAGTCAGAATGCTGCCAAATTTGGGTTACAAATCTAGGACAGGGTCATGATGTTAAATTGCGGAGATCATGCCAATCACATGACCGGAAGTGTTTCAAAATGGTGGACTTAGTAAACATTTTGGAAAACCGCATAAATTCCTTCAAAAATCTCCTCACCAGACCCACCAATTAGAATTCTAATAAAATTGGGTTACAGCATTTGGCCAGGGCCCAGATAAGCTACAGGTCCAGTGGTCCAATTTTTTTTAAAGGAAAGTTTCATTCGCTTAATAACACAAGAAAATAAACTATTTTATGTTCTTAACAACTCTTTCATCATGAACTAGCAGATTTACTTGGCGTTGACAGGAAAGGAAACATGAAACCATAAACACTTTGTAGCCAAAGTAAATTTAAAAATTATAGATACCCCTGCACCACCACCAAGTGGCACTGCACGGTACACATTACTCCACCCCCCCCCCCCCCCAAAGTTGTATTTGCACCCAAAGTTTGGAGTTTGTAACATAAAAGAATGTGTGGTAGACTGAAAACAGAGATTTTTGCCTTTTATAGGTATAGAAAAGATGAAAGAAATGGTACAAAAACAATACACAAAAATGTTAATTAAGGTAAAGTCTGCACAAATTTTTAAGTTGAAGTCCCTAACCCCCATTTTCTTCATTACCCCCTAAGTTTGCGGATTTGCGGTTCACAGGTACTTTCAAGAAGTAACCCGTGAGCGGCAAGGCCATCCTGTACTACGTAAACACCGTGTGGGGTATTCATGTTCTATGAAGTCCCTTGTAATTGTTCTTGCTTATTTCAAAGTGAATGCTGAACATGTATAACACATCCTTGGGGTGCTAACAAAACACACTCTACACATGTTTGTACCAGAGCTCTGCATTTTAATGACTACTAGATGACCTGTGAACCCGTTGGGTTCCCGTTGTGACAGCGGTTGATGAAAAAAATCATTTCAAGAAAAAAAAAAAGATGGCTCCAGCGAACTATACGCGCTACGGTTGTTTGCATAGATCAAATTCTCCCGAAAGATACTTGACTGAATCGGGAATTGATTTTTTATAATTTTTTCGTTGCCCGATTTGAACGAAACTTGATATTGCGCGTCAAGTGAAAAAAAAAAACGGAGAAAAGAAAGTCGAAATAAATTATTGTGCGTAATCCTCAAAACACAATTTTATTTATTAATGAACATGGAAGTATTAGATCAAAATGGCGATTTTATTTTATGCTTAAAAATAAATCGTTCTTTGTCTATACTAAATGTTTGAGATTTTTTAATAAATCATTTCAAGGAAAAAAAAAAAAGATAGCTCCAGCAAACTATACCACTGGTGGTTGTTTGCATTGATAAAATTTCTCCCAAAGAGTACTTGACTGAAATTGGGAATTGATTTTTAATAATTTTTTCGTTGCCCGATTTGAACGAAAATGATACTGCACACCGCAGGAGAATGGTGAGTAAGGTGGGGCCTAAATTTTTGCGCTATCGTGGTAGCGTTTTGATGTATTCGGAAACATACATACATACATACGTACATACTGTACATACATACAAGATGAGAGTTTTATAATATATAGATAGATGAACTCCAGTTATTAAGTTTATTCAACTTCAAGTGTGTAAGTTGTATTTACTTCATTTATCAACATAATGATTTGTGCCGTTTGATATTCCACCAAGTTGAATGGATTCCATTTTTTTTCAATTCAAACTGATAAATTTTCTATTTTTCACAGATATTTAATTGGTTAAATATTTCATCAAACTTTAAAATTCAATCCAAATCGGAACCAGGGACTGATTGATGTTGAATCTGGGTTTCAGTATGGACCAACTAATGTTTTTTTATTATTATTATTATTATTTTTGTATTACATTGTCAAGGCTCGTATTAGAAGGGACAGGAGACAAGAGGGGCGGGAGAAGAAAGCACAAAACAGTGGGGAACAGAGACATGATATGTGGAAAGAAGAGGGATGGGACAGGGTACATGGGGAAAACAAGATGGACACTACAGGGACTTTCAGGAAGGAAACAGGGAATATTAAGGAGGTGGTTTGCGGTGGATTTATGTGGGTAGAAAAGGTCATGGCCTTGGATGGGGGAATATATGGATGGTAGTGAACAGCTGTTTTGAAGCCTGGAGGGAAGAGTGGTATTGAAAAGAGTGTAGGAGTTTGCTCCAGAGGTGTGAAAAAGAGAGGAATGAAAGAGTGAGGTGAGCAGTAATTCTTGATTTTGGCAATTTCACCGAGGGGGTTGCCGCGGGACCTTGAGCGCCCTGCAGAAATATGGGGGCACAGATCACAGACAGAGCAGGGGGAGGGGGCAAGGGCGGAGAGGAGACGGTAGAAAACAGAAAGCCCACCGACATGCCTGTGGTGAGAGAGTGAAAGATCCAAAGACTAGCTTCATCATGGGAGCTAACAATGATCCTAAAAGCCTCGATTTCCACAGTGTGAAGCCGAGCTTTGGCGAGGCGAGTTACCGAGTATTTGTTGGATGTTGTTCCTAATTAGAAATAAAATTTCATATTTCATTATATGCATTTGTTCTATATTACATGACCTCCATTTTTGACTGAGACTTTGGGATCCAAGTACGCATTTGAGGACAATATGAATTCAAACAATGCTGAAATTTTGTCGTGTCTATTTCAGGTAAGGTCAATTACCAATAAATAATCGACTGTCATAATCGCCACAGTATTAGGTGTAAATCAATTTGTATTCGTATGTCATCAGTAGGGCTAGGTCCAAGTATCCAACAATCCAAAATATCACAAGTTATAATAAATTTCTGACAGCTCTGCTTTCTCAGTTCTGATCCTGAGGTACTCAAAATGTAACATCCGTTACCGTGGAATTACCAGAACCAGTTTTGGCATATGGATACATGCAAATATATAAATGTCCGACTGTTTCGTATCCATCCTTAAGACGGTAAAAAGACTAAGTTTGAAATTTTCACATACTATATAACTTCCAAATTTTTTTTAACTCAAAGCAAGAGTACATCCTGGTAGTTATTCAGAAATGCAGGAAACTTTGATTAACTAGGACTGGCACTATACAGGAAGCAAGGATAGATTAAACAAAAGATAATGTAAATTTACGAAGAAACAAAATTATGTCAAACTCCAGTCAGGAGACACTAACTTTCCAGGAAATCCAACAGTCTGAACAACCTTAGTTAAAAAGCAGCCATCTTCGGCATCACAAAATGTCAAAAGTGGTAATAAAAGTGGACACCATGGTGACAAGCAATGCACAAAGCAAATGAGATGGATTACAATTATCGCAGGAAAGCACATTTTACTCCTCTTGGGCAAAAATGCCCTTTCTTTAATGGTCACAATTATTCCCACCTTATTGTGGGGTTGGCTGGTGGAAACAAGGCCCGAGTCTTTCACGAGCCGGCTGACCAGGCCTGACATTCAAGTAAGGTTAGGGTAGGAATTTGGAATTTGGCCATGGTGCTACTTTGCTCCTACTTGAGCAAAAATTGCCCCGTCATGATGAAATAAGATGCACCCCAATTTCTCCTAGGCCATCATTACTACTTCTGATCATTTCTACCACAAACTAATTTACACTCTGGCCATGGTTCCATGCGATGATGGAACCTTCCTTTGTGGTCATGCTGTGGCAACACTTCAATCCCTTGCTGGGGTGAGTTACTCAATACTTTTAAACAACCCCCAAGCTGGAAGAGATCACATTAACCTTATCACCTACAACCCATTTGGCTCACCCACCTTCATTGTCATTTATATAGCAAAGTAGTTGAAATTTGCCAATGCTGCTCATGTTGCAAAGACTCAATTCCCAAGTTGAAAAAATAATAATAATTCAACATTTAAATGGCCAGATTGTCACACCATATGACAGTACTGGCAGTAAACAGCAAAACAGTCTGATCCTACAAATCCTGTTGAAATAATGTCCTATTAGTACCAGGAACTATTTGCCGTATACAAAAAATAAAAATCTTAGAACTTCTTGCCTATAATGTATTGATGGTGTTCAAACTTTTTGACTTTAGAAAACAAGGACAAATATGTCCAAGAGCGCGTTCAAAGGCAATACAACAACTTCCGATATTTCGTCACGTGCCTTGATGGACGAATAGCGAGACACCGTGCATGGAGGCTCCTGTTCATGACGGAAAATCGTGTATACGAAATTACAACACATTAAATGGAATAATCTTTAAATAGTAACGTGAACTTTTCGAAACTTTAAAACAAATGTCCGAATATATTTAAAAGTTCATGACAGAGCTCTCAAAAGGCACCCTCAATGCAGGAAGTGTACAGGTGTTTAGTATTTAAGGAGATCGATCCTGTATATAAAAGAGCCGAGTCCTAAAGGTTTTGTCTCACCAGAGAAGAACAGAAGAACAAGAAGAAGAAGAACAACGCGGAGCTCTCAGAGCCAGCGTTCGCTACGCGAGACGCGGCTAAAAACAAAACATTTTTGTTCTACATGAGCAAATGCAGTGTGCACATGTTTTACATATGTAGGAGTAATTAACAAAGCAATATCTAAACTAAAGTCTACCCCACCCCCACAAATAAATTGTCTCCAGAGAATGAAAGAAAGGTCTTAAAAAACAAAAACAAAAGTGCCACTTATAGTCTTATCGAACTAAATGTATGGTGACAGAGTTTTCTGCTCATTGGGTATGTTATGGTCCATACATGCACACAAGTTAGACAAAATTGTGCACAGGAGGTCTCGTCTTGGTTCGGGTTGTGAGCGGACACATACTGCTTGATGGGTGCTTTGTAAACAAGGTGTTGCATGACAAAGTGCACCATTCCTCAGATGGACATATAGCTATGTGCCTCTCGTGCGAGATTAGCGATGTCGGAAGTTAACGATCCCAAACAGTCTTTCTGAACAGTAGGCGGGTTATCACCGGCACCCTGAACAAATTACAAATTCCTGCCCTGACTGACTACAGCTGAAAAAAAAAGCCAAACCACACAGTGTAATCCTCACCATTACACTGCTTTGGCAACAATGAACATGCCTTCAGGCTAGCACCAGACAGACAAACCACAGGAGGAATTTTGGACACGATAGAAAAAACACACACGGCATGAAATGCGGTGTATACCCTAAACAGTTCAACAACATTACATCTGCCCTATAAGCATTACATGTAACACAGATCTGTTCATTTTAATTTATGGAACAAATACAAAAACCAAGAGGAGAAAGTGTGGTAAACAGGGTGTGGGGATTGTTAAAATTATGGACTAGCATTCACGCCAAACGAATAAAACTCCAATGAGTGGAAAAGCAACACAAACACAAGCAATGCTTGCCATATGGTAAAGCCACCTTAACCTCGTAGTTTACGAGTATTCATCCACCACAAATTGCTCAGTGGCTGTTCTAATATTGGGATTTTGAAGAAATACCAAAAAAAATTCTATTCTTTGTGGGGGCCTAAAACACTTCCCCACACCCACTAAGGAATGGGTTGGAGAACATTTAATATTACCTTTCACATAGCTTCAAAGGCTTTTGCACTATAGAAGTTTTTTTGTTTTTTTTCTAATATCCAAATTTTTTTGCCAAAAAAAAAAACCGCTCCGGCACTCACTGATGAACGCTCGAAAGTTTGACAAAGATCGTGCGGCCATCTCTGAGAAAAACGGTGCCACAAAACACACCACACACAATCAAAAAAGCCCAAAACTAAAGAAGAGAATCCAAAAAATATAAAGTGAATATCAAATTGAAGACAAAGACCGAGGGTAATGATTGCTGAAACATTCAAAAATAGAATGATAGCAAGGAAAACTAGAACAGCACTCGGTAGAGTGCACACCTCTGCAAGTCACCGACCCAACTCATCCACCTAGTTTTGTCACAACTTGTTATATACATATTATATATATATATATATATATATATATATATATATAATATTATATTATATATATATATATATATATATTGTTACGAATTCTGGCCCGCCTGGCGTGCGATTGATTGCGTAACTCCAATCGCAACCGCGTCGCCCACCGGACGGACAATTCAGTCGTGACCCTCCTGGAACTACCGCCAGGAGCCAGTCACGGGTGGGGGGTTTAACCTCACCACGATCGTGCCAATTGCCCACCCGCGCAGGATAGGGTGCTCGCCAAATTCGACCTACCTAAGTACCTGAGCGCGGCAGTCGACCGGGCGATCGTACCTCGCCGCAGGTCGGCCTAGGACACGAACCGCTTAAGCGTCCGTTCCGTGCTACAGTGATAACCGAGCGGTGTTATCGCCGACCCCGACGGATGTGATTATTTTCGGGTGTTTAAAACCACTACTCATTCCACGATGCAAGATGGCATTTTCAATGGGGAAAGAAGACGCAACGAACGAGAAACATTTCACACAAGGACATTTATATTACAAGCACATATTACACACACACACAAGCAAGGAATCATGCACGTATTTACAAGAAAGGCAAATAGAAAGCACTACTACGACGATATATTAGCAATGTACAGGCACTTACACAGGTTTACTTGTCGGACCGGCGCCACACACACACACAAACAACAAGAAAAGACCTCCCTTTAGTGGTCGTCCAATCCTCTCCCCGACGTCAGCTGGTCGCGCCTGTTCCGGCCTCCCACGCGGCCGGCGAACCCTCTCCGGCACCCCTCGTCCGGACTCGCAGGTCCACCAGACAGCCGGCACTGCTGCGCCTCCCGTCCGCGTCTCCACCAACAGGCCGCTCGCCGGACCACGAGCGCAGGACCGAGAGGGAGAGAGAGAGAAGAGAGAGAGAGAGAGAGAGAGAGAGAGAGAGAGAAGAGAGAGCGCCTGCACGAGAAGAAGGAGAGGCAGAGAGGGCTTCCGGAACAGAGAGAGAATGACTGCGACGACCCAGACAGAGAGCTCATGGACCAGAGAGAGAATGACGTCGACGACCCAGACAGAGAGCTCATGGC
>CM068960.1:39450868-39462167 GCA_035128595.1 Eptatretus atami | reverse complement strand
AGAGAGAGATAGCCATTGGATTCGTTTTCTTGATCCCAATTTCTCTGTAAGAGTCAGCCTGACTTGAATGATCTGATCGAGATTTTTGAATTTGCATAACAATTGCTGAGTTGTTGCTTCCAGACTGCACAGTAGAAAAAACCCTTCTCAACTGGCACAGAGTGTCTTCATTTTAATCGCACAGAGAGGGGCAGAACTAAGGAAGTACTTCCACTCTGTGGTCAACTTGTATACTGCGTGATGTTGAAGGGCTTCTTTTCGCTATGGGATTGCCTTGTGTATCATTCAAGTGAGTGGAGACTCTTTTATTGGACAGTGTCGACAAAAAGTTTGAAATGTGTTTTACTTCACAATGGGAACATCTATGGATCCATCCCTATGGGCACTCAGTGACCATGAAGGAGAAGTATGCCAAACATCAGGTTGACTTTGAAGATTGAAGTCCAGACGATTCATCGAATGGTTGATTCTGTGTGGATTTGAAAATGGTGAACTTCCTTTTGGGGCAACAAGGAGGTTACACCAAATACCCTTGTTTCTATGCTACTGGGACAGTAGGGCTAACGGACGGAGCACTGGGGTGAGAAAGGAATGGCCATCAAGGAAATAGTTTGATACTGGTGACAAGAACATCATTAATGAACCACCGGTTGAATCGGAAAAAATATCATCCTTCCACCATTGCACTCAAACTCGGTCTGATAAGCAGTTTTTAAAGCTCTTGATCACACGGAGACTGCTTTGGGCTACATATGTTCAAAATTCTTCTCACTGAGTCTTAGTGACGAGAACGAAAAGGCAGGGATATTCGTATCGGACCTAGATCGAACATTATAGACCACACTTCTTACGACGATGACCGCCGTCGAGCTCGAGCGTGGAATGCATTCACTAATGTGGTGCCAGAATTTTCTTGGGAACAGAAGATGTCAACTACCGAGAGATTTGTGGAGGAGCTGCTCCTTAGTCTGCGAGCGCTGGGGTGCAGAATGAGCATCAGGTGCTACTGCTGCACAGTCAGCTGAGCGAGTTTTCGGATTAACCTTGGAGATGTAAGCGAGGTAACAGGGTGAACGTTTTCCATCAAGACATTTAAGTTGATGGAAAGAACGTTATCAAGGCGTTTGGGACTCAAATATGAACTGGCAGACTTACTGCTGCGTTGATGACGGGATTGTCCCAGATGCTTGTACATAAGAGAGTTGTCTACAAAGAGGAGGTTTCTATGTTGTAATACGATTAGCACCTGTGCCTTTGGGTAGCTTTAATTTTGTTATATTCGGATATTTTTGGCATTTATTGCTGCATTCTGAATGTGTGAAGAAGTCAGAAACTCAGAAAATGCTTTTGAGCTTGAGTGAGGCTTGTATTTAAGTGATGTACACCATGTTAGGGAACTTTTTCCAGCCTATTATGTTAACTTAGTTTAGTGACATTTTGTAAACTTTTTCATACATTAAAATATCGAGAAAATGGTGTAAAAATTATGTGCAAGCACAACATGGTATTTTGTTAATGTTATGATTAAATATTGTAATTGAAGTAGGTACCTTTCATTGTAAACATTTTTGCATCTATCGATCTTCTAATGCAACAGTGTTTTTCAACTTCGAGTGTAAAATTGCTGTTTTCTCAAAAATAATGATTTTTCATAGTTCAAAACCTGATGTGATAGGTAAAAACTCCATGACAGATTTGGATTCAGGCACCCAAAAGTTAGCTAGAATCCGTTGAAAAACCCCATGCAAGAGAAATCGTGTTGACCCAGTGTTATCATTGGAGTCAGCTTATTGGACACAGCTACAGCACTCCTTGGCCATGGTAAACCACCAGAGCGACCAGACCAATAGTCGGTGTAACCACCCCCATGATCTTTCCGCAATCCGTCTCCGAATCTCAGAGAGTGCTGCAATGTCCAAATGCTTGAGCTCAGATGATAAAAGAGACAGGTGGATTATCCTCTCTTCCAGGCACCGCACCCGAAGGGACACCTCAGCTAACCCAAGGAGACGCGCTGTCTAGTGGGCGACACTTCAGCACCACCCGACAAACACTACCCGCAATCTGACCCGGGAAGGTTACCGAGGTTTCCCTCCTATCATCAAAGATTGAGGGTCTCAAGGCTTTGCCCCAATCCTGTTATCCGGTGAGCTGCCCTGCGAAGGGAAGCTGCACAGGAGGTACTCCACGGAGTGAGTTTTCAGATTTTTTTTTTCATGCTTTTGGAATGTTTTGTGGAATGAAGCGTTTTACAGTGGCCGGAGTGCAAATCCTGCACCAACCTCCGAATAAATAGTAACCAACTGCCGAGGATGTCCACAGCCACAGTTGGGCAATAGATTATGGATGTCCATTGGCTCACAAGGAGTCTCCGCCCTTTTGACAGGTTTTGGCTCTTCATCTGCTGGGTGTCCATATCATACACCATCCTCACCGAGAAACTTGGTGGGGGAGACTGTTTAGTCGCTGACAACCCGACCATGGAACAGATTATTACAGGTTTACGTGGTACCTGTAGCAAGTCACAGATCTATTCTGATCTGACTGACACTATATCGTTTTTGGCCCTATTTCTCTAATGGTGAAGAATCACTTTGAAAATTAAATATTTCTCGTATCCAGATCTGGATTCGGATCTTCACAAATTTGAATCAATTCGTTTTGCCACACACTCAACCTGTCCACCAAGTTTCGTTAGGATCCGTCCACAACTTTTTAAGATACGTGCTATATTCATTTTTAGCCCGATCTCTCAATGGTGATGAATCATTTAAGAAACTTATGAGATCCGGATCCGGATACAGATATTGCCCAAAGTTCAATCAATTCTTTCTTGTCACACACCCAAAGTGTCCACCTAGTTTCATTCGAATCCATCACAACTGTTTTGAGATATCGTGCTACATATCGTTTTGGCCCTATCTCTCAATGATGAAGAATCACTTTTAAGAATTCTAGTATCTGGATTCCGGATCTTCACCAAATCTAACCAGTCATCCTCGTCACACACCCACTGTCCACAACTTTTTACCCCGTGGGGTCTTCCACCTACAGCGCCGCTCGCGTTCTCTCTTTTCTTGTGTACAGTTCATTTGAACGTCTATTTCTCCATATTCGTGAACAGATTTCGATGAAATTGACAGGCATATACTAAACACATATGCGCAGGCATTAACTGAGCCCAAAGTGGGATTGCGGCCCTTCGGGCCAAGGAACGGCCCATTTTGGCCCATTTTCTTAAATTGTTATTTCTCGGTTATCGTGAAAGAAACGGACCAAATTTGACAGTATATTCTTGAGGTCATCTGCAGGCAAAATTGAGCCCAAAGTGAGTTATGGCCTGGCGAAAATGCACATTAAAATGTTCTCTGTGAAGCGAACAAATTTGACGTAATCCACTGCAGAAAACCGTGAATCGCTTGGACACGTCTCGCACATTTAAAAAAATTGTTCTTTCTCGGTTGTTCGTAAAGGAACCGAACCAACTTGACAGGTATATTCTGAGACCAGTCCCCAGGCATTAACTGAGCCCAAAGTGCGATTCCGACCCTTGGGCGCGAGAAACGGCCTTTCGGCACATTTTCTTAAAATTGCTATTAAAAAAAAAAATTAAATGCGCTGGGCAAAATTAAGTCGCAAATGATGATATGAAACTAGCCTCACTCTTGCGAGGTGTTCTGGTTTCTTTTTCTGATGCGATGAAAATCTTACCAAGTTTCCAAGCTATCTGTCATCCGTGCTATCGCTCACCTGAGAGTTGTACGGATGAAGTCCCACAGGGTATGTTCGCAATTCGAACTTGTTGAGATATCCTGTACACAAACAGACAAACAGACAGAAAGTGGTGAAAACATAACCTCCTTCACCTTCGGTGGCAGAGGTAAAAAAATGAGGGTGGAAGAAAAAAAGAAAGTGAGGGAAGAAAAGTTCCTGCTACGTGAAACATTGCAACCATTGCCTGCAGAAAACTGATTTTTTGGAATGCTGGCCACATTTCCATCCAATCATCACGTGACTTTGTATGAAGCATGCTTTTACCATTGCACATATTTCTTATTGAGTCAACTTGGTTGTGGGATGGGTTTGAAGGCCATAAAATACAAGTTGATGAATCATTATTCAGCGTTGGGAAAAGAGGTCAGAGAGCACATCTACATTTGTCACTCGAGATGGTTTGAGCCCAAATTTTCCGACCCCGACCCGTAAAAACCGGGGAAAAGGCAGGAATTCCGAATCAATTTCCCAAAAATTTCCAGGAATTCCCAGGAAAAAACACGAGCCTGGACTCTATTTGTTTGAAAGCTTTTCTCAGCTGAAGCTTGAGAAAATTAAACTTGCACCGTCTCTAATCTTTGTCATACGCGGTGGTCAAACGGTGTGGCACAATCGACAACATAGAAGACAAGGGCCCAAAAATGTGATTCTGAACTTTGTGTTAACCAGAACTTTCAGAAGAGTCCTTTTTCATCTCATTCGCATAAGGGCCTCGGCCGTGTTTCCACAACATGGTCAAGGATGATTGTGGACGTCTATTACCAGTGTCTGTTATCCATGTTGTCGAATGGTAAGTTCATCTCAAAACATGATCCTTAGGGTAAAACAATGTCATCTGAGACATAACAGGTATTGTAATCTGTGTTACAATTATGTAAACACCACATGGTTAACATTACGGCGAGTGATATGGACTTGTGTTTCTTATTCTCAATTATAATTGAGGGTATTTTCAAAATGCATGTAAATCAGTAAAAAAAAATCATGGTTTGTACATAGTTTTGTCTGATTAAATGATGACAACGTACAAGCGAAGAGCACATCAAATATAAACGGATTGAAAAATAGACTTTGTTTCCTTCCGAGATGGGATACATCCACCTACGTCTCGGGCACGGTTTTGATTAATCAGTTAATAATTGTTTCGAGCTGAATCATTAATTAATCAAAAATATTTTAAGAAAATGAAAAATGATTAATTTTTCCCAGAATTTCAGCATCATTTCCATAAATTTCGTAATGTGGAATTTTTAATTTGGCACCTTTTTGCCCGTATAAACTGCCTATCTTCATTTTCTGAATATGCATGATTGATCATTCTGCCATTGACTTTTTTTCCCCCTCTCTAAAGAAGAGATAAAGCTCATTTCAGAATTGTCGAGGCCTTAGAGTTGTGGAAGCGAGTGCCTTGGCATTGTGCAGGAGAGCCTGTGACTTGATCATGGCTCAAAACATATCTTTTGAATTTTTGCTGAGGAAGTTAAAAGAAGAGGAGAGCATGATCGAGCGCAAGTTGTATCTGCGAATAGATCAGAGGATTAAGAAAAGAAGAAATGCAAATTGCTGGCTTGTTATGCTATCTGGAGGACCCAAGTACGTACAGCTCACTCTTGGAAGGTGACTCGTGTTCCTAAGTCGTCTAGGAATTAAATTGGCAAGACAGCAAAGACATTAACATTCAACTCTTCCAAAACCATGTTAATGAGAACGAGAACAGCACTCAGTAGAGTGCATACTCTTGCCAGGCTGAACAGTTTACATTTTGTATCCCACCGATAGGTCGGATCTGGATCCGGACCTGAACCAAAATCGAATCGGCTTGTTCTCGTCACCGAACCAATCATCAACCTCGTTTTGTCATAACTCGTGCACAAGTTTTTGAAATATCATGCCATACGGTATATATTTTTGGTCCATCTCTAAATGGTGAAGAATCACTTAAAAAAAAAATTAAAGACTTCTCGTATCCAGATCCGGATCTTCACCAAATCGAATCAATTCCTCCTTGTCACACACCCAACCAAACTCTCCAAGTTCCGTCCGAATCCGTCCATAACATTTTGAGAAATCCTGTTCACAGACAGACAGGGGTGAAAACATAACTTCCACCCACCTTCGGTGGTGGAGGTAATGAGGTCAAGGAAGACAGTGAGATCAAACAGTTGATCTGAACACGAATCACCAAATAAATTGAACAAGGCAGAAAAAAAACGGATTGCTTTGGTGTCAGAAAATAAGAAAGGTGGAAAAGCAAAAGCACCGGGTCTGGAAACTCACCCCTAAGATCAATCTTGAAGTGTTTAAAGACAGAAATGGTCGTCTTGGAAAGCACCAGGGAACATCCAAATTCATTGGAGAAGGTATTCAATGCTGTGAAGATTGTACCTCCAACTTCTGTAGAATCAGAGAGAAGTTTCAGTGCAGTTGGCCTCTTTGGTACAAAAGTGTGCACCTCTTTGAATGATGATAACATCGACACAAGCTGCGTTTTCTTCAGTCTTATCTCATGCAACAGCAACAATAAAGCTCTTTCTTACCCTTTTCAAAAGTATTTATTATTATTTAATAATGTTATCAATGAATCATTGATTAATAGAAAATGTCATCATTCCTCACCTTTTCTCAAAAATGATTAATGAACCGTGCTCTACGTACATGATCCACCCCTCCTGACATCCATTTCATCTGCAGCCTGGGGCTGCTGGTTGCATCACTGCTGGGAGCGTGGCTGTGTCACTGATGCAGTGCCCCCCAGTGGGTTCGGGCAGGAATTTGGAATTTGTTCAGGATGCCGGAGAATGCTCGCTGACTATTTGCGAAGGACAATGTGGGATCTTTAACGTTCACCGACTAACCGGCAGACAGGACGTCCAGTTGAACGTTCATCCGAAAGACGGCACACACATTGATGAATCACCCTGTCTGTGAAACACAGTTTGTCGCTGGGTCAGGATTCGAAACCAGGCGAGACAACTTCGAGGCTCAGGTGCATATCCTTGGGCTCAGGCCATCCCTCTTACCGAGGAACCATGAATGAAACTAATAATCAGACTGAAGCAATCAAATCAATAACTTCACCGATGAAAGCTCAGAGTTGTAATAAAAAGCTGCAGTTCTTGACGTTAAATTAGTACAAAGTACAGTAGTTGCAAATATCCATGAACAAGAGTGGCACTCGGTAGAGCACATACCACCGAGGCCGACAGTTCATAGTTTGTATGCCACTTATAGGTCCGATCTGAATCCGGATCTTCACCAAAATCGAATCGATTCTTCCTCGTCACACACCCAACCCGTCACAAAATTCCATCCGGATCCGTCCACAACTTTTTGAGATATCCTGTTCACGACAGACAGACAGACTGACAGACAGACTGACAGACAGTGGTGAGAACGTAAACTCCGCCCATTTCCGGTGACACGTGATCATGAACCAATGACGTTCCAGGAGAGTCCAACATTCAACGACGAAATGAGAAGAGGAAGGAGAAGCAAGAGCAGCACGAGAAAGGCTCAGAATGTGGAATATCGGGGTTTCCAGCACCAAACAAGGGGATATGACGAACAAGTGAATCGTTTCACCTTTTCCCATTAGAAAGAAAGAGAAATATTTTGTCTTAAAAAAATAAATAATGTACCTGTAAATGATCCGATTCGAGGGGGGCGGTGGCGGGGGCGGCCTCATGTTGAGAGCGAGGAGTTTGGGATCACTCGGACGAGGGGGGGGGGGGAGAGAGTTAAAGAGGGTCGAGGTAAAGAAAGTTTGTACTAAAACCGGCGTTGTGAAAACCTGGGGCCTCAAAGAGAGACATATTAAAACGAGGAACGATGTTCGAGTTCACAAGTTGACCGAATTCGCGGTCGGATCGGATCGGAGCTCAAGACGTTCTCACAGGACCTGTTACTCTTGGTCGAGGAACCGCGATTGTGGCGTTTCGACGAGGAGAAGAAGAAGAAGAAGAAGATTTTTTTTTTTTTTTAAACTTGTGGACGACATGCAGCATCGTTGTCGTGACGACTCGTCGGCGTTCGTCGTCTCCTTGTTACTCGTGGCGCTGCTGTCCGGCTCGGAGCCCTCCATGAACTGTTTATGGGCGAGGATGAGGTTCGCCGTTTACTGGGTAAGTGCGACGGCCAGCTCGGGCCTAGTGTCGGTAAGACCACGGCCTCGGATAGCGGCTTCGGCAGCCTGGCATCTCGTGCTCGGCTTGGATTACCGCGCCTCGTTATGGAGGCCACACTGTTCACGACGTTGCTATGGTTACACATAACGGGACATGTTTGATGCTTTGTAAGACTTTAATATCCTATTGTGGTGTCCATTGTGTATGATACATTACTGATGTATTCGTGGGAAGGGAATTGATTGACTGTGAAGTGGGAAAGTTTCAAATATTTTGTCACTACACCTTGACCTTGCTGTGTGGTGCATCCTTCACGACTCCTGATCACTCCGGTCTGGTTTTGTGGGTGGTTAAGATCTCCTCCTTGATTCAGATCACGCGGCACAAGTCCACACTTGATCATCGTTCCTCAAGAGAAAGCACACATTGATAAATGAGCAGCGCAACTACTACTTCTGTGCTCCAGCGCAACTACTTCTGTCTCCAGGACAGCTTTTCCGCCTCCTCCTCATGAATAGTCCATTTCGTGTGTGTGTGTGTGTGTGTGTGTGTGTGTGTGTGTGTGTGTGATTCATGGACCACGTTGTGAGGTTTTGTTGTTCTCAGAGTTTTGTTCCGAGAGCTCTTTTCAGGATCGTCGCTGAGCCTCGGACAGCCTCCAACTGTAGTTTGTTTGTGGTGATGTTCCAGGATCATTTGTGGGATAACTTCTTTATCATTGCCGTTGCTCCAATTTATCGCTGGTGCAATGCCGGTGCTCTTCAGCTTCCAGGATCTTTTCAATTCATTCGTGAGGTCTTGATATTTGGTCGTTTTCTTGATTTCTGTGTTATTTAGACAAACATCACTGGCTACTGAAACCTCACTTGGGGCCCTGTCACACCTTGACGTTTTAGCCAGCGTATGGCAACGTATCAAAATGTATGTAAAACGCTGAACTGTTGATGTTTTTTTTCAGTTTTGGGCGTATTCATAACGAGTTGGACGTATGCAAAACTTATTAGTAACGTACACAGAACGTTTCGATAACTTTACCAACGAATGCTTAGCGTGTTGTCGGCGTTCACAACCTATGCCCAACGATAGTCTAATTATGCATAGCGTGCGGCAGCGTATCCCGACGATCACGTGGCGTAGCCTATTAAAAGGCTGCCGCTCGACGATTCAAATCATAACCGCATAGACATGGAAGTGTCAACATCACCGTCATGCGAAGAAAACTTCGAAGAATGCAGCAAAGAAGTCTCCTGGCCGTGGCCACAGACGCAAGGAGGATCCATCATCACCCACACCCTCCCATCACGCTCATACTACTACTACAACTACTACTGACACGCTCACCTACTGATACTACTGACATGGACATCTACTCACCATGGAGTCTGAAACACTGACTGGTTCCTCCTGTGAAGCCCATTTTTATATACCAATTCCCCTAAACGCTGCCAATACGCCATTATACGGTAGCTGTAAGTTAGAAACACGTTCAGTAAGTTCTGTGGTCGTCTGGAAGACGTCAAATACGTCTACATACATCAATATGGGTTTGAGATACGTTACACATAGGTTCAAAGCACGTTACTCGTAGGTTAGAAATAAGTTTCGGGTGCTAGACATTACCTCGACGTATTTCGCCTTATGAGTAACTTACAAGTAACGTGTGTCAACGATCGATAAACGTGCCTACAACTTATGGCCAGCGAATGCGGAACGTGTGAGTCATACACCGAGCACATCGAAAAATTTTGAGCATGCTTAAAATTTGTCGACAGCTCGCGTACTACGACGTATGCGCGTGCTTCAGCGTGCTCTTAACGTATACAAACTTACCCATAACGTATTCGACGTGTGCCAGCGTATTCGCCAAATTTTTCATATGTCGGCATACCTGGCTAAAACGTCAAGGTGTGACAGGGCTTTAGCAATGCCTTATTTTTCTTTTTGTATCTGAGTACGATGTCCGGCTCGACAAATTTTAAGCATGCTCAAAATTTTTCGATGTGCTCGGTGTATGACTCACACGTTCCGCATTCGCTGGCCATAAGTTGTAGGCACGTTATGCGATCGTTGACACACGTTACTTGTAAGTTACTCATAAGGCGAAATACGTCGAGGTAATGTCTAGTAGGCATACCCGAAACTTATTTCTAACCTACGAGTAACGTGCTTTGAACCTATGTGTAACGTATCTCAAACCCATATTGATGTATGTAGACGTATTTGACGTCTTCCAGACGACCACAGAACTTACTGAACGTGTTTCTAACTTACAGCTACCGTATAATGGCGTATTGGCAGCGTTTAGGGGAATTGGTATAATAAAATGGGCTTCACAGGAGGAACCAGTCAGTGTTTCAGACTCCATGGTGAGTAGATGTCCATGTCAGTAGTATCAGTAGGTGAGCGTGTCAGTAGTAGTTGTAGTAGTAGTAGGTGAGCGTGATGGGGAGGGTGTGGGTGATGATGGATCCTCTTGCGTCTGTGGCCACGGCCAGGAGACTTCTTTGCTGCCTTCGAAGTTTTCTTCGGCATGACGGTGATGTTGACACTTCCATGTCTAGTGCGGTTATGATTTGAATCGTCGAGCGGAGCCTTTCAATAGGCTACGCCACGTGATCGTCGGCGATACGCTGCCGCACGCTATGCATAAGTTAGACTATCGTTGGGCATAGGTTGTGAACGCCGACAACACGCTAAGCATTCGTTGGTATAAGTTATCGAAACGTTCTGTGTACGTTACTAATAAGTTTTGCATACGTCCAACTCGTTATGAATACGCCCAAAACTGAAAAAAAACATCAACAGTTCAGCGTTTTCATACATTTTGATACGTTGCCATACGCTGGCTAAAACGTCAAGGTGTGACAGGGCCCCAAGTGAGGTTTCAGTAGCCAGTGATGTTTGTCTAAAAACACAGAATCAAGAAAACGACCAAATATCAAGACCTCACGAATGAATTGAAAAGATCTGGAAGCTGAAGAGCACCGGCATTGCACCAGCGATAAATTGGAGCAACGGCAATGATAAAGAAGTTATCCTACAAATGATCCTGGAACATCACCACAAACAAACTACAGTTGGAGGCTGTCGAGGCTCAGCGACGATCCTGAAAAGAGCTCTCGGAACAAAACTCTGAGAACAACAAACCTCACAACGTGGTCCATGAATCAACACACACACACACACCACACACCACACACACACACACACACACACACGAAATGGACTATTCATGAGGAGGAGGTCGAAAAGCTGTCCTGGAGTACAGAAGTAGTTGCGCTGGAGCACAGAAGTAGTTGCGCTGCTCATTTATCAATGTGTGCTTCTCTTTGAGGAACGATGATCAAGTGTGGACTTGTGGCCCGCGTGATCTGAATCAAGGAGGAGATCTTACCACCACA
>CM068960.1:39404438-39421659 GCA_035128595.1 Eptatretus atami | reverse complement strand
CTCTATATCTTATAGTTTCCAAACGGCAACCCTCTCAACTTGGGTGTCCGAGGGCCATTGAGCATTCCTGCTGAAACTTCAAACTACACTAGCTCCAAGACAATTGAACCGAATTGAATGAAACTTTACATGCTTATAGACCGTAATGAGTACTACAACTTTGCTCATTTGCTTAATGACCTATCTCGATTAGTTCAGGGGTCAAAGGTCAATAAGTGCATTTTTCGGTCAAAATGTCTATTCCAGGACGTGCTCAGTAGATCATAAAAGTATGATTGAGAATGTTGAGTTTATAATCTAGTTATTTTGTAAAAGAAAAGGGATCGTCATATCTTATTCACCGTCTCATGTCATGTTTGTAAGACACCAAAAAGGAACCTCATTTTGGAGTTGACTTCCTCCAGCTGGATTCTAGTGTTAATTGCTGCATGTTTTGAAGCATTTACCAGCTTGTAACCGGCTTTAATGAACATTATAGGATATGTACATGCATGTGTTGATATTTATATTAAGCAGTTTATAAATTACAAAGTCTTCGCCAGCCGTTGTCTGCTTATTGATATGCAAAAAATTCAGTTATGATTTCCCATTCTTATGAAACTCATTTGGAACTGCACCCCTCTTCTAATTTGATCATGACAAAATATAACTATAGCTTGTATTCATTTTACAGGTCAGTATAGCCCACATCTAACCATGATATTATGATAAAGTTGAGTCACCATTTAAAGTCAGTCAGTGATAGAAATTGCCCAATGTTGGTGGCCATTCTTGATTTCTGTACATATTGGGGTTTTCTAAATAATGGTCTTCAATGGATTCCTTGTTACCTAAAAAGATACAAACAATGTTTTATTATTGTTCTTTACCCATGTTTGGCACAAAGATATTTTGAAAAAAATGAATTTTCATGGATTGGTGGCATGGCCATTTTTTGATTATCAATGTTTATGGGTTAACCATATGAAAATGCAGCTGGGCAAAGCTCCTAGTTCGGATTTGAACCATATAATACATCCTAAAAAAAGTTTTGTTCAAGCTTGGAAAATGGAATACTGCTCCACATTAAACATTTCTTGAAAATTTGACCTAGTTCTACCTCTGAGATATGCTTATTTCTGCACCAAGGAGGTCAAATATGACCTTGACCTTTGCCGCAAAATGGCATTGACCTTGACGTACAATCACTTTAAAAACTTATTCAAATGATTTTCAAGATGTGTGAAAACACTATATATACATCAACATCATTTGATATTGGTCAAGTAGTTCCCAGAGATGCAATAATTTAGGTCATTTCTATAAGCCGATGGTGACCATCTTGGATTTGTCAAGTTTATGGGTTAATCGATTAAAAAAACACAGCCGGGCCAAACCCCCTAGATTGATTTATAACCTGTAATACATCGTAAAAAAGGTGTTTTGCCAGCCATAAACATGAAATGCCTCCACAACTTTAATATGTTACAATGTTTCCCAGATTCTGCCCAGTCTACTCAAGGGACACTGGATTACCATTTTGACCCGGTCGCAGGGTAAGCTGAAGGAATGGCACGCTGACTGTTCAGGAGCTGGCATAAACTTACATGTACTAAGGGGGACAGAGGAGGCCATATGTGCGAGAATCTGTGAGGTGGTGGAGTATACTGGGTCAAGTTGATTCTCATCCTGCTTACAGCCGGTAATTTGCATTGCGTTCCTCCAAGCCCGTCTCGGTGTACTGCAGTCTAGAGCAGATGGTTGGTGGGCTCTGACAGAGGAGTCCGAAGTGAAGCCAACTGGGCTGTTTACATTGAGCGGCTGCTACCAGGCTTGATCACCAGTTGTCGAGCTTGATGTCAGGATGTTAACAATCCCTGATTGTGCCCTCCAGTCAACTCTGTCCACCTTATTTGTGGAAGCCACAGGCTGCGGTAACCGTTGAAATGCGGTAAAGCTCTTGGGATCGTGCATTCCATGGTGAACTTCTCAAGGGCTGGTGGAAATGCTATACTCATGTCGTTGCATGCAGTTCTGCTGCCGTCTGCTGGAACACAGGCATTCATCCCAAATGACTACGAGATGGGCTTGGTGTCCCCTCTGAAAAGGAAGGGTGATCGCCAATGACTGCCAACAACTACGAGGGTGACGCTCTTTCAGTGCTGGGGTAAGGTCTTGCTCGGATAATTATTGATAGGTTCGCCACCATCTTTCTTGAGACCAGCGTCCAGAACAGTCAGGGCTTTCACACAAAGAGGTTCAACGATGACCGTGTCCGTACTCTTTGGGTCCTCACGAACGCAGATGTAGAGTTTCGGCGGGGGCTGCTTGCAGGCTATGTTGATCTCGTAAAGCGTTTGTTGATTCAGTGAATCAGGATGCCTTCTGGAGATCTTAGGTCTTCGTGGCGGTGCCACAAACTGATCAATCTGAAGTTCTGAACTATCCTGGTACTGAGATGCTGTGAGATGTGTGATACTATCTTCGACTTATTTCCAGTTGTTCTGGAGTTGTGCCAGGGGTGATTGTTACTGGGCCCCCACACTTTTCAGTGCTGTATAGACTGGATTCTGGGAGATGTCAGAAGGATCAAGCTCGGATATTGCGAATGTCAAGATCTTCTGACCTTATTTCGCAGATATATCATTTTGCGAAGACATCTGGGCATCTTTTTGTGGCTTCTAGGTGCTGAATGAGGAGTCGGATCGCTGGGATTACGAGGTTCCTGTGTCAAAACTAAGATCCAGGCTTTAATGAATCTTGGATACTGCTATCTTGTCTTACCTGTTTGTGGTGAGAAATGTTGAGTGTCACGGAAGAGATTCAGCTTCTTGGCAGTATTATTCATGTCCCTTCTGCGTTGTGAGCCAGATTGGCAATCGACGTCTGGGTTGTTCCTGTGGAGTCATGGATTCAGGTTGAATCACTGGTGTTGCGCTGTTGGTTGCCTGTGCAGGAGGATGGAAAGTCCTTAGTACTTTCCAGTCTTGCCCTTACGATGTGAGACTCTTGGACTTTCTGACCAGAATCAGAGATGGAGACTTGATTCTTTGGTACCAGGTTCCCTTCGGATAATCTTTGGCCATTGCTGGTCGGACTTTGTGTCCAACGACGTTGCCTGAGAGAGACTCAAATTAGATTCTGTTACCTTGCATTAATTCCGTGAGGCATCAAGCTGTGGCTTGTATGGACATGTTGCTCCTTTCCTGATTTTGCTGGGATTTTTCCCTGCCACCAGATTCTCTTGGCGAGAGAGGGCCTCGTGTTGAGTGCGTGGGCCAATGGGCCGACCACATGCACGTTGTGTTTCGTAGCAGGTTGATATCATCGCAAGGAGATGGGATGTGGCCCAGGCATTCTGCCTGGGGGATTGGCCAGATGGAGGCCCCTGGAGTACCAGCAGGAAAACGGACGCAGCGATGCGCTCCCGGCACAAGCTCCCATTCCTGACCTGACTGTGTTAGATTGCTGGATATTTCAAAAATTGTATTTGGCCCGAATATGTTCTCGTGGTTAGCATTAACAGGGCGAGGAATGCGCTCTACCAACTACCTTGTAGTGTTGTTCTTTAATTCGCTTTAAATATGTTTTCTCTGCAACCACTTGAGCGAATGACATGACCTTAAACCTTTGGACGTTTCTACCTTCTTGAAGGATTTTTCTGAACAAAGTTACATTGTGTTTTGATGAAATATGGCCGGCATTCCAAAATAATCCGTTTTTTGCAGCATGGCTTGCTGGGTGTTTCACGTCCAGTGGCTTCCAAAGTATTCTTCGCCCCTTACCAATAATGCCACATTTAAATAAATTTATGAAAATATGGAGAAACATTTTTCCGAAATGAACTTTTTTATAATATTGAGAGATTCAAACGAAACACTTGTGATAGTTGAAGGAGGTTACGCTTGTCAGGAATACCTGAAAAAGCATGTACAAATCAAAATTCACTGTTGTAAAAGTCATTCAGCCCTTTTTTTGGTAGTACTTTGGGTAAGAACGTTTTGCAGCAATGACTGCCTATGAATCTTTTTGGTAGGTCCCTTACAGGCTCGCACAGATGAAATGGTGAATTATTTGGCCATTCTTCATGTGAAAATTGTTCTAGTTCCTGCCCAAGTTGATGGGATCGCGATTAGAATTGGTGACTCTTCAGTCTTGTCAAAATGTTCAATGGTTCCAAGTCAAGTCATGACTTGACTGGCCACTCTTATGAACATTTATTTTTTCTTTATTCAAGCTCGTTATAGTGTAGCTTTGCTTTGTGCTTCGGATCATTGTCCTGACTGAAATGTGCTGAATCTCCTCCCCAGTTCAGATTCATCGCTACTCAAGCAGGTTGTTCATCAACGAATCTCTTGTACTTTGCACCGTCATTGTCCTTCCTATCCTGACAAGCTTTTCCAGTCCCTGCTTGCTGAAAAGCAGCCCCTTAAACATGATTCGTGCCACACATTGCTTGACAGTATGGATGTTGTTTCGACTTGGTTGAATGATGGTTTCAGCGTTAGCTTGCCCCAGACGTAACACATTGAATTTATACCAAAAAGTTCAATTGTGTCTCTGCGACCAAAAAACGTTTTCTCCACATGCCTGCCGCTAATCATTATGGTTTTTCACAAACTCCATACGAGCTCTTTAGAGGATTCCTTGTTCAGTAATGCTTCTTTCCTTGCTACCTGTCCATAGAGGCAAGGTTTGTGAGGGAACAGGATATTGATTGTTTATGAACCACTGACCCCCAATCTGGGACATAGATCCTTGCAGATTTTCCAGATAATGCTGGATTTACAGTGACATCCTGAGCCAGTTCCTGCTTGCCAGTGCTGAGTTTGGAGGTGACCTGATCTAGGTAAACCTGGTGGTTGTATTACTTTTCCACTTCTGGGATGGATTTTACCGTACTCAAAGGGATAATAAGTTACTTTAAAATTTCTATAACCCATCTCCTGATGTGCCTCTCCACCACTTTCTGACTCATTTAGAAAAAACTACTTAATCTTCATGTTTTTGCCGTAGTTTGGTTGACCAAGTGTGTTGCACCTTAAAAGTCCTTAGATAAATGAGGAGTTATTTTTAAGTTAAACCACTGATTACATTCAGATGAGACCTATAACACTTAATTTTGTAACCTTTCAAACAAATATTTGCTTCCTGAAGTGATTTACGTTTAGCTTCAGCAGTGTCTTGGGCCCTGTTCATTTTTTGGTTTTCAAGTGCCAATGATCTCTCTGACTCCTGGAAATCCTCTTTATTCTTTGCTGATGACTCCACTCTCTGCCGTACCATCTGTCATCCCTCAGATTGGCAAGCAAGCCTCTTCACTCTCTGCCGATCTGGACAAAATCAACAAACTGGATCAACACTTGGAAATGTGCTGTTCAACCCTGACAAATTTCTCACCACTCTTCACTATGTGTCGAAAGGACCATTGAGAAAAAAACCCCCATCTACTTTCTCAAACAATCCTCTTGAAGAAGTCCTTTCATTCAAAAACTCTGGGTTTCCACTACTGCTATGATCTTTCCTGGGAAAGCCACATTTCCAAGCTGGCCTCCAAAGCCAGCTCGCCGACTGGGCATCGTTTGGCGTGCAAAAAGTGGCACACCTGAGCTCCTGACCATGTACAAAGCTTCACCTTTACAAAAAAAGGTACCATTACAAAAAGGGTGGTGTTTCACCTCTCACCGTTCTCGGCTTCATGCGTGGAAACAAGCATTTAGGATCATGGTATCTCCCCGCGATGAGCGGAGTCTTTGGGCTCTTCATCCAGGCAGGTCGTGTCTTTCTGTCTTCTACAGTCTTCCTCTCGGCTTGCCCACGCTAGCTACTGTCTGCTATTCTGTCCCGCCATATTTCCACAGGGCACTCAAGTCTGCCAGCATCCCCATTCTGTAAAACTACCAAAAATCAAGAATCACTGCTCACTTCATTCACTTATTCCTCTTTTTCCCCACCTTTGGAACAAACTCCCACACTGCTTCACTCTTACTCTGTCCCGATCCAGCGCTTCAAAACAGCTGTTTACCACCATTCTCTTACCTTCCCCATCCCAAAACCATGATCCTTATCGAAACCGCTGTTAATGAACCCCCAAACCCACCATCTTTAAAATTCCCTGCTTTCCTTCCTGAAGTCTCTCTAGTGTCCATCTTGTTTACCCTGTGTACCCCACCCCATCCCCTCTCGCTGCAAGATCTCCTCATGTGTCTCTGTTTCCCGACTGTTTTGTGCTTCCCTCTCTCCGCCTCTTGTCTCTCTTCGGCCTTTGTTATACGTTCTGTGTGTTAGCTCTTTTCACGAGCCTTGGACAGTTGTACATAAAAATTTGTAAAAATAATTCTGCAAAGAGGTTAATACTTATGCCAACGAAAATCATGCTTTTTTTGTTCTGTTCATTCTAACTATTCACAGTTTTTTTTTCTGCATTTTTCACTTCATCACTTTGAGCGTTTGAGAAGACTCATATATATTAAGTTTATTTGAAAGCATCATGAAAATAAGCTCAGGGTATTAAAATAGGAAAACCTTTGGAGGCGGGTGATAACTTTTGCAGGGGGGGGGGGGCCCCAACTTTTGTAGGAATGACTAATGGCCCAACCCTCGGTTTCTTTGGTCTCGCCGAATTGATGATTCAGGGTCAAGGGCCTACCAAGAGGGACTGGGGGTTTTATAAAACATTTGGATTGGTGTAAACAACAAAGCTCAGATTGCAGCAAAATAGTACTACTATCTTTTAATGGGCCCCATTATTCCCACCTTCTTGTGAGGCAGACTAAGGAAAGGTTCTGGCCAAGTCTTTTTTACAACCTGCTGGCCAGGGCCTTGATGTTCGAGACTGAATGTGGCAGAATTTATAATTTGCTGAAGGGTTCCTCAATAAGCTCGTCAAGTCTTCACAAAAGACGCTGAGATAATTTCACGTCCACCAAGTGCTGGCGACTGGTTCTTTGGGCTTCTTCCATCTGAAGATGGGATGCTTAATGCATCACCTATTCGCCCTGCATATGAAACACCAGATGGTGACGCGTCTCATTGGTCGAGACTCGAACCAGCTGGACAGCTCAAAACCAAGCGTACTACCTAAACGATTCCTGCCAACAAACAAAATCTCAATCCAACTGCAAGTGTAAATTTCCGAATCAGTAAAGTGGCTGGGTGTTGGAAACGTAGACATGTACCCAACATCCGACATTCGTCTTGTTCCTTCATATATCTTCTTCCCATTTTTTTTTATTTTACCATATTTTACGTAATACGTACTTATTTCCTAGCAGTGCAAACAAAACACCTGGATAACTCTTTACTTTTATATCCCCAAAATGAATTATCATCTAACCTTTCACTTCTGCGTCCATTTCAGGTCCTTACCACAATGGGACGAAAAACTTAAATGATGAGCATGTGAAATCAGAGCTCAATCGTTTGAACGCACTCGAAAACCCAGCTGCACAGCATTTCAATGTGAGAGACAAATCTCATAACGGCATAAGAAATTGTCACAGACTTAATCTGGTTTGACTATTTTTCCCAAAGTTCAAATTGATTCAGCTCCAAAGCGAGTTATGATGCTATTCAGCGGTTTGCATGGCGGCTTACAGCAAAAGCGGGAGGACCGTTTAACTTATTCCTATTGAACCCAAAGCATAACCAACCCCTCTACCTCCTCTTAACCTCTGGGCCCTGTATCTTAATGTGACTGTCCATCCAACCCTGTCCGATCTCAAAAGTCAGACTGATTCTAATTACGAATTCTTCTCAAAACGTTTCCTATGGATAGGTTTCTACCTTTCATGTCAACATTGTAAAAACTTACAAACCCCCCCCTTCGTTAACTGAGAACGCACTCTGACTCAAAGACGAGTCAGACTCTTAATATACTGTGAGTATTATTTTTTCCTGTGCAATTTATTTTGAAACCTCACCTGTGGCATGTTCAAGTGATGTGTTCACCTGTCTGCTTTCGTCTGGTGAGCAGGAGATCTCAAAAAGTTGTGGACGAATGTGCCGAAATTTGGAGAAAGGTTAGTGGTTATCAGGACGATTTATTTGATTTTTGGTGAGTATCTGGATCCGGATACTATAATTTTAAAGTCATTCTTCTCATTAAGTTGATTAGGGCTAAAACGATTAGTATCGAATGATGGGTATTTGTGATCTTTCAAAGATGCTCGCGAACCCATCTCCAACTTGGGCTGTCACTCCAGGACGATTTTCAAAGCTGCTATGAAAGTCACTGACAAAGCAGAGTCACATCTTTCCTTCGCATCTTTATTATTGACCTTTCTTCCACGCCACGCAATCACTGCAACAAACAAAATGCACTCATAAGTTCACATACAAGACACACAGGTCAGAGTGGTTCCGCGACGCATGTTTAAATTGATATATGCATGAGACCATTCTGGTCGCATGGGCACAGAAACAATGCACAAAGCTTCATAATAATGCTTCCTCAAATACCAACAGACTCAGTAAACGAGCATAAGTAGATGAAAGGGGCTTCTGGACACCCATTCAAATGAATTGGGGGGAGGGAAAAAAACTTTTGACCCAAACCCAAAAGCTCAAAATAGGAGGGACTGATTTTCTCCCCACCTATCCGCTTCCCTCCCATACAAACAGAATGTAAAATGAGACCATGAAAGATTGAGACGTGACTGGATTTAAAAGCACTCTCCCCCCACATATCACAGTCCCTTTTATTATTTTCATTCCACTCAAGAGCGAACAACGAATATTTGCCCATGTTCTACTTCAGGAAATGAACTATTTTCTTTATAACATTCATTTCCATCGAGTATATTCACAAAGAATTAATGTGAATTGGTCTTGTTAAGTGTCTTTGTTGAAGCAGAAATGAATGATAAACTTCTCTTAATGTTGCTTGTTGACCACCTCCTGAGCCACATACATTTTGACAATTGTAGCAAATTGTTTTTCCATTTGTTCAATTGATAACCATCAAAAGTTTTCAGTCAAACATTTCAAGATTATTTTTTTGTTTCTTTACATCCTCCAACTTATTTGTTTTAATTTAAATTTAACCACTTATTTGTTTTATCTACTTTTGCCCCTGGTTTAGCTTCAATAGACTTAATTTTGATATTTCTCACAGTTCTTTAGTTTCCCAATTTAAATACAAAGGCTGAATTACACGTCTACTCTTTGCGTTTGGTTATGGCTGCGTATCATTAATAAATCAGTAAAAAAAGATGGCAAGCCTGGTTTTAAAATTCCCAAAACCAATATCTTAAAACACAATTACTTATAACCATAATGGGAGACTATTGATTCCATTCTCTAAAATATACTTTTATCATGAAAAGCTCCTAATGCTTTCTTATTTATCTCTTCTGTTACATAACACTGAACAACCAAATTTTCAAAAAAATTTTCTTACTGGAGCATGTGTAAAGTGATTAAGACTAATTTGGGTACGCTGATTTTTTCAAAAATCATAACACGTTTTTGCTGTATCACGTCAGGATTTTCAGGAACAGAAATATTTCCATTGCCAGAAGTCAGGCATTTCAAGAAATTTACATATGTCTTTAACATGTCATTTCGTCAATTGTTGTTAACTGTGTTTATATTTCTTTCTTTCAGATAAAATAGTAGGCTTCCTTGTACCAATCATCCTGACAACTTCTTTATGTCTGTAGTCCGGCTATACCAAAAAAGATCAACAGTGAAGTATATCTACAGCAGGAAAATGAGGCCGCCCTACTTTCACTACTTCGGGGTAAGTGGGGACCAAGCACAAGAGCTGGGCACCACACATCTGCGCGCACAAGCTTGTCACACACACCTTGACTCAGTGGTTGGTGGGAGCGGCGCGAGCATTTGCCATTTGAGACGAACAAAGAATCACTGGACGAGAAAGTTGGGAAGAGGCGAAAAGAGCAGTGTACCTGTCGACACAACGTTTAAGCATGCGCCCTGTCGGAACCCAGCCAAGGTTCCTTCCACCACTCCACATAACAGCTCGGCTTGATGAAAAAGTTTGTACGGGCAAGGGATCTTTTAATGGCGTCGGTTTTGGCCTCAAACCTCAAGAAAGTTTGGCAACACCTTGTCGGAGGCCAAGATCAAGGCTGGTTGTCTTGTTGGAACCGCAAAATCGACAGATATGAAGACGAACTTTTTCCGACAACTCTATAAACCCAAAGAGCTGGCAGCGTGGAAGGAGCCTTCAAAGCCTTGTTGACGGACCAACTTCTTGGGAAGACGAGCCGCCGGACAAACTAGTGAAGAGAAAATAGTGCAGCAGCTGCTGGGAAGTCCCTTCAGGAAACTTGGCTCCCAGGATGTCCCTGAAAATCCATTTCTACACCCAGCACCTGAACTGTCTTCCCTGAACAACTTGGAGCAGTCCCGACGAGCACGGCGAGCGGATTCGCGACCAAGAGAATTTCACTCCATGGAGAACGCCGTTACCAAGGGCGGCACAAGCCAAACATGATGGGCGATTCCCTGCGTTTTCCTGCATCGTTTGAAACTGACACAGAGCAAGCACCAAACGCAAGCAGAATGCCTAAAGCATTTTTAATTACATTTCTAGTGGAGTTTTTCTGTAATTTCTATAAATGTTTTGAAAGCATTCTCATGATGAAATAAAAGAAAAATGAATTTTTTTTGTAAATTTCATGAAAAATCCTCTGACTTCCTAGGCAAGTGGAATAATTTCTGTTTACTTGAAACCTGACGTGATACAGCAAAAATGGTTATGAATTTTGAAATCAGCGTACCCAAATTAAGTCTAAATCACTTTACACATTCTCCAGTAAAAAAAAATTTTTGTTGTTCAAGTGTAATTGATTGTTTATAACTTCTTAATTGTATTTCCATTTTTCTGTACTCTTACCTTCTTTAGTTTAAACAGCCGTATAATATGTTTAAGTTTATTATTTCCCTGTGATTATATTTTTATTATTCCCTTTAACTCTTATCACAACCTTTCAATGTTATATTATCAAAATATACTAGTAAAAGCATAAGACTCTTTGATCTCAAACCCAACAAATTCATCTCATGACCTTCCCACCAAATTCATCTTGTTTAAACTTACCAAAACCTTTTTTAGTTCCTTTTGATGAAAACAACACATCAACCTGACTCTTAATAATTATTACTTGCTATCAATATATTCAAATAATTAGTCATCATATCCCCATATACATCACAAATCTTAATTTATTAATTATAAAACTTATCTTGTATCATATCATAAACAATGACACATTATCCCCTTATTACCTTTGCATTTTAAATTATGGGTCGCCGAAATAGGTTGATCCTATTGTCAGTAATTGTGTCTGTTTGTTTGGATGTTTTTCGTTTGTCATCAAGCGCAAATTGGTTAGTAAAACGTGGCCGGAAATTTTGACCAAACTCTGGGTGGTAGAGTACAACATCTTATGACCTAGTGCCTTTGACAAATTGGGGGAATGGTTGCTAGGACAAGCTTTCGGTTCCCTAGCCAACAACCGAAAAACCTTCTAAATCTGTACCGTTCACGCGAAATCAATTACGAAAGCCATATCCCCACGTAAGCGTTATGAAAATTTGGCACGGAATGACTAACAGGGATGCTCACAAAATAATATTCTGGTTTTTGTGAATATATGGAATACTTTAAGCACGCACGGCCCCCTACAATTAGGGTATGGCAACGAAAATTGGTTGAAATTGAAGGCCCCCTACGACCAGGTGAGTGGATCGATTACGAATGAAAATTTGCAGGTTTCATGTACTCAATGAGTACTACAACTTTGCCTCAGGACATAGTTGACGCGATTTCGCTAGGTACAGGGTCAAAGGTCAATTGTGCAAAAATCAATAATAATGCGAGATCTGGAGGTGCCTTCGGCGCCAAATGCTCACTTCCCTCCCTAGGGTTCATGGTCGGATGGTCAATAAAATTTCACACTAATCGTCTGGAATACATTGCTTGCAAAACGATCGAGCCCGGGATTTTCCGATTAAGATCTTTGTTCACCCACAGCACAGCCCCTCGATACGCTTGGGGGATTTTCCGATTCAAAACCGCATTTTCAGCTACTTTTTCATTCAAATGGATCATACAGTAGTTTAAATACTAGATAAACTAATCTAGATCATACAGTAGTTTAATACTAATAACTAGATCATAACTAATACATACAGTGAATTACAGTTAGCAAATGGGAACTGGATTGATATTTGAATATGCATAATCTTAAGGTGATTCCCCTAATCCGCTTATATGACATCCATGTCCATTTTTTGCTCTATATCTTTATGATTTTTTCCAACCGGCAACCCGTCTCAACTTGGGTGTGCCGAGGGCCATTGAGCCATTCTGCTGAAACTTCAAACTTACAACTAGCATCCAAGACGAATTGAACACGATTGAATGAAAACTATTACATGCTTATAGACGCGTAGAGTACTACCAACTTTGCTCATTTGCTTAATGACCAATCTCGATTATTTTCAAGGTGGTCCAAAGGTCAATAAGTCGCATTTTTTCGGTCAAAAATGTCCTATTCAAGTCCCCCCTAAAGAACCCAGGCAAAACGGGTTCACAACCGATCCAAACAAATTTTTGACGCAGTGAGATACTCCCCGATGAGAAGTTACAAGTTTGCTCATTTGCAAATGACCTATCTCCACTACAGTCAGCCGTCAAAGTGTTCGCAATTACTAACATTCCCCTGCTCGGCCGACCCATCACCGCCTACGGTGTTTGTTTTGTCTGTTTGTTACTGGCGAAATCTTCGAATTTTGTCAAGTAAGTGTCTGTTCGTTTTGTTGGGTTGTTTTGTTTGTTTGTCCGTGTCTTACAGCCCAAACGGCTGGACCCAGTCGTTTTCTTAAAATTTTACGCCTGATAGGCAATCCATTTGGGACGGTCCCGCGTCAAACCCCGTCTTAAATCGGACTAAAACGTCGCGAACGTGAGCACCACACAACGTTGAAAACAACATTTTTCTCAGTAACCGGAAGCGTAAGCGATCTTCCTGGTTGACCGCCAAAAACAAACTTCAATGGAATATCTAAATGTTTTTAAAAATCATGTTAGTACAAATATGCCACAGTTTTTCCACAAGCCGTTATGAACGTACCAAAGTTTTTAGCCCTATTGGTTGATTTAATAAAAAATTCTACTCCGTTTCTCCAGGTCACAATTCTTAACCGATTTGGCATGATATTTTTAACAGCTGAATTATTTTATTATTTGTATTAATTTTTTTTTATTAGTTTTTTTTCGATTATGTATTTTTTTTTTTTTTTTTTTTATATAAAATTTTAATTTTTATTTTATAGTTAAATATTTTTTAATATCTTTATTTATTTTTATTTTTTTAAATTATTTATATTTATATTATTTTTTATTAATCTATGTTTTATTTAATTTAAATATAGTTTTTTTTATTTTTATGATATTTATAAATGTTATTTATTTAATTTTTTTTTATTTGTATTTTTTTTATTTATTATAAATTATTTTATTTTTTTTTTTTTTTTTTTTTTAATTTATTATGAAAAATATTTTTTTTTTTTAATTTTTATTTTTTTTTTTTGATTTTATTTTATTATTATTATGTATTTATTTTTTATTTTATATTTTTTTATTTATCTATAATAATATATATTGTTTATTTATTTTTTTTTTATTTGGATTTTTTTTTTTGTGGGATATTTTTTTATTTTAATTTTTAAATTTATTTTTTTTATATTTTATTTTTTTTAATTTATTAATTTATTTTATTAGTTAGATATTATTATTTTTTTATTCTGTTTTTATTCTTATTAGAACTTTTGGACATATAAATTATTTTTTTATATTTTATTTATTATTTTTTTTATTTTTTGAAATTTTTTTTATTATAAAAATTATTTTTTTTTTTTTTTTTTTCTTTTTATTCTCTTTTTTGTCCATTTTTTGTTATTTTTTAATATTTTTTTTTCTATATTTTTTATTTTTGTATTATAATTTTTTTAAAAATTATTTATTTTTATGATTTATATTTAATTTTTATTTTTTTTTTTTTTTTTTAGAATTTTTTTGAAATATTTTTCTTTTTTTATATATTATATTTATTTTTTTTTTTATTTTTTTTTTATATATTTAATTTTGAATTTTGAATTATATTTCTTTTATTTTTATTTATTTTTATTAAATTTCTTTTTTCTTTTATTTTTTTTATTTTTTCTAATTAGATTTTTAATTTTTTTTGTTATTTTATAGATATATTTTTAAATTTTTTATAATTATTTTTATTTTTATTTTATAATTTTTAATATTTATTTTTTAATTATATATTTTAATTTATTTTTTATATTTTTATTTTTAATATTTAGTTTTTATTTTTTTATTTTTTATAGTAGTAGATTTATTTAATTTTATATAAAATTATTTTAATTAATTTTATCAATTTTTTTAATTTTATTTATTTTTTTTAATTTTCTTTTAATTTATTTTTTTTTTTAATTTTTAATTAAATTTTTTTTTTTATTTTTATTTTAGTTTTTTAGATTATTTAATATTATTTATAATGATTATTTTTTTTTTTATAATTGTATTTTTTTTTAATTTATTATTTTTTTAATTTAGTTTATTAATTTTTTTTATAAATTTCATAATTTATAATTTTTTTATATTTTTTTTATTAATCTTTATTATTTTTTATTTTCTTTACTTAATTTGTTTTATATTTTTTATAGAATTTTTATTTTCTATTTTATTGATTATTTATTTTTTTAATATTTATTATTTAATTTTTATATATTTTTTGATCATATTTTATATTTTTCTTTTTATATTGATCTTATTAATTTATTTAGATTATTTTTAGTTTAAATATTATTTTATTATGGATTTTTTTATTATTTTTTTTTTATTAATATTTTTTATTTTATTATATTTATTATTTTTATTTTTTATATATATTTAATTATAATGATTTATTTTTAAATTTAATTTATGAATATTTTTTATTTTTTATTTATAATTTTTATAGCATTTTCTTGATATATAATTTTTTTTTTTATGATATTTTTTTATAATTTTTATATTTTATAGTATTTTTTTAATATAAAATTAAAATTGAATTTAAATTTTAAATTATATTATTTTTTTATTATTTTTTTTTTTTTTATTTTTATCTTTTTATTATTTATTTTTTAGTTTTTGGTTTTAAAATATTTTATTTTTTATTTTAATTTGTTTTATTATTTATTTATTTTTTCATTATATTATATTTTTTATTTTTTTGATTTTCTTTATTAGATTTTTTTATTTTTTTATTAATTATGATATAAATATGTTTTTAATAGTTATATTTTTATATATTTTATTTTAAAAATTATTATATTTTATTTTTTTTTTAAATGATTATTTATATATTTTTATTATTTATTTTTTTGTTTCTTATTTTATTTTTTATATTTTTTTTTTATATTTTATATTATGATTATATTTTATTTTATTTTTTTTTATTTTTTTTTTTTTATTATTATTTTTTTTCTTATAGAAATTATAATTTTTTTTATTTTTTTTATTTTTATTTTTATGATTTTTAGTTTTAATTAACTTTTTTTTTTTTAGTATTTTTTTTTTTAATATTTTATTAAATTATTTTCTTTTTTTTTTTATTATTATTTTTTTTTTATTTAAATTTATTTATTTATTTTCTTTTTTATGATTGTATTTTATAATAATTAATACTTTAAGATATTTATCATTGATTTTATTATTTTTAAATTTTTTTTTATAATTTTTTATTTTTTTTATTTTAATTTTATTTTATTTATTTTAATTTTATTTTTTTTAATATTTTTTATTTTTGATTTATTTTATTTTTTATCTTATTTTTTTCTTTATTATAATTTTTTTTTTATTATTATTTATTTTTTAGAAATTTATTTTGATTTTATTTAATATATGATTATTATTTTATTTTATTTTAATCTTTTTTTTATGTTTTTTTTTTTTTTTTTTATTTTATTTTATTTTTTTAGAATAATTTATTATTATTTTTTTTTTAATGAAAAATTTAATTATTTTATTATTTTTTATTATTTATTTTTTTTTTTTTGATTTATTTTAAAATTTTTTATTTTTTTTTTTTATTAAATTTATGTTATTTATAATTTATTGTTTTTTATGCAATTTTTTTTTATTTTTATTTTTTTTGAATAATTTTTTTATTTTTTTTTTCTTTATTTTTTCTTTTTATTTTAATTATTTTTATTATTATTTATTTATATTATTTTTTGTAATAGTATTTAAAATATTTTTTTTTTTAATATATTTTATTTTTTTTTACATTTTTATATATTTACAATATTAATTTTTTTATTTTTTTTATATTATTTATTTTATTATATTAATAAAGATTTATTTAATTTTTTAAAATTTGAATTTTTAATATTATTCTTAATCTTTAAGAATTTTTTTTTTTTTTATTTTAGTTATTTTTTTATCTTTTTTTCTGATTTTTATTTAATTTTTTTTTTTTTTAAATTAACAGTGATTGAAATTGAACATCCACCATGTTCTGCGAAAGAAATATATGTGAGCTTGTTGGAGTATGATGATTCAAATCAGATCTGGATTTCCCATCTGCATCACTTTATCATTATCGGCCCCATTATAAACCAATGGGGAAATTTTGTGGACATTAACACATGGCTATTTCTCAAACAGTTTAATGCACTTATTATATTGAAACTTAATTACTGATCTTATGCATGTAATGATTAACATGTTGTACAAGTTTGTTGTCGAATATGACCCAACGGTCAAGTCAGTGGTCACCCAAAAACATGGAAAAAAACACACATATATAAATACAATCTTTTTGTTTACAACATATTTCAAAACCTGATAACCGAGGATCGTTGAGAGCTGCGTTGAAAAAGCAATGTGCCTAGTATTTTCAAATATTTTCTACGATTCAGAAATGAAGGCAACAAGCACAGATGATAAAGTTGTTTGAATTGTTCACATGGTGGCTTTAAATGAGTGTGAAATTTTTCAATCTGCCTGTCTGTTACCATGACAACGCGCGCCTGCAATTGTTATTTGTTGTGACGTAACCGTGCATCTTATTAATTACACGAACAATAAACACACACATCCCCCCCCCTCCCCCCCCCCCCCCACCCCCCCCCCACCCACCCCCCCCCCCGCCCCCCCCCCCCCCCCCCCCCCCCCCCCCCCATGGACATTACAGCTTGGACCACCACACGAAGG
>CM068960.1:39385424-39400438 GCA_035128595.1 Eptatretus atami | reverse complement strand
AAGACTGCAACAACTACCGAGGGGTGACGCTGCTCTCAGTGCCGGGCAAGGTCTTTGCTCGGATAATTCGCGATAGGGTTCGCCACCATCTGCTTGAGCATGAACGTCCAGAGCAGTCAGGCTTTACACAAAAGAGGTCAACGATTGACCGTATCCTTGCTCTTCGTGTCCTCACCACAAATGCAGATGAGAGTTTCGGCAGGGGCTGCTTGCAGCCTTTGTTTGATCCTGTTATAAGCGTTCGATTTTTCCCCCCATGAATCGGGATGTCTGCTAAGAGGATCTTGGTCTTCGTGGTGCACCAAAACTGATCGTCTGATGTCTGAACTCTACCCTGTTACTGAGTAGTGCTGTGAATGTGGTGGTAACCATCTCTGAATTTATCCAGTTGGTTACTGGAGTTCGTCAGGGGTGTGTAAATGGCCCCCACACTTTTCAGCACTTGGCTGGACCTGATTCTTAGGAGATGTTGGAGAGATCAGCTGGCGGTGGCATCGTTTGGGAATATCAAGATCTCGGACCTTGGTTTTGCAGATGATGCAGTCATCTTTGCGGAGACTTTAGATATCCTTGGTTGGGGGCCCTCGAGGATGCTGAACATGGGAGTGGGAGCACTGGCATTTACGTTCACTACTAGGAGTCAAACTAAGATCCAGGCTTTCAATGAAATCTTGGAATGCTGCTGTCGTGTCTGGTGTCTGTTTGTGGTGAGGATGCTGAGGTCCTGGAAGAGATTCACTACCTTGAGCATGTGATATTCATGTCCTCTGCTGCTGTAAGTCAGAGGTCAATAGACGTCTGGGTCGGCCTGGGGGCATGGATTCAGCTGGATCATGGGGTGTGGTGCTGCCGGTACCTGTTGCGGGGAAGACGAAGTCGATCTTCAGGTCTTGGTGCTTTCCAGTCTTGCTCTATGGATGGAGACTTGGACTCTAACCAAGGATCTGAGACGGAGACTTAATTCCTTTGGTACCAGGTCTCTCGGAGAATCCTTGGCTATCGCGGTCCAGATTTTGTGTCGAACGAGTGGTTGTGAGAGAGACTTCGGATGGAGAATTTGTTACCTGCATAGTTCGTGAGCGTCAGTGCGGCTGTATGGATCATGTGGCTCCGTTTTTCCTGACGCTGATTCCTCTCACCAGATTCTTCTCAGCGAGGAGTCTCGTGAGTGGAGGAGGCCCAAGGCCAACCAGTGCCTTCGTGGTTGCAGCAGGTTGACCGGCATCTCAAGGAGATGGATCGGGCCTGGCAATCTGCCTGGGGGATGGCCAGACGGAGGCCCCGATTATCGGTGGAAAGTGACACACGCGACAGCGCTATTCTTGGCACAATGCTCCCCAGACACTGACCTGATCAGTAAGCATACATCACACATGTACAAACACATACATACTGTTGCGGAACGGCATCGCTGTCGGATTCCGACGAGGGAGGGCCTGTCTCATGTTCCCTCGGACTAATAAGGAAATCAAAGGCCGCGCACACGAATAACTTCGTGCCGCAGTGGTTCGCTAATCGACCGCGGACACCATAACGTGACCAACGTGACTTCGGGTCTCTGTCTACAACCGTTCACACTAAGGACATGTGACCTCCTTTTTTGGAAATCGCGCACTCGGTACATAACTCAGCATTAATTAGATTAACTACTGGATCAGGTGCAGCGGAGCGGAGCTGCCAATCCATTCCAGCTCTTGAACAGATTCTTGGGGAATAATGTCCTGGCTAAGCTAGGTGGTGGACCATGCTGGACCAATGATGGAAAAGACAAAAACAAGCTGGGGAACATTTATAACAACACATTTATTTAAAACCAGGAGTGAAAGGGAAGTTAGGGTGGCACGGGAGGGGTTGGTCAGGGGTTAGTGAGTTAGGGAGGGGTTGGTGATCGGATGCGTCGCGGTGATGAGGAGGGATGATGAGGAAATGGGCAGAAAAACAAAGCAGGCTCCAGGCGAAGACAGGCAAGTGATGGGCAAGAGGCCAGGCAGGCAGGCAGATGACATCCTTAGAGAAAGATCCCCTCTCTCTCTTCTCTCTTATCTCTCTCTCCCTCGAGCGTTTTCCCTCAGCCTTCTCCGTTTTCCTCAGCCTCTCTCCGTTTTGCCTCAGACCCAACGCGCCTCACGACACACCCAACCACCCTATTCACTCCTCCCTCTTCTACCAGGGCAACAAAAACTCTTACCCCCCCCCGCCCCACCCTCTGGGCAATCCGAGCTCCGCCCTTTGGAAGGCGACAAACACTCTCCCCTCACTCTCAAGGCAATCTAAGCTCTGGACCCATTTTTCTTCTTCACAGTATCCCCCGGTCCCCCCCCAAGACCCCGCCCCCCCAACCACCCGGTTGAGGTTGACAAAGAGGTTATACACACTATTTCCTTCAAACCATAAACCTAACTAAACTATTACCATGTACCACCCATGTATGGTGCAACATCAAACGAGACAATTCTAAAGCTATCGTTTCCTTCTTTTTTATGCAAGATGGTGAAAACTTACTCGTACACGGACCATGCTACCTTCATTCCTATATGCTCTATGGTAATATCTAACCACCTCCTTCCCCACTACATACATCATACATAATAACACATGCATGCATACAGAATCAGCACATGTTAGCACAAAAGTTGGATGTGTAATCATACGAAAGTAAACGAAAGTGAAATGATATATCGAAAAGTAGATTTCGAAAAGAGAAAACATAATGAGTGAAAGAGAGGAGAAATATCAGCTACAACTTGTCATGGCCGGTAGTTCTGATATGATTGTTATTTCTCATTTCCCTAGGCATGATTATGTTGCCTAAAGGCAGCAAAAATATCACAATGGTATCAAATTGCTTTCCTTGCTGGCAGGATGGCTCAAAGGTCTGTGCATTCACCTTTGAGCTGGCAGGATAGCCCTACGAGGTATGACATTTGACCTAAGTTGTTTGCATCATGGTTCGAAATCTCAACTCAGCTATAAACTATTACACCAGGTAAGCCATTAATGTGGACACAATCCATCTGAAGGAAATAAAGCTGGAGGACCAGTCTGCCAGCACTAGCTTTGTGGATGTTTACAGATCACCACAGTGTCTTCATGAAGAATGGGCAAGTTATCGCAACGAAACCTGACCAAATTCCTCTCCTGGCTCCTAATGGAAGGCAATGACAAACCACCAAGCACAAGCCTTGCCAAAGATTTGCTTCAGCAGCACGTTGGTCTGTCAAGAGTATGGATGGTGATGATGATGATATGATGATGATGGATGATGAATGATTGATGATCAAGTGCATGAGCGTTGAGTCATCTGGTCTTGCTCTGACATAGTGAGAATCAGATCTGAAACAAATTTCGACCACTAAAGTGCGAATTACTAAAGATGAATAATTATAAAAATTTTAATTATACCTCAATTTTAGTTCACATGGACCAGGGGCCACCACCCTGAGAGTCAAGAAGGGGAGAGTAAAGACAGTACTAAGGCAGGGGTTTCAACTCAGAGAGTAGTTGATCGGTCTCCCTTGGAAATGTAGTGGCAGCAAAACCAGTAGATAAGTTTCATCTATAATTAGATAGATCAGCTAGAAACAGTTGGGACTAGAGGGGTACACAGACATTGGCATCACCTGGTAGGTAACATAGATATGGGGCGGATTATATGTACGTGTTACTGATTGTGATGTTTGTGAGTGGATCTCAAAGTGAATGTGCTATTCGGTTTTTTTGTTCATTCCCTCACTTAGAAACCCTCTTCATTCGCACCCCAAAAACAATATAAAACAAGAAAGAGCAATCAGAGATTGCAGACCCATGCCAGACTTGTTTTGTGTGGTGTATGTTGTGTGTGTTTTTGTGTACTGTGTGGTTATGTTAATTAAATTAAAGAACAAATTAGAACTGCCCACTTTAATAACCTGGCAGTGATGACTGGTTCAGTCATCTTCAGAGAAGAAAAATTTTGAATATTAAAAAAAAAAAAAACAATATGGCTGCCAAATTCACGTGCCCGAGAACATCATAAAATAAATTTTGTGGACCATTTTATCTCACTGAATGACCTTAGCAATTTCATAGTGATTCGGGATGTAGCGTTCTACATCTGCAAATTGGACCATCCTAACAAGGCCCCCTGTGACATCATAAAAAGATCACACTCATCTCCATGAGGATACTTGCTATGTTCCAAGTTCAAGTTTTTTTTCCTTGATGGCGGTTTCAGAGATGCAGAGGTCCAAGTTTTCCGTTTTTCCATATGGCTTGCCAACCACTGTGACCTTGATGACATACTTATCATGAAACATTCCGCATGAGTAGTCACAAAGATAACTCATTGCGTGAAATTTCGCCTCAATACGACCAAGCGGTTGCAGAGAAAAATACGAAAGTTCTGTGCGGACAAACAAACAAACAGACAAACAAGCAGACAGACAAAGAAACGGACCCAAATGCACACCCTCTCCTTCGCGAGGGTAATAAATGACCCCTCACCCCCCAAAAACACTGGGGATGTCTCTGCCCCCCATTGTTCTATCTATTTCTCCTTACCGTTCCCCCTCCAGTGACAAGTATTCTAAACTAATACAAATTAATGTTGTTGTTGATAAAAGCGCAGGCATTATGGGCTAAATGACCTCCTCCTGTGTCCAAGTTCCTTGCATATTCTTGTCCCCAATTTGGAGCATGCTCTTACATCGCTAACAATTACAATATCTTAATAATCATCATACTTGTTCTTGTGACTAGTGTCCATCCATGCTGTCTGTTGCAAACATTCATTCCATCATCGTGGACAGTTCACCTGACTCATCCACAATGTCCACTGGAAAAAACAGAATTACGGTACCATGTTGGGTGGAGTGGGGGTTGAATTGTGAAGTGGGGTGGGGTTGATGCCTTAGGGTTGGGAGTTTGTGGACTTGGGTGGAGGCAGAGTTGAGGACTTGGTGTTTGTGAGGGGGCCGGGGAGGTGGTGTTGGGGGAGTGAAAGAGTTGAGGACTTGAAGTCACATTTCATGTTATGGTGTGTTTCCAACAGGGTCCCTGCCAGTTGAGTATTTCTCGATCACAGGCAAAGCTAAACTATGGTTTTTTTTTAAACTTTTCGAGAGAAGAAACCTAAACGAGCATTAATGATTCGCCATTTTGGAGAACTTAACATCAAAACCAATAATCGAGAATGCAAGTATTCCCCAAATCATGATGATCAATATGATTCTGCAACCATTATAATTTAATGGTTGAATAAAATGTCGGGAAGTGCATGGAAATTATTTTTTAAAATTTCTCATAAATATATGTGGAAAAATTAACAGGCTAGTGCATGGATCAAACCCAAGCCCTGTGAATTCTATATCCATATCATAACCATATCCATATCCATATCCATATCCATATCCATATCCATATCTATCATATCCATATCCATATATATAATTGTTGTGGATTTTCACACCCGTTCGGCATGCGGGCGACCCGCCTTTAGCTAAATTGGCGGCCGCGCGCGCCACCGACGAGCAATCTATGTCCGCAGCTTTTTCGATCAACGCCAAAACCCCGCTACGGGTGTTTGTTAACCACAACCATAATCAGCCAACTCTTCTGTCCACGGTTTTTTTTTTTTCTAAGGGTTCGATCGCTCGAATTGTCGTGTACCTAATTATTCGCGCAGACAGCAAGCCGGGGATCTACACCACCTCAACGGAGCCTGCAACGAAAACGAGCCGCTTTAAGCAGTCGTTCCGTTTGTTTCGATTGCCGAGCGGTTTTAATTCGCCAAGCCCCGTCGGACCAGATTACGCTTTTATCGCTATTAATCAGCCCAGCTATTTATTCCGAAGCAAATTATGGCAGTCAATGGCATGGAAGAGGACGCAAAACGAGCAGGTGACATTTCAACAATGGGGACATTTATTCACACGTATGCAATGAATGAATGTGGTAGGGGCAAGACACGAGCCAAAACCACAGCACTAATTTATGTATTACGTACAATGCAGCTTACAACAATTCCTACTTACGGGACCAAGGCCACAGACTTCATTCAAAACCCCAAGAAAAGAAGGATAGAACTGGCCTCGTAAGCCTTTAAATGTTCCTCGGAGCTGGGATGACCGACGGAAGCTCCGCAGAGGCCATGCAGGTTACTTTGTCACCCTTGAGGCGACTCGATGGTCCTTTTGTCGGCGACCCTCTATGTCTCGGTTGCAAAGCGGCAGCTGTTGTAACCGCGGCTTGGTTGGTCCAGGGCCTAGCCAGCGCGGCCTGGTCGATCGGGCCTGGCCGATCGACGCTTCAGAGGAGGCGTAACTTGGCCTTGCTCTTTTTGGAGTTGATGCTCTTTAAGAGCCCGCTCACTCCTCAGCGTTTGCTCGACCGACTCGGGGCTCGATCGCCCGGACCGTTATACTCGCTGGCTTGGCGACTTCCTCTCCGGCTGGCGACTTCGCTGCTGCTCCACCGCCAACTCTGACCATTTCGAACCAAAGGAGCCTTCTCGCCGTCGAAACGCGCCTTTTATAGCCCCGAGGGAGGGTCGCCCTGGGCTTCATCGCCAAATCAGCGCCCTCGCTTCATTTCACTTTGAACTTTCACCCCCGGCTGGCTCCCCCCTTTCGTCGTTTTGATCGTTTTGGGCAAGTATGCGCGGCCCGGGTTTGAAATCACCCCTTGGGCCGCTGCGAGGATGCATAGTGTTCGCCTGTGGAGATGTTGGTTGTTGGGGATGTTGTTTGTGGGAGAGATGGTGAGGAGAGTTCGTTTGGTTGTGCGAGAATTGGTGTTGAGAATGTTTGGCGGTTGTGGGCGAAGGTGTGGAGGGAGATGGTTGTTTTAAAATAAAGATAGGAAAAGAATAACACTAACCTCAAGATCACAGCCCGGCACACGAATAATTCGCCGTTTAATACATCGGTGGGGAAAATCTAACCTGGACCACACTTATCGACCTACTGGATCTCGGGGACCCTGAATGGTGTTCTGTGAATTTCCACAACCGTAACAATATACTATATATATATATATATATATATAATATGATTATATATTATATATATTAATATTATATATAGATTGGATAGAATTTCTATCATTCAGTAAGTTAGTTGCCCAGTAGCTTCAGAATAGCTCAGATGCAGAGCACTGTATGGTTTATGCAGAAGGACCTTGTTGGTTTGATCCGTTGTGTTCTGGTATTATTTTTTTTTACACATATATTTATGATGGTTCTATCCCGTTCATTTCTCTCATTATTAAACTATATATTTAAAGTACGTGTTTTGATCTTCGGCCATTCCTTGTTATAACAAAAAGTGCAGCTGCACTCCATTAGAAGTCGTGCGTTCTTGCCCAAACGACAATATTCCAGAAATGAGAAAGCAAATCCTAAAAGTCGCTCATAATTCCATTATTTGTGAAGAACTAGAATGGCACTCGGATTATATGGAAATCGGCACACCTCCGCCAGTCTGAACAGTTTATGTTTTGTAATCCGAATGATCGGCCAGTCTGGATTGGGACCTGAACCAAAATAGAATCGGCTTGTTCTTGGTCACCTACCGAACTCATCCACCCGTTCTTTGTCATAACCTCGTCCACAGACATTTTGAATCATCATGCTATATAGTCGTTTTGGCCGTTTGGTGTATTTCATCGGTGCCAACTTGTTCGTACTTTTCTTTCATGAACTTTGTTCCATTTACTGTCCAACCAATGGTCGTAGTGTCCGGCATGGTTTTTAAAAATCTGGTTCTAAACCAATCATTTTGCCCCACACTACTATCGGCTCCTGGACCTCCCCCTCGTGGAGACGAGTGGTAAGGAACGGCTTTAACAGAAGTGTGAACAACGTTTCCCTATCTTGGCACCTCACTATTTGCATCTGTTTGTGAAAATGATCACGAGACTTGAGTTTCAACTCCGTTAAACTAAAGTTTCGCTGGAGTTAAAACCACATTCGCAGCCCGATTCTTCAGTGGGTTTTCGTGTCTTTCAATGCATGGAGCTACTATCATCAACCCTTTTAGTGAAGCAGCTTACTCCCATGGGGCCACTGGGTCCATTTAGGCACCCGAGTCACTGAGTTGGATCGTATATTTCATGGACACAAACGCCCGGAATTGGGTCCACTGGTGAGCGCCATTCGCTTGCTTTTCATTGAACTTGTAACTGTATTCACCCACACTCAAGCTTAACAAGCTTACGGACACCGCTCAGACTGGCCGAGTATCAACCTTTACCTTGAGTAGAAGTCGATAATCCATTTTCTATAAGCCCATCTCTCAATGGTGAAAATCACTTAAGAATTTTTTTTAAAGACTCTTATCCGGATCTTGGAATTCTTCAGCCAAAAAATCGCATCAATTCGTTCTTGCACACACCCAAACTGTCCCCAAGTTTCATATCGTAAACCATCCATAACTTTTTTGAGATGTTTGCTATATGGTTATATACTTTTTCACCCCATTTCTCAATCCGTGAAGAATTCAGTTTAAAAATTTTAAACTCTCGTACTCTGGATTCGGATTCGGATCTTCACAACCAAAATCTAGATCATTTCCTTTCTTGTCGCACATCCAAACTCCACGAATTTCGGCTGAACCGGACGACTTGCTACCTACCTGTTTGACAGGCAATTTGTAACTATTCAGGGTGCCGTAAATAAATTAACCGTACTCTTCACGAAAGACACCACCTCATGGGATCCTTTAGTATCATCAATAACCAGTCCCCCAGGCTAATATCATTCCGAGGACGGCACACACATTGATGGCATCTCCCTGCTTTGGTGTAAACACCAGGGTGAGTTTGTTTACAGCTGGTCGATATTCCAACCCAGGCGAGACATACTCAAAGTGAATGTACAATACCTCTAAAGTCTAAACTCTAAACCATCGCTGCCATTCCGATGCATGAAATAAAGCAAAACAGGAACAAAGTGTGATGAATCAAAGTCACACCAAGAGTAACTTCCGTGCATCTATTCCACATTTGTAGCAATATGAAGTTCAAAAGGGTTCACTTTATTATATACAGCTGGTAACACTTTTCCAACTGCCAAAAAAGATCTTTATTGGTCAGACAAAAGTATTTTGAGGGCCTTTCACTGGCTTCCTCTCATGCCTTTTAAAAGTTCCTCATTACTTCCACCGTGGATGGTGAATGGTTATAAGATGACGCCCCTTGGTTTCCCCCCAAATAGTATTGCAATGTTTAAGGAGTGAGCCAAGAAGAACTACAAAGTTGGCTAGAAAAACAATTTACTACTTAAAAAAAAAAAACAATCACCGTGGTCGACATGTGCAAATAGAAAGGAAAAACATTTTAGCTAAACTTTAAAAATCTTTCAAAAGAAAGCAGAAATTCTCTTCTTTGTGAAACGATTGTGGAACTTCCATGATCGGATTCTTTCACTTTTTTAGCACGGCAGTCCAAAAGAAGAGTTCAGTCTGGCTTTTCAAGAAAAATATTTTTTAAAAAAACAAGTTCTAAGGATTCACCCATGTAAAAATGCAACATTTATAACTGTAGTATATGAAGAGTAGTACTCTCATAAATATAAGTTGGTACATATCCTACTACAGTAGTCTGCAGAAAATTTACTAAACAGCGAAAGGAATGCCATTTTTGCCTGGCCGATCTTTTAGTTTTCACTGCGCATATACGAATTAATAAGTAAAATATTTTTCTTAATAATTACGTGTGGGCTGTAGGATAGCTTAGACCTTAGAGGTTTTTGGTGCACTCACGTCTGAAGTTTTATATAGGCCCTGAGTTTGAATTTCAAGTCGGCTATAACACTATCACCCTGGTGGTTGTGGAAGGGCAGGAGCGATGCATCACACGTGCCCCCGTCCGCGAAGGAAAGTTAACAATCAAAGGACTTCGTCTTGCAGCATGGTTTGTTATGTGGGATTTCAGTCGTCACGGTTGTTTTGTGTAAAGATTAAGTGAGTTACATTTCGGCACCCTGCCAATATTCCAGTCTAAACTGTAGGTAGCAAGTGGTCCGGTCTTCCCTTGGATACTGTACCCTTGACACCGTTGTTCAAACGCTTGCTATCGTCGAGTGTGGTTGTTGGCTGGGCAGCAGCTTCTGCATTATAAACAATTCATGCACCTATGTTGTTCGCCAACGTACTCCAACGGCCGTCTTGCACGAAAGGGCAACCATGACTTCCCTTAAGCTCCTTTGGATTTTTCCATTTTATTGCTCATTCACTGACAAATACAGACTTAACATGTTACAAGCTGTGGCAGCTGACAAAGCTATATGTCAAAGGTGTTCCTTCATGCAGCACATTTGTGCTCTGGTCACCAGCCTGGGGTAAATGCAATCATCCTGTTTTTTCTTTTGCGTCTTATTTCCACCAGAGCAGGGTTTGGGTTCGAAGGCTCGGCTGAATTCCCGTCCCATTGTGTCGTGCTGGGAAATAAAACCCCGGAGTTGTGCTGTTCTGAAAATAGCAGTAGCTTGACTGACAGATCCACTCATTGGTCATTACCTTGCAGAGCAAGACTTGCTTTAGAGAGGTCTGGAAAAAGCAGGTGGTGCCTTGATGACACAAACACGAGGTAAAAATCTGTCAAATCCACCCATCCCAAAAATGGCAGATTTCGCTCAGACCACAAGATTTGGTCCTGGCCCCTCAGATACAAATTGCACAGAACAGATTGGCCACCACTGAGAGAAAAATGTCGCTCCAGGGTGTCGCAGTGAGCAGATTTCCACTGTCTGATGCAAAGGGGTTTAGGTTTGGATAAACCCCAGAGTAATTCTTTTCCATGGTACCAATCACTCTGTCCTGGAATATCCTTTGAACTCATTCATGCCAGTTCTTACTTTTTGAAACCTGTGCCTATCTTTGGATTCACTCATTCCCAAATAAAACCCGCCTCCCCTTTCCTTTAGAAAACATTTGCAAATCTCTAAAAATTATTGAATATCCTCTTTATAAAGCAACCAGAAACGTATAACTCGTTTGTGACTCCTTAATTCAAAGAGATTACAAGATTGGTGCTCAACGTGCTACATGTGCAAGTCAGAGCACAACCTTGAAATGATGGCCGTCTCTTCGCCCGAGCCTTGAACAGGTGATTGCAGAAGAGGAGCCACTTTTGAAGCCCAAGACATCCTCTGATCATAGCCTAATGTGGCAGAGGAATGAAAGCTAATTGTTAGTTCGGTTTTTTGCTCCGCTGCACCTGAGACGTGCCAATTGAAAAAGTTCAATAACCCTCTAGTCCATTTCACACATTCCATCTGAAATCGTCGACTAGTCGACTTTCACTTCTTTTAAATCACATGTGTCAGTTTTTCACAACTCCAGATAACTTGTTTCAATTTCTCCTTTACCAATCGTCTATAATCATCCTTTAACGGCTCGCAGGTTAGCTTAGAGTATGCGTATACACCTTGAGTGTATGTGCGGGAGTTCAAATGCAAGCTATAAACTGGCAACGTTGGTGTTTCTCATGGCAGGCTGATGAATCAATGTGTGCGCCATCACATTTGAATGACTTTTTTTTTTGGATACATAGTCCGAGGCTTGTGGACAGAGCTAGTACACTGAACGGCAGCCAGGACGTAACAGACAAAACAGAAAGCAAAACACACATGCATAAACAAGGAAATTGATGGTGGAACTCAATCGCACGTAAATTGTGACAGCACGCCAAATTACCTCAAAAACGAAAAACCAAAGATTTATTCTAAAAAAAATAAAATCAGAATTATACTATAGTAATAAATAATGTTACAATAAAAAACATAACTCCTTAACCACAATCGGTGTCAATATATATTTCTTTAATGCAGAATATACAGAGACATTTGAAGGACATTCCATAAAACTGAATTAAAAGAACCACAAAACTTTTTGTTTTGTGCATCTCAGTGAAAGTCACACAAAGTGAATGAGACAAAAATGAACACCAGACCAGACAAAGAGCCAACACTATCAACAAGACAAATTCTGATTGGTATGCTCTCCTGCACATCACGCCGACCCGATGCTCTCGGTGGGGAGAGACTGTTCAGTGTCACGCACTCAAATGGAACGACACCAAATCCGTGCTCTAATTAATACATACATACATACATTGGAGCATGCGCCAAGCACGTCGCTCCGCGTCCATTCTGTCGGTACTCCAGGGCTTCCGTCTGGCAATCCCCCGGCACATCTGGCCATTCCCCTCTCTTAGGATGGGTACATTTTAAGGCACCCACCGATAGGGCCACCTCAGGTTAACCCGAGGAAGATTGCCGATTGGTGGCGACCCCGTCAGCACCACCACCGTCAATACTACAATGTGTTTTTGGCAGAGTGAAGTGGTTTTGTGGTGGTCGGAGTGGAAATCCTGCCACCAACACCCTAGGGAAGGTTACCAACTATGCAGGAGGAATCCTTGCAGACAAACATTGGCATCAAATATGGATGGCCGTTGGTTCACAACGAAGCTCCTCCGCCTTTTTGGGAGGTTTTGTATTTAATCCTGCTGGTGTCCACTGTCCATAATCTCCACGCCAGGGGGGCCCTGATGGAGGAGGCAGTTGTTAGTTCACCGACATTCCACCATGAACAGGGTTATAGTGGATTTTACATGGAATACCTGTAGCAGGTCACAGATCTGATGTGGCCTGACCCTACAATCAGGGTGGGTTGGGTGCCACATAATCGACCAAGGCTGCTTTGTACTGTCTATTGCAAGCACAACACGGGGCCGCAATCTCATGTAACCCCAAAACCGCAGCCTCGAGTTATCTGCCGGATTACAGTGCACCACTCAACTATGCCAACTTGAATTGGCTACCACCTCGGAGCGCCATATTTATCTTAGACAATTCTGTCTCTGTGGAATTGATAAGCATGGCTACAAAGTGTTTGAGTTTGCTTTAATCATAATGGTCGTGTGTAATTGGATGGTGTGCATGGCCTCTCCCTGGGCTCAGCGTTAGCAAATATTGTTTGTTGGTTTCAGAATTTAGAAAGCTGACCAAAGTGCAGGTATCGCTCAAATTCATTCTTTCTTTTTCAGATATGTGGATACATAATTTCTTTTGTGAGTCTCATGAAGTTCTGCTACCACTTCTGGATGAATTGAATTCTCTTCTCCGCCTCACTTCACCACCATTGGATGCTCTGGTTTGTCTACCCTTTGGACGTCATGGTGGAGGATCTGCATCATCATTTTACCTCTGTCCATCTACAGGAAGCCCACTTTCACCAAGACTCAGCATACTCGTGTGGAACCTTTAGCTCACGAGATGCAAGATTGGTTTGATCAATGTAACTGGTGAGTTGAGCCAAAGAGCATATGTTTCCAACTCCAAACTTCAAGACGAGATGGACAAGATTGTCGGCATCCTCAGTGAGAACGTATGTAATACCCTTGAGAATATCATCACGGGTTCATGCATCAAATTCCTCAATTGCTCCAATGAACCGGAGGAAGATGGGTCCAAGAAAAGTGCCCGTTAACATCAACAATTCCTTGGTAAAAAAATATAAACAATGGGATCGCGGGTGCTCGTCACAAACTCGCATGTTTCGATTTCCCCGCGATCACATCACGTGCCTTCTGGTTGAAATGATTTGCTTAAGCAGGAACAATCGTCTGGGTGGCAGACGGATATGTTGTTCTGTGCGGATTATGCGGTTTTACCATGTGGCGAACATAAATCCGCGGCGATGCTCACCATAACAGTCAGGAGGTTGCGTCTGATGTATAAACGCGAATGTGGTCACCATTTGGTTAGCTTTATTATTCGTATGTCATCCTAATGGAGAGCAAATAAGCCTGAAAATCTGGATTGGTGGCTTGTTTGATGGTTAACTGATGTTAACACAATATATCTTTGTCTGTTTGACACTCACTCTGGTTGAGGCTCTGTGTTGGAGTGACCGCTTTGGTGTAAGATGTGTCCAATGGGGATAGCAAGTGCTTGTCACTACTCCATATGGTTTGAATATTATTATATATATATATTATATATATAGTACCTATATTATATATATATATCTTGATCATGTGTTGCCCAAGACTTGTTGAAGTATAAGTTCATTCAGTTTGTGAGGATCTTCTTCTCCAGGTGGTTTTCCTGTGGTTGTGGTTCTGTGCGGTGAGGCGAGGTGGTCTCGGTGGCAAAAGATGTTTTTTTTAAAAAACATGAGGTGGTTCCATTGCTTTCCTACACAAGTCAGGGAAGAACAGTATTTTGTCAGGTATCATGGACATTTTGCTTACTCTCTACTGCCAGGGCTACCCACCTAACTCTTCTAAATGAAGGGCATTGTGGAGATTCTTTTAACATTCAACTCAGCAGCAACGCAATTACCATCCATCCTTTTACGCGGGACCATACCTGTACAGAGCGTCTGTACGCCAACGAGTCTCCTTGATTATGGCACAACAAATCTGAACAGGCAACCACTCTGACACAGGATACTTCGAATTAGCTAATCATCCTAACAAGCCGGTACTGCATTTTTGCCCGACCTCGGAAGGATGACAGGGCTGAAGTCATCCCCACGGGTATTAATTCATAGGGCATTATTTCAACCGCCAAGTGGCATTTTGAACGCCAGGAACCTGGGATCCCCAAACCCACCAAACTTACCATTAACCGAACACAGGCATGGCAGCAACCAATGCGGCCATCTTAACAAGACCATCCAATGATGAATGTATGAATATGCGATGCAATAGCTCCGAATCTGTGAAGCACCACCCGGTGGACCCAGTTTACAATGTGGTTGAGATCGAACCACAAACTAGGTCCGCTTAAATGGTTGACATTTTGCTCGCTCTGAACTATCCTGAAAGTAGTTATCGGTTATAATGTTGCTGAGTTTGGCAATATGTATTCTAATATTATTATGGCATATTGGTCCAAAACGGGTATGAAAATTTGCTGTGTAATGTTGAACCAAACGGTGTTGCAGCTGAATTTTATTGTAGAAGTTTAACCATTCACCATGAAAGGAAAAAACAGCTTTGCTATGGCTATAAGGAATCATGGCAAT
>CM068960.1:39305266-39315365 GCA_035128595.1 Eptatretus atami | reverse complement strand
GCACAGAACTTTGGTGTTTTTCTCCGCAACCGATTGTCGGATTGAGACGAAATTTTCACCATTGGTGCAACTACTCGGGTAAAATGTTTGAATGATAACTATTGCGTCATACGTCACGTGTTGTGGCAGCCATATTGGAAAAAACGGAAAAACTTTGGACCTCTGTATCTCTGAAACCGCACCGAGGAAAAAATTGAAACTTTGCACTAAGCAAGTACTCTTCATGGGGAATGAGTTACATTTTTATGACGCCATGGGTGCCCTCGTTCGTTATGACGTCATAATTGCATATGTAGAACGCCGCATCCGATGAGTATGAAAAACTTTTGAGGGTCACCTTGGGATAAAATGGTCCACAGAAAAATTTTTCATTACATCATCAGTCACGTGATTTGGCAGCCATATTGTTTTTTTTTTTTGAACCTTTAAAAAACTTCTCCTGAAGTGGCTGAACAAATCGGGCGAAACTTTACACGTGTGACCGCTGTCCGTGTGGAAACAAAAGGTTCACACAATTATATCATGGGTCACATGTTGGCAGCCATATTGGATTTACATAAAACTTTTCATTTAAAAAAAATACACCACTCAAAAGAAGTCCTGGCAAGGGTCTGCAATCTCTGATTGCTCTTTTTCTTCTTGTAACTTTCATTCTTTTCACCTGGAACTGGAAGTCACTGAATTTTTGGACATAAGAAAGCACCTTTAATAGTACCGTATGTACAAACATTAATAATCTGTGTAGAATGCAAAATCATCCAGAGTTAAAGTTCAGTTTTAGGTGTAAGGATAGAGGTAATCAGGCTTCCGTAGTCACATGGTGCAGACTGATTAAACATTTAATTTCATATTCTTTTGTGTAATTTCTCGGTTGCATAATTTTCTGTGACACCGGCACTCGAGGTTCAAGCAGTTCCATTTGAACTTGCAGCACTATAGGGCCTACAGTATAGGCTACAGGGTGTGAAAGCTCTGAAAAGGATAGACAATTCTTAACAGCTTCCAGCTCCAAGACCGGTTCAATGCTAGCCTGTAGCACTCCATTTCCACTTCATTCCATCGCCCACATGTGCCAATGGAAATCTTTCAAGTTCGCACCATTTATATTTCCCAGTTTTCAGATGGCTCGGCTCTCTGGAGCACAGCTCTTCATCATGTGAACGCAGCTGCAGAATGGAGAAATGAATCCACAGGCCAGTGATGCAGGGCCTCTCCTCCTGTGATATGAAAATTAATGTGAAAAAGATGGAGCTTTTTTTTTTCAACCAAGAATACAAGGAAAGACTATGCAGAGGACTTCCTTGAAAAATGATGGTAAACTGATAAGTTGGACCATTTACTACAGTGTCTGAGGCTCATGGATGAGCTGATGCGTATGCAGTATCACATGTAGGACAAGGATATTAAGAGACATCACTGTACTTTTTTCATTCATACATAGGGACATGAGGAAATAATGAGCTGCTTAGTGAGAGAGTGGGTAAAAGTGTTGCTATATTTAAAATATATATATATATATATTTGCAGAGATTCAGGCTGTGGAAGAGCTGAAAACAGAAAGCTGAGAGAAGGACATATCAACAATGGAGCAGAGGAGAACCAGCAGACAATTAGGGAGAAATCATTGGGTGAAGAACAGACAAGGTAACACAAGTAAAGGCATACACACAAAACAAAGGAAGAGGGAATAAGTAAACAAAGGGCATGTGAGAAGGTATTAAAAGTGGTTAACTCCACCACACCCCAAGTCCTCCTCCTTCCAGGGGTGTGTTCAGTTACAAAGTTTCTTGTGGAGTGCTCGCAAAGTGACTTAAGCACTCAAGCAAGCACTCCATTCAAAACTGCTGATAAGGAATGGATGGATTTGCAAGCGCGAGCTAGCTGCTTTGTGACTAAACACACCCCTGGTTTCCAGTTTTTCCCTCCTGGGATTTTCTTTATGTATCCATCTTGTCCACCCCGTGCATCCTTTCATGCCCCTCCCAAACCCCCATCCCTCCCCACACCATTGTTTGCCCCCCTTAAACTCTGCTGTCCCCATCTCTCTCTCTCTCTCTCTCTCTCTCCTCTCTTCTCCTCTCTCTCTCTCTCTCTCTCTCTCTCTCTCTCCACGGTTCCTTTTGGCCTGTTACATCCTGATCTGTTCAGTGTACTGGCTCTTCCATGAGCCATGACTGTATACAAAAAATAAAAAACAGGTGAATGTGGAAAAGAGTGTGGATTGGCTGGAAAGGAGGTTCAGTGAGAAGAGAAAAAGAATACGTTTGGAAAATGGGTTTCATTAGATGGAAGTGGCTCACTATTTTGAAAGAATGGAGTAAGGAACATGACTGGGAATACTCAGGGAGTTGATTCCACAGTCAGGCAAAAAAAAAAGTAGGACAAAAATGTTATGGTGAACAGTTCGCTGAGATTTAGGGATGGCAACAAGGTATGGATTGCTGGCTAAGTGATTGAAATCTTATGTAGCTCAAGGGGGACAAATGGCTGAGATGGTAGGTGGGGTAAAACCTAATATATGGCAAAATAAAACAACTAGGCGTTCAACTTGTCTGTGGTTAGACAGGAGCAGGACCTGCATCTCAATTTTCTGCCAAATTCCATGTTTGCTTCTAAATATTGTGTTCCAAAACCCACCCCAACCTCTATATCTATCTATCTCTATCGATCTATCTATCTATCTCTCTCTCCCTCACACACACACACACACACACACACACACACACACACACACAACACACACACACACACGCACCGCTCCCTCCCGCAGTAAATAGCAACGTTTGATGAAGTGTGGCTCTCCCCATCTCCCCCCTAGCTCCCCATTCTTCCACTCTCCGCCTCCCCTCCCCTCTAACCCCACACCTACTCCTCTCTCTCCCTCCCTCTTTCTCACATATATATATATATATATATATAATATATATATATATATCCAATGGCAATTATGAATAAGAGTTTGGTGCAAAATGTGTGCAGCCATCGAGATAGGCCTAGGTGGAGATATTAGAATAGTGTGTCATCAAATTCACCTTTAGTAGAATACAATGCCATTAAGAACACCATGCAGGGTGAGTCAACAACATTTCCTCAAATAATGGTTGGTTCTAAGTGCCTTCGATGGTCATGGATCTCATAGAAATGTCTGTGTGCTCTCTCTCTCTCTTTGATGTGATGATGATGAGGGAACAGAGTTTGATGTGTTGGGTTATGCAAATGATCCAGCTTCACTTGGCTTTCTGGAACCTTCTGTGTTATCTCATGTCAAACAGTGTAAAGGCTTTCCAGTATTCTATGCATTTTTTTTTTAAAGCTGATTTTGTCTTGCTTATGGTTTATTCGACAGAAATAGCAAGACGGAGTTTTTTGAAAGACCATGAATTTTGTCCCCGGGGCAGGTGCATGTGTTTTTGTTTGACAAGCTTTGTATGACCAGGTGTTTTGGCCATTTAGTCCATGAGCCAAGACCCGAATTTTGGGATATCGGTACCACCCGGGGTGACTAATTCTCTTAGGTGATTTTTAGCTTGCTACATGTCTCTAGTTTATGTTTTGATATGATAGCCCTTGCACACTGGTAGCTTAATGGTCGTTATCACTTCTTGAATAGACACACCCTACCGAAAATTCAGAAAAATTTTAAAATGTCAAATTTGGGGACAGGAATGCCTAAATGTCACTAAAATGAATATAGTAATTGTCACATTTAATACAAGTCTGTAAATACACACTAAGCATGCCATGGGCTTGTACTTACTATTATGGCAAATTACTCCTCCTCAATATCATCTACGTCAGACTCGGAATCTGACTGTTGTGCTACCGGCTCTTCTTCAATAGCCTTGTTCTGGCATGTCTGTAACCTGCACATGTCCGTACACTTCAGGCCATTGCTGAGGCAAGTGCACTTAGGGAGTTCGCATGACCGCACACACTTGCAGGACAGTAGCTGCATAACAGCATCTGGTGCTGGTGAGCCTCGCATCCAGTTGACAGCAGGGAGGCGTGTGTTTCTTCTTGACTTGACTTTAGCTCAGAGACTCTTCCACTGCTCTTTGGTGATCTTGAAGCAGAGCTGCTCACATGTGACATACAGCTCCTTGCCCTCGAGCTTGTCCCTGTGCTGTGGTTTTTTCCATTCTTCTACCAGGAACTTGATGAGACTTGCCTTGTTGGAGGAACTACCGAGTAACTTTCTCCACTGCTGATGTTGTGCCCAGGTTGAATGTTCTTGAAATGGATTCCCTGTGCCTGCACTTCTGTTGGCTCGTTCTGCATCTTTGATGGATGTCTCCTTGTAGACGTCAAACACAACATCAATGCGCCTGCTCTTAGCACCCTCATGGACAACGTGACTCAGTGCTGTGCCTGCAAGCTGTGAAAAAGTTTTGTCGTTTCCCTTCAGTTTCTGGACCAGGCTCATCCCATCAATTATGGCAGCAGAGGGCTCGGATCACCTCTGCAGGAGAAACATTCCTCTCCAACTCCATTGCTAGGGCAGCCTTGTTGGTCTTGCGGAGAGACCCATCACCGCTGGCAAGTGCCCATGGCAAAGGCCCCAGGGGATGAGCCAAGACATCACTCATTTGAGCTTTCTGTTCTCAGCAACAAGGATCATCTGGCCAAATAGGTTCCTGTCAGCCTTAAAGATAGCCTCCTTGGCATGGCCTTGTGAGCGTGGCTTCATTCTGATGTTAGTGAACGTTCTCAGTTTCGTCTTCGTCATCGTGTCATGAAACTGTATAGTTGGCGTATCGGTCTCCAGGCGCTCTCCTTGAAGGCTTGATATGCATCCTCTCCTATTCTGTAGGCCCCTAGAAGTCTTTGGCAACTTCTGGTGGTGCTGTAGTCGCAGTTGACAAACTGACAAGATCTCCTTGCTCTGCCATGGCTGACTCACATCTTGCTTATTGATCTCATTCCTCAGCTGCATTCCTGCTTTGGTTAAGATATCTTCAGAGTTAGCTGCTCTTGCTTCTTGCAGATCTTTTTTCATTTTCTGTGCTTGTCGGGCAAGGTCGTCCATTGAGAGGCTGCGTGGATAGATTAGAAGCTTTCCTTTCATCTGGGACAAAGCGTAGTGATTCCCAAACTCGGTTTCAATCTTTCGGCGAACATGTTTCTTTGTCGCTGGTTTCAGTTGGATAATACCACGGGACATCATGGATCTCTCAAGCCTAGATGTGAGGTTTATCATAGGCAGTACCTCTGGGTTGGGAAATAATTCAGTCCTTATATACAAGAAGAGTTCCTCGAGGGCTTCTATCTCAGCCTCTTCGTAGCGTGCTCCCTCGCTTTCTTCCTGATTTTCACCTGCACCAGACCTGGCGGCCGCTGGGGAATCATCTTTTGTGAAGAGTTTGTAGCACGACTTGTGGTAGTGACCCTCTGCAGCAACAAGGTCTCCGCTAAGTAAACCAAGGATTCTCTGGTTGAGTTTCCTTGTTGCTGCTCTGCGGATCTTCTCATCTGCTCGTAGCTCAACACACTGGATGAGTGGCTCCCTTGTCTTTGCTGCTTTCATGTACTTGCTTGACTTCTCGCAGAAGAGACATATCTGGCATACACCCTGCTAGTACTAGGGGCATCCCTTGATGCCCTCCTCCTGGGGTTGACGCTTGCTGATTCTATCTTGACACCCTTTGCAAGGATAGAATCCAGTGACTTCTTCATTGTAAAGAGACTACGACATTTACGGTGATAATGTATGTGTGGTATTCCTCCTTCTTCAAGGCCCTTGGCTGCTTCCAGGACTGGATCATGCTGCCTGATCTCTGCAGCCCTGAGCAATGTGTTCCAGGAGTCCAAATCCTGTGGTGACACCAGAGCATCGCTGTCATCATCAGAGCAGTGGATGATACAGTCGATCCGTGCTCTCTTCCTCGCTGATGGTTGCATCATGCCGTCAGACAGTCAGCACACACCTGCAAAAAAAATATCACCATTAAACATTACATGAACAAACAAACAACACATTTACATGGAAACCATTCTACATATGTTTGCTCCTTCCAATAATAAATTATCCCCAAAATATCACAAAAAAATCACCAAATATGAAATAAACCCCTAAATATGGGGAAACTTGAAATATACATCAGAATAACTCTTGTAGAGAATCAAATTAGCTACAAGAGCTGTTAGAATATATTTTTCAATTTCTCCTATTTAGGGATTTATTCCAGATTTATGGGAAAATACCCAAAATTAAATTTTTTTAGGTAAATCCCAAAATATGAGGAAATTTGAAAAATACCTAGGAACAACTCTGGTAGAGAATCAAATTCTACATAGGTGTCCAAAGTTTCGCGTTGATCGTGTGATTGATTTTAAAGAAAATGAGTAAAACCCCGAGCGTCAGCGAAAATCTGTTTTTATGGGTAGCACCCCCATTGCATCACAAAATCAGACTAAGCTACCAGTGCGGGAAGGCTATCATATCTTAATGTATTTACAGTCACTCTATAAACATTTTAGTACCATTCGTGTTTAGTCACCCCAGGTGGTACCGATATCTGGCCTGGCTCATGGACTAATTGGGGTAATGCTTGTCTAGCTGCTGTCATTTTTGTATTTAAGGTGCTTCTCAACAATTGAGAAACAGGCGTCCAAGACTGATGCTTCCAATTGCTGAGTTTGGACAAATTTCCTAATAGGGGGATTTTGTCTTTCGTGAAATATCTCTGAATAAGTTTATCATGTTAATTTTTACCTCCACCACTTTTGGTGGGCAGAGGTCATGTTTTCACCCCTGTCTGTGTGTTTGTCTGTTGGGTCGCCGAAATAGGTGACCTTATTGTCAGTAATTCTGTCTGTTTGTTTGGATGTTTGTTCGTTTGTCATCAGCATAATTGGTAGTAAACGTGGGCGGATTTTGACCAAACTCGGGTGGTAGGTACATCTTATGACCTCGTGCTTTGGAAATTGTGATGGTTGCTAGGGACGCTTTGGTTCCCTAGCAACAACCGAAAAACCTTCAAAATCGGTACCGTTCACGCGAAATCAATTCCGAAAGCCATTATCCCACGTAGGGTTATGAAATTTGGCACGAATGATCTACAGGTGATGCTCTATCAAATATATTCCGGTTTTTGTGATATATGGAATACTTTACCGCAGCGCCCCCTACAATTAGGGTATGCGTGAAAATTGAAGGCCCCTTAGCGACCAGATGAGTGCATCGATACGAATGAAACTTTGCAGGTTCATGGTACTCAATGAGTACTACAACTTTGCCTCAGGACATATTGACCGATTTCGCTTAGGTCAGGGTCAAAGGTCAATTAGTGCAAAAATCGATAATATGCGAGAGCTGGAGGTGCCTTCGCGCCAAATGCTACTCCTCCTAGGGTTATGGTCGGATGGTCATGAAAATTCACACTAACGTCGGAATACATTGTGCACAAACGACCGAGCCGGATTTTCGATTTAGATCTTTGTTTACCCACAGCACCCCCTCGAACTTTGGGGATTTCCGATTTCAAACCGCATTTTCGGGACTTTTCATTCAAATGGATACCGAGTAGTTATCAGTAGATGGAACTGGATGAGATTTGATATGCATAATCTTAAGGTGATCCTATCCGCTATATGACATCCATTTTGCTCTATATCTTATAGTTTCCATGCTCGGTGACCCATGGCCGCCTACCGGCTTGTCTGTCTGTTTGTCTGTCTGTGAACAGAATATCTCAAAAATTTGTGGACGGATTTGGACGAATCTTGGTGGACGCGTGGGGTATGTGACAAGGACGAATTTAATTCGATTGTGGTGAAGATTCGAATCCGGATCCGACTACTGGAAGGTTTTTTTTTAATTTACAAAGTGATTTTTCACCATTGAGAGATGTGGCCAAAAACGACACAAACATGATGCTTCAACAAGTTGTGGACGAGTTATGACAAATCTAGGTGGACGAGTTGGTTCGGTGACAAGAACAAGCTGATTCGTTTTTGGTTCATGTCCCTATCCAGATCCGGCCTATCAGTGGGATACAAAATGTAAGCTGTTCAGCCTGGGGTGGAGTCATGGAGAGAGGTATGCACTCTACCGAGTGACGTTCTAGTATTAATTGTATCCTCTTGAGTCTAGGCTGTGATACAAAGGCATATGGTAAGAATTGCTGGCAAATAATTTACTTTAACCAGGAAGGTAAACGCAGCTCATGATGACTTTAATCATTCTGCAATACCAATCATAGACATGTATTTGTCTGAAGCATACATTGTCCAACGTTTACCCAATTTGGTGTGTGGTGGGACAAAGCTCGCCAGTATATGCCATCTTAGGACACGAACATGTTCTATTTCAGCACGATATGTCTGTGCATTTGGACAGTTGTTAGCGAACCCATATTGGACTGGCATTCAATTCCGAATGCAGCCTGCCGGTTGCATCATCACTGAGTGCACCTGTGTTCTTGATGCATTGCCCCTGCACATTCAGACAGGAATTTTGAACTTGACCAAGGTGCTGGCAACAACTCACCTCTTCACCGTCCATCAAAATACCGTGGGATCTTCAATGCCCACCAACTATTGCTCGTAGATGGTTCAGCCAGTTTAACAGATGTCCATCCGATGGACGGTGCACACATCGGTGGTGACAGTTTTGATACAGGTAGTGGACAAAAAATGGAAACATCGATGTAAAGTCACTTAATAGGGCATCAGGCCACCACGTGCGGCCAGTACGGTCTGTATGTGCCATGGCATCGAGTCCACCAGCATCTGGAATTATGCAGGAGGGATGCGGAACCATTCTTACATGAGAATGTCAATCAATTCACACCTTTTTGATGGAGGTGGAAAACGCCGTCTCAGGCGTCGTTCAAGAATATCCCATAAGTGCTCGATTGGGTTCAGATATGGTGACCGAGAAGGCCACGACATATGGATAACATCAGTGTCATGCTCATCAAACCATTGGGCGACCACATGTGCTCTGTGGATGAGGGTATTGGGGGGTCTCCTCTTGCAGCCATGCGAGCTATAATTATATAGGCAACCAGGCCTGTGCACCACATTTACACATGACCCTAAGCATCCTGGGATGTTATTTGCTGAGTAACACGTGGTCCACACCTGTGTGGAAGCCGTTGCTTGGTGTCCCTCATTTGCCCAGGTGTTTCCATCTATTTGTGCACGACCTGGAGCTCGGACGAGATTTTAAACAAGGCTCGACAGCTCCAATACAAGTGCGTATAGCTCGAAGCTCCCCTGCCAACCTACGCGGGGGCGCTCAACTGCCCACTTCATGTGTTTTTGTCAGAAATTTATTTGAATATGATTATTGATTTTACTTTTATTTATATGAAAGCTACAGTTTAATAGTACTCGATCAGGTTTTCTGCGGATAATAGAAATTTCGCACCAGTGTTGGTTCCAAAGCCTCTACAAGGCCACAAATCAAATAGTTGGAGGGCTCTGGACTTTTGTAGACTGTCAAATCTATATATATATATAATAGGTATATAATTATATATTATATATATATTATATATTGTTACGGCTGTGGAAATTCGCAGAACACCATATAGGTCCTTAGTTCAGTTATGCCGATAAGTCCGTGTTCAGTTAGATTTTCCCACCGTTGTTTAATGGGAATTATTCGTGTCACCCGGGCTGTGATCTTTGAGTTAGCCGTTATTCTTTTACTATCGTTATTTTGGACAACAACAACCGCAACCACAACCACCTTCTCCACAACCGCATCTCAACCACCTTCTCCACAACCGCATCTCAACAACCCGCATCCACCCAGGGCCACCACAACAACCACAACCACCTTCTCCACAACCGCATCTCAACAACCACAGCCATCCCCACACACAGCGACCACACCACACTTCTCACAACCGCCAACATCCCCACAGACAACGGACCCACCATCGAATAACATCTCTGCACCCAACCGATGGTTCATGAACAAGAAAGAACGGAAACGGTAAAAAAACCCGTTGCTCAGGAGGAAAACTAGACACCACACTTCTTGGAATTTCCCCTCAGAACTGGTAAACAGAAGTGATGGTTGGGCAACGATCAAATGAGTGAAGCTGATCTCTGCTGGAATTTTCCTCCCCCGCGCACCGCGAAGGGA
>CM068960.1:39294413-39305256 GCA_035128595.1 Eptatretus atami | reverse complement strand
GCCGTCAAGATAAAAGGGCACGCGGAACGAGAGGTTCAGTGAGTGGAGAGTGGAGTGTGGAGTTGTGGAGGTCTGGGAGCAGAGTCGAGCTACAGTCTGGGAGTGGAGTCGAGCTACAGTCTGGGAGTTGCGGTTTGGGAGTGCAGTGGAGTCTGTCAGCCTCTCGTTGGTCGACGGAGGCGATGGTCGAGCCGGAGAGGAGTCGCCAGCCGGATCGCCGTTGAAGGCACGAGCGGAGTCCAGTGGAGTACGGGCAGGGCCACCGAGGGTCGCCGAACCAGGGCCCGGCGAGGCACCACGAGGGTGGAGGTAACCCTGCAACGGTCTCGTGGGACTCCTTCGGTCCGCCAAGTCCCACGTAATAAAGGCCTACGGGTCCAGTCTGACCCCCTTGCCTCTGAGGGGGTCTCTTATTGGTTTTTTTGTGTGTGTGTTTGTGGCGCCAGTCCGTCAAGTAAAACCTGTTTAAGTAATTGTACATAATAATAGACAACGGTTGTAGTTCTTCTTGTCGTGCTTTTGTTGATTGCATTGCTTTTCTTTGCCTTGCATAAATGCATGCGTGTTTGCCTCGCCTAATTGTATACGTGCTATAGTAATAAATGTCCTTGTGTGAATGTTAACCCGTTCGTCGTGTCCTCTTTCCCCATTGAACCGCCGTATTGCTCTCAGAATTTAGCGGGCTTTTAAATAGCCGATAATAGAATCGGGTCCAACGAGGCCTGGCGATAATACACCGCTCGGTTATCCCAGAACGGAACGAACCGCTTAAGCGGTTCGTGTCCAGCAGGCCTTCGTTGAGGTACGGTCCTCGGTAGTCTGCCCGCGCGAATACTTAGGTATATCGATAATTCGGCGATTGACCCTGTCGCGCGCGGGTAGAGTGTTGACTAGGCCGTGGTGTGCGCTTGGAGCACACCCGTGACTGGTTTTCGGCGTTGTTCCGGAAAGTCGCGACTGAATTGTTTGTCCGGTGGGCGAGACGGCCGCCATTCGGTTTAAAAGCGGTTGTTCGCACGCTGGGCGGGCGGTAGATTCGTAACAATATATATATATATATATATATATATATATATATATATATATATACACACACACACGAGGGACTTTGCAAGACCATAACTAGTCCTCATGACCATGTATAAGGTGTCTTTACTTTTAAAATATATATATTTTAAGTCACCTAACTCTTTCTTCTCCTTTTATTGTCTCATCCCCTTTCTTTTCATACTGGCCCAAAATCTGTCCATGACTCCATGTCCACATTGGCACTTACATCTGGCTCAATCAGCTAAAGATCCCTCTGGTGTTCCACGTTTTAAAATCCAAACCTGGTTACGTTTAAACTAGGTCAATATGCAAAAATGGAAACCTTAGGCAAGTCCTTTTTTGTTTTTGACGGTTGATCATAGGTACCAGGTGACGTTGCTATGTGGACCGAAAGAGTTTCAATGTCGACTATATTGACCTCGTGTTGTTCTTGATCCTTATTTGGCTGGAAGTTGCCAGCTCTTCCAGACATTCTCATTCACTGCCCCTGATCCTGATTCGTTCTTCCCCCACTCTCCGCTCTCCCAACTGAAGGTGCCTTACTGTTCACAGCAATGATCTTCTCAGCTCTGTATTTGAGCATCGGGAGGCATACTCCCCATAGAGCCATCTGTTTGATTTTTAAATATTTTTTTTTTTAAGCTGGCATGAATGCATCCATCCTAGTTCCAATGCTGGCTATGACACAGTCTGAACTCTCTCCCCAATTTCATCCCTCCCACCGCAACTGTCCTTAACAAACTTACAGACTAATCAAATTGGCCCTAATGAGTTGAAAATGCAAAATACATTTCATAATTGTTTCTTTTCCACTCGAGTCAATTGTTACGTCTGCTGCATTGTGACGGGCAAGCCGTCCCTTGGCAAGGTGTTTTCAAGGTCAGAAACAAGTCACCAAATAACCCAGTCATACTTTGCTCCACCCGAACAGAGACAACGGAAGCCACAGCCGCCTCGTTCTTTACACATGACACGCACAGAGCACACACTCAGAATCCTGAGTTGTTCGCAAGAGTTGAATGAAACATTAAATTGCCATTTTCCTACATACTGTCTTGTACACCTACAGCATTACACCAAAATCATTGTTAGCCCTTGTGAAACAACGCAGGCCTGACGAGCGGCACCAAAAGATTGCTTCTGCCGGTGTCGACCACACTCGCTCGATTCCTCCCGGGTAAAGTGTCCAGGCCTGTGGGCCAAGGCCTGCCTATTATCTAAAATAATGTCAATTTCTAAGTGCGTTAAACTTTCATCAATCGTCGCCCATTTACTGTATAAGCAAAATGTGTTCATGGGGTTTTTTTTTTGGGTTAATGAGATTTCACCCACCACAAAGCCAAAGGCCACTCAAGGTGGGGCTACACAAAGGAAAGTATGGATATGAAAAAGAAAGGAGGAATCTATTGACGTTGCTCTTGAATTGAGGAATGCCGGGATTGGGGGTGGAAGCACGATGCAGGTAAACTGTTCCAAAGTGAGATGAGAGCTTCAACTCGAGTTAAACCACAACTCATGTTTGGCTGATTTCCCTTTGATCGTGTTATTTGCGACCAGAAGGTTGTTTGTATTTTCAAGTGCTGCCTCAAACGTTTCCTACACTTTATAAAGTATGTGTTGACGGAGAACGCAGATGCACCGCACCAAGAACTGGGATATTGTACAAAGAAGATATTTTAATTGTTTATCCATCTCATTTTTTTGTTTGGTGGCCATCTTGATAAACTCGGAATGAAATGGGTTCGTGGAGAAGACAATACTAATAGAGTCCGCTCTCGGTGGTGTAATGGTCGGAGCATCTGCTCCGAGTCTGGGAGATCGGCGGTTAAAGCCTCAGCCGAGTCAAGCCAAAGACTTTTAAAATGGCATGTGCTGCTTCCTTGCTTGAGGTTCAGCATTTAAAAGGATAAGAGGATGGACAATCCCCACAGGTTGGCATCCATGGGGAGGAGGAAATTCCGACTTAGGAAATGCCCCCACTGAAAGCGGTGCAAGAGGCGACACCATTGTTTGGACGATGTTGGTACCCAGAGGGCCACAGAAAGTGATGGCACTCCCTCAAGCTCAGTGTCCATGTTTGTCTCATTTCATCTAACAGTCCTGTGTTGTGTCTCATACACTTGTCTGTACATCCGTGTGTGTGTGTGTCTGACAGCTCCACTACGATCCTTAGATCCTATTAAAAAATAGTCGATTTTCCCAAACAAGAGTTTAGAAGATCTGCGTTCGGTGAGGACCCGAAGAGCAAGGATACAATCAACCGTTGATCTCTTTGGTGTTAAGCCTGACTGCTCTGGGTGCTGGTGCTCAAGCAGATGGTGAAGAACCCTGAAATGAATTATTCGAGCAAGGAACTTGCCCGGCACTGAGAGCAGCGTCACCCCTCGGTAGTGAAGTTCTGGCGGTCACCCTTCCCTTTCCAGAGAGACACAACAAGTCCCCCCTTCGAGTCAGTTGGGATGATGCCTCTTTTCCAAACAGAACACAGAACTGCATGCAATGACACAAATACAGCATTTCCACCAGCCTTGAGAAGTTCAGCATGGATGCCACAGTTCCCAGGAGCTTTACCCCCTTTCAACCGGTTCACCGCAGCCTGTGTTTCCGTAAATAAATGTGGTTCAGAGATGATTGGACCCCTGACATCCAACTCAACAGCTGGTGGGTCAGCGTGGTACAGCCACTCAAAGTAACTGGCCCAGCGGGCCTTCACTTCAGACTCCTCTGTCAAGAGCCCACCAACCTCCGCTCTAACTACAGTACACTGAGAGATGGGCTTGGAGGAGTACAATGCGCAAATTCTCCTGTAAGCAGGACGAGAATCACTTGACCACAGGTGATGCTCTACCCCTTCACAGATTGTTCACACATAGGCTTCCTTGTCCACCCTCGGCATACATCCAGATTTATGCCTTAACTCCCTGAACAGCTCAGCTCTGCCATTAAGCCTGGCCCTCCAACTCTGGTCAATGGCATCCAGTATCCATTGGGAGACAAAGTTCTTCTTCGCCTGACGGTGTGTTCCAAGGCATCCACCAGCAATATCAAGGATGGTAATTTTGGAAGCACTCCACAACCTTTCAGGATTCCCCAAAACACCCAACACCCCCCCCCCCCAAATCCCCACTCAAACTCTTTGCAAACTCCTTGGCTACCCTCTCATCCTTGAGCATGCCAACATCCAGCCTAGGCTGGGATGGTACCATTCTCCCAGATTTAAGCTACAACTTCAGAGTTGCTACAACAAGCCTGTGGGCGGTATTGAGGAATTGAGCACTCTGGTCGACCCTTCAGTTCTGGATCATCCTCCAGCGACAATCAACAAGCACATGGTCAATCTCCTTTGCCACACCACCAGTGTTGGAATACCAAGTCCAGCGATGAGGCTGTGGGCACTGAAACCATGAATCAGCCACCCTAAGTCCACTACTTCTTGCAAAGTCAAGGAACTTCATGCTATTCTGGTTCACATTTCCAGACCAATGGGGACCAACACGTCTCAAACCATCCCCATCAGTTCCTGTCGATGCATTGAAGTTCCCCAAGACTAGAAGTGTATCTTGGCTGGGGTACTGATCAACCACAGACTCGAGCGCGGCATAGAATGCGTCCTTCATGGTGAGATCACTCACCTCAGTCAGATCATATACAGAGACCAGGGCAATGACACCCAAAGAGTGACGATTCCTTGGGCATGGCAACCATCATAGCGACCAGACCAGTAGAAGGTGTAACCATGCGACATCATCTCACCACTGTCCGGTCTCTGAAACTCAGAGAGTGCTGTAATACTGAAGTCCAAACGCTGGAGCTCAGATGATAGCAGAGACAGGTCATCATCATCTTTTCGGGATAGGACCCACCCAACGGAGACCACCATCTGGAGGATGACACCTCAGCACCACCCCAACACAAACCACTGCAATCTGACCCAGGAAGTTTACCCCGTGCTTTTCCTCATGTCATCAAAGAATGGACATCCCAAATTATTTTCCCAAATCTCATCATCCAGTGAGCTGCCTTATGAATGGCGGCTGCACAGGAAGTACTCCCACGGAGTTGGGTTTTCAGTTTTCTTTGCGCTTTTTTTAATGTGATTTGCAGAATGAAGTGTTTTATGGTAGCCGGAGTGCAAATCCTGCCACCAACCTCCTAGCGAGAGGTGCCCAACTGCAGTCGGATATCCAGACACAGTTGGACACCAGATATGGATGGCCATAACAGTTCCTCCGCTCTTTGACAGGTTTTGTTTTTAATCCTGCTGTGGGTGTCCATATCCAAACACCCTCCTCACCAGGAAACCTGGTGGGGGAGACAGTTTAGTCAACGACAACCACAACCCGACCATGAAACAGGTTAGTACAGGTTTACATGGTACCTGCAGCAAGTCACAGATCGGGTCCAACTTCATTATTGTTTTATTCTTCAGAAACACCTTATACTTATACTTCGAACCTCTCAGCTCCACTACACTGATGTCTTTCTGTTTGCCCTCACCCCGTTTGGCCTGTTAGCCCTTTGGTCGGGTTGTCAGCAACTAAACCGACATCCCACACTGGCATTGCTAGTGGAGTCACTATGACGCCCTGTCAGGACTAAAAACAACTCCTGACAGTGGGCGGAAGAGCTCCCTTTGGGAGCCAACAGCCATTCAGTACAGGGATGGTGTCTCCAAAAAAAAACACCCAGTGGAGTTAGGAAAAATGATTTTCTGCCTGGCCGAGTTATGTACCCCTCCTGCACAGTGGTCCTGTGAAGAGGTTTCCTTTTTTCAGGATGAGGTGAAGATTTTGACAGTTTTTCCTCTTCCTCTTTTTCTCTGTAGCCCTTTACATTTAGTGGCTCTCAGCCTTTCGGAAAAACTTCAATAAAAAAAACTTCAATTAAAAAACAAGCAGTCATAGACTGGTACTTACGAAATCGTCAACTTGACCTCTGACCTTGTCTAATAAGCTGTCTTAGAGAAGGTAGCGACGCAAACCAGAAGTTTCTACGATGATTCTGTACAAACCTCTCATAAACATCCGATTTTACCACAATTTCGACAACCGAGTGTTAAGCATACTTAACCGTTACCAAAAGTGAAAACAGAATTGCGATCCGAGTTAAAACGAACTCGTACGTCGACCGAAGCAAAATCTCCATTTCTCCACGCAATTATTTAATATTATTTTATCAAAGTCACAAAACCGTAATATTCGGCATCCCACCACAATCTTTAATACATCGACGGCTTTAGCGAGTCAGGCATGCGACGATAACCTTTATTGGGATAAAAAATGACTTTTAAACACCATCTTTATCGAAAACACCGTCAGCAGCGCACACGAAAACCTTAACGTGACTCAACGACGCCTCTGCTCGAGCGCGCTGCACCACGTGACGAGCCGTGACGCGGCGAGTGAAATATTTTATACAATCTTAAAACGTTCCAAAATCCGATTTTTACCAGAATTTCGACAAACGAGTGTTAAGCGTCCTAAGCGATCGCAAAAACCGAAGACAAAATTAAAATCGAAGTTAAACGAACTCGTAACGTCGACCGAAGAGCAAAAATACTCCATTTCTCCACATGAATTTACGGAATTATGTTTGACCTCACGTGACCTTGACCTTTGACCGATTTTGACCAAATCTAATCAGCACTAGCCATCACCCTCCTGAATCACGTGGTGTAATTTGACATTGTAGCTTCTTCTGTTCTCGAGTTAATGCATGTTTTGGATGTTTGACCTCACTGTGACCTTGACTTTGACAGATTTTGACCAAAATCTAATCAGCACTAGCCATCACCCTCCTGAATCACTGGTGTTAATTTGACATTGGTAGCTTCTTTCGTTCTCGAGTTATTGTGCCTACAAACAAACACACAAACACACAAACCACACACACAACAAACCACAAACAGAGGACGGAAGTCATCAAATACTTACGAAATCTTTAGATTTCGTAAGTAAAAATCCCTACTCTCACCACGTACCCAAACTGTGCGATCATCTGTACAATAGCAGGATTAGGATGTACACAGAATTGTCTTGCCATTCAGTGCTTAAATTACCAGTGAGTTTGAAAATACCTGCATAATGAACATTTAGCTCGATTTTTTGATTCCAATTATAATAATCTGTCGGGAATCATCAAGCTGCTGCTGTTCCAACGTCACTGAGAACAAGTGTGCTCCACAAGCACCATTGTGGACCAACTGCAAGTCACTTAGGTAACCCGGAAAACCTTCAGTCGTATCACTGAGAATCGTTTATGGTGGCCACGGACGCGGGCCTACATTCGCAGCTATATCAGGAGTAGCACTGTCTGTCAAGTAAGGAAACCTGTGCACAAACATCCTGTTCATAACGTGCAATCTTCGAGACCCGAGCCACCACTGGAGGTTCTGGGTGCAGACGTAATGGGACCTTTTCCCAAGAGTTATACCGGCCATGTCTGTCTTCTCGTCATCGTTGGCCAATTTTCCAAATTTCCTGAAGGGTTTCCTCTGAAATAATCTTCTGGTCAGGTCATTGCCTCAGTATTTGTACGCCAGATCCTCTGTCGATATGTTCCTCCTCAACGACCGCTCACCGATAACGGACCACAAGTCACTTCAACGTCCTTCCGTTTGTGCTGAGATAGCCATGATCAGCCAAATAACCTTGTTTTATACAAGATTGAGGATCATGGAGGAACAAGTCAGCAAGAATTAAAAAAAAAGTTTCCAATTGTATCGAATTGCTCCTTATATAATGAAACAAAAACATCTCATGATCGACAAAAACATCAGGAGACAAAATCATGATCGACCGATCTGTGGGACGTACTTAATATTGATACAGCTCCATCATTGAAGGAAGTGACACCATGTTGTTTGTAAAATGCAGACCATTTATTAAATCATGTGTCCAAGCTATTTTAGCCACCCTCACACCAGACCTTTTGGGGGGCTGCTGCTGCCCGCCCCGACTCCCCACACCTCCCTTCACCCCCTTGTGCAATTTGAATGATAAGCTGCAATACAATTTGGTTCCAAAGCACAATTTCTAATCAGAACGAATCTCTGCCTGTATGAAGGAAATCGACCACATGGTTTGGTGAGAGTTCTCACGTCGGGAAGATGTAACAAGATCGCCCCGCAGTGGCTGCTTTAACCACCAACATCATCGATGAACATAAACCAAAAAACTCGTTGCTCCAGAGACATATGTACATCTCCGCCACCGGAGATGGACACAGGTGATGTTTTCACCCCTGTCTGTTTGTTTGTGTGCAGGATATCTCAAAAAGTTGTGGACAGAGTCGGATGGAATTTAGTCGGCAGGTTGGTGCTTGTACAACAAGGACGAATTGGTAAAGATCCAGGTTCGTTCCTAAAAAATTTTTAAACTCATTCTTCACCATTGAGAGATATGACCAAAAACGATATATAGCACGATAGCGCAAAAGTTCTGGATGGATTACGACAACGAGACTCGGTGGATGAGTTGGTTAGGTGACAAGAACAAGCCGATTAGATTTTGGTTAACGGTTGGATGCAGACCTGGCAAATCAGTTGGGGTACAAAATGTGAACTGTTCAGCTCGGTAGAGGCACAGTGGCCTGCAAATGTATCCACCCCTTCTAAATAATACCACATTTAGATGAATTATGAATTATATGGGAACAATTTTTTTCCAAATGAACTGTTTTATTCATTACTGAAGAGATCTAACTAAACATTGTTATAGTTGAAAGAGGTTACGTATCAGGAATACCAGTAAAACACAGGTACGAATCAAAATTCACTGGTTGTAAAAGTATTCAGCCCCTTCGGTCAGTACTTGGTGGAAGAACCTTTTGCAGCAATGACTGCTACGAGTCTTTTTGGATCGGTCTCCACCAGCTTTGCACAGTGAGATGGTGAAATGGTTGCCCATTCTTCACGTGAGAATTGCTCTAGTTCTGCCAAGTTTTATGGGGATCATCGATGGACTGTAATCTTCAAGACTTGTCATAAATGTTCAATTGGGTTCATGTCAGGACTCTGGATCACTCAAGAATATTTATGTTCTTCTTATTCAGACACTCCAGTGTGACTTTAGCTTTGTGCTTCGGATCATTGTCCTACTGAAATGTGAATCTCCTACCCAGTTTCAGATTCATGGCTGATTGAAGCAGGTTTTCATCAAGGATTCTCTTGTACTTTGCACCGTCCATTGTCCCTTCTAACCTGACAAGCTTGCCAGTCCATGCTGATGAAAAGCAGCCCCTTAATATGATGCTGCCACCACCATGCTTGACAGTACGGATGGTGTTGACCTGGTGATGTGTCGTGTTAGGCTTGCCCAGAAGTAATGCTTTGAATTTATACCAAAAAGTTCAATTTGTGTCTCATCTGACGACAAAACTTTTCTCCACGAGCCTGCAGTATCATTAAGATGCTTCTTCACAAACTCCATACGAGCTTTTAGATGGATCTTTTTCATTAATGGCTTCTTTCTTGCCACCTGTCCATCGAGGCAAGGTTTGTGAAGGGAACGGGATATTGTTGATTTATGAACACTGAGCCCCATTTCGGACATGGATCCTTGCAGATCTTTCCATCTAATTGTTGGATTTACAGTGACATCCTGAACCAGTTTCCTGCTTGCCCAGCTGCTGAGTTTGGATGGGTGACCTGATCTGGGTAACGTGGGTGGTGTGATACATTTTCCACTTCTTGAGGATGGATTTCACCATACTCGAAGGGATAATAAGTTCCTTTAAAATAATCTTATAACCCTCTCCTGAACGGTGCTTCTCCACCACTTTATGTCTGACTACTTTGGAAAACTCCTTGATCTTCACATTTGTCTTGTTGGTTGACCAAGTGAGTTGCACCTTAAAACTCCTTAGATAAGTGGGGGAACTTAATTTTTAATTTAAACCACTGATTACATACAGTTAAAACCAATTACACTTATTTTGTAACCTTTCAAACAAATAATTTGCTCCCGAAGTGATTCAGGGTTCATTTGGAAAAGGGTTTGAATAGTTATGCAACTGAGAATCATCTGATTTTCTCTGTTAATCTCACTCATTCTCATTTTATCTGAATTTTTTTTAGCTTTATCACTTTGGAGGTTTTTATTTTATTATGAAGACTCTATCTTCAGTTTGATTTGAAAGCATCATGAAATAAGTTCAAGTGGCATCAAAATGTGAAAACTTTTAAAGGTATGCGCTCTACTGAGTGCCGTTCCAATTAATGCATGAAATGGTCTCCTGAGAAAGGTAATGACAGCAAAAACAGTAGACTGGTTTAAATTTAAATTAGATAGATATGTAGAAGAATTGGAGATTGAGTGGTACAGGGGTATTTTCCAGACCTGTGGATAGCTTGAGTATGGAAGGGTGATTGTGCACATCTGTGATGATTGTGACGTTTGTGAGATGGTTTCATCAAGGGATAGTGTGTGGTCGGTGTTGTGCGTTCCTCACCCGAAAAATGCCTTCGCCCACCAGATCCCGCTGCAAAAAATTTTTAACCCAAATATAAATATTAATAAAAATATAACACAAGCAAAACAACCCAAAAACATAATGCCTTCGGTGACTTCGGCAGCAGAGGCATAAAAGTTCCAATTTTTTTATTTTTCACCCAGGTGATCTGATGTTGAACCTGCCACAATTTTCTCATCCCCACTCCTTCCCCTATTCCCCATTGAAATTACATCGTTATCTTGACTGATATTATAAATCTGGTGTTGGTGCCAGCATGCTGGTATCCCGTGTCGGAGTGGCGATCTGTCCAGGATTGTGCTCAATAGCCAAGGAGACTGCT
>CM068960.1:39185220-39199259 GCA_035128595.1 Eptatretus atami | reverse complement strand
TGGATAGGATTCACATTTCAGCTGCTACTCCTCCACCCTCGTACGCATCCAGGCACAGCCAAGTGAGCCTTATTCCAAAAATTCAAAAATCAAAAAGAACCCAGATTAAAAAAATGCAATAATTCTGGTTGCCAGACCATGCGTCCGATCAGGTTTAAATTTAAAACATATATTCTCCATCACTACTCCATAATAATTGTGAAATTCCATGTCGATTGATGAAGCTGTTCGGGAGAAATACATTTTTTATGATATTTGCTCAATCCAAAATGGCTGCCAGACCATGTGACATCAATTATTTGTGAATACCCTGGTATCCCCAACATTTAATTGTGTAACGTTTCCCCTTGATCTGTCCAGCTGTTCTGGAGAAAAAAAAAATTCAGAAGGTTTTAGGGTAAATCCAATATTGCTGCCAAACCACATGACCTATGATGTCATACAGTCATGGCCAAAAATATTGGCACCCTTGCACTTTTTTCAATTGACAAAATTTTGTCTAAAAATAGGTTGAAATTGACAAAAGAATTTTGTCTCCACAATTCTTTATTTCACTGTTAATATTACAGAACCTTTGTTTTTGTTTCAGAACTTAATATATCCTTATAAATCAGAAAATAAAAAGAAATAGCATTGACAAAATTATCGACACCCTCAACTTAATATTTGGTAGCACAACCTTTGGACAAAATAACTGCAGTCAAGCGCTTCTGATAGCCATGAATGAGCTTCCTCCACCTCTCTACTGGCAGTTTGGCCAAACACTCTTCTTGTGCAAACTGCCCCAGTTCTCCCAGATTTGAAGGGTGCCTTCTCTCAACTGCTGTTTTCAGATCTCCCCACAGGTGTTCAATGGGATTTCGATCTGGGCTCATTGCTGGCCACTTCAGAACGGTCTAGCATTGTCTTGAACCATTCCTGGGTGATTTTTGAAGTGTGTTTGGGGTCATTTTCCTGCTGCAAGACCCATGACCTTCGACAGAGACCCAGCTTTCTGACACTGAGTTGAACATTGTGCTCCAAAATGCTTTGGTAATCTGATTTCATGATGCCGTGCACACATTCAAGACACCCAGTGCCAGAGGCAGCACAGCAGCCCCAAAACATCACTGACCCACCTCCATGCTTGACTGTAGGGAAGGTTTTCTTTTCTTTGAACTCTTCATTTTGTTTCTGTAAACATAGAGATGATGTGCTTTTCCAAAAAGCTCTAATTTGATCTCATCTGTCCACAGGACATTCTCCCAGAAGGATTTTGGCTTGTTCAAGTGTGTTGGCAAACTCCAGTCGGGCTTTCTTATTTCTCTCTCTCAGCAGTGGGGTCCTCCTGGGTCTCCTACCATAGAACCCCCTTTCATTGAGTTGGCGACCGATAGTGCGAGTTGAAACTGTTGTACCTTGTGTCTGAAGGTCAGCTTGAATCTGTTTGGCAGTTGATTGAGGTGCTTTCTCCACCATTCAACCAATCCTTCGCTGCAATCTTCGATCAAGTTTTCTCTCACGTCCACGTCCAGGGAGGTTAGCTGCAGTGCCATGGACCTTAAACTTCCTGATAACATTGCGTACGGTGGACACAGAACCATCAAGGTCTCTGGAGATGGACTTGTAGCCTTGAGATTGTCCATGTTGGCTACAATCTTGTGTCTGACCTCCTCAGACAATTATCTGGTTTTCTTTATTTTCTCCATGCTCATTGTGGTCCACACAGTGACACAAAAAGCAGAATGACTCCTTTTCTTTATTCAAACTGGTTGAATGAGTGATTTTTAAATTGCAGGAACCTGCAACTCACCACATGTGAGTTCAATTCCAAAGTAAAGGAGAATCACCGGCCAAATGACATCATCGATTTTTGCTTCTGTGGACCATTTTATCTCGAGATGACCCTCAAAAATTTTCATACTCATCATACTTAGCGTTCTACGTATGCAATTATGACGTCATAACGAAGACACGGATGTCATCATAAATAATGTCACACTTATTCCCCATGAGGAGTACTTGCTAAGTGCCAAGTTTCGATTTTTTCCCCTTGGTGCGGTTTCAGAGATATAGAGGTCCAAAGTTTTTCTGTTTTTTTTCAACATCACTGCCATTCGCATGACCTATGACGTCATAGTTATTAAAACATTCTACATGCATGTTTTAATAATTGCTATGGTGAAAATTTTGTCTCAATCCGACAAGTGCTTGGGGAGAAAAACACAAGTTCTGTGTGGACAAACAAACATACAAACGGATCCAAATGGAATACCCTCTTCTTCGATGAGGGTAATGATATATTTTGATGTCATCAGATTATTATGGGGTGAGTGTTGTAAATGTTCTCAATTAATTGTCTGATTTGAGATTTATTTAAAATGTCATGATTTTTAGCTTACTGGAATTGGAATTTCAGATACGGTATTGTCATCGTGCACTGTCCGTCCATCCGTCCATCTCCTATTTTGACTTCTCCAGCCAAACCATTGGGCCGATCCGGCTGAAATTTGGCAGCAACATTCCGCTCCTGACTAACGTGGATTGCAAAGCTCATTCCGGTCATATGACTTTAAGTCGGTCAAAATGGTGGACTTAGTAAATTCCTTCAAAAATCTTCTTCTCCAGACCCACCAGTCAGAATGCTACCAAATTTGGGTTACACCATTACGCCAGGGCCCAGATAAGCTACAGTGTCCAGTGGTCTTATTTTTAGTTTATCTGGAATTTAAATTGCAGAGGAGGTATTGTCATTGCACACCGTCCGTTCTTCCATCCTTCTCCTTGTTAGACTTCCCCGGCCAAACCGCTGGGCTGATCCGGCTGAAATTTGGCAGCGACGTTCCTCTCCTGACTGGTTACAGGAATTGCAAAGCTCGTTCCGGTCGCAGGACTCAAGTAGGTCAAAATGGCTGACCATCAATTTTTGGGAAAATCACATTCGTTTAAAAATCTTCTTCTCCAGATCCACCAGTCAGAATGCTACCAAATTTGGGTTACAACATTAGGACAGGGTCCTCGTGTTAAATTGCAGAGGCCATGCCGATCACGTTACTGGAAGTGTCTCAAAATGGCAGACTTGGAAAATATTTTGGAAAATTGTGTAAATTCTTTCAAAGGCCTTCCTCTCCAGACCCACCAGTCAGAATGCGACCAAATTTGGGTTACATTAGGCCAGGGCCCAGATAGGCTACAGGTCCAGTGGTCATATTTTTGAACTTGACTTTTATGTAGCAGTTTGATTTTTTTTTCCCCCTTTTTTTCCTTTTTTTCTTTTTTTTTAACCAGCATCTTTAATTTCGTTATTGTTGGTTTATTTTGATAATGTATATGGAGACTCATGAAAACATGAGATGAGACTTTCCATGCTCTATACAGATTGCTGGTTTGCCACAGCAGTTTCTCAATGAGTTTCGCTGGGTAGTTTGCCATTGTCTTCCCAGCAGTCGATCAGGCAGGAATTAAGAATTTGGCCATGGTGCCCGGCGATAACTCACCTACCCTTCATGAAGGATTCTGTGGGATGTTTAACGTCTACCAACCAATGCCAACAGACAGGACATCCAGTTCAACATCCATCCGAAGTAGGTCACACACATTGCCTCTCCCTGCTTGTGAAACACCAGTCACAGTTTTATCGGTTGGTTGAGATTCCAACTCTCAGGATAGACTAGATCAAAGATTAGTGCACACACTTTTTAGGCTATCCGGCCATCTCCATGAAAAACATATATTAAAGCTTAAGTGCATATAATCGTAACTAGATAAAACCCATGAATGAAAGAGAAACTAATTTTAAGCAAAATTAACTGTAAATGTACACCTTTTTAGGTCATCTCTAACGAGATGACCTAATAAAACCAGTCTCGATGTCCGTACGTACGTACGTCCCCATTTTTTTCTCTGATTTTCTTGATATTTGGTATGTGGGTAGATGGCGATGAGGGATGCACGACGGTATGACCTTTGACCCGATTGAAGGTCAAGGTCAACGTCAGGTCACTCCAAAGTTGCGAATCGTCCATTTTCAAAATCTATCTCCTCCGCCGTTTGTGATCCGATCTTCGAAATTTCTTCGGATTCTGATAATATGGAAAATATCTAATTTGGTCGGGCCGGTTTTTTGAAATTCGTCCTGGTTATCGAGTCACGTGTCTTCAAAGTTGGAAAAATCATCGATGTGATACGGTCAAAAAAAAATTCGCCTGATCTTGATGAAACTTGGTATGTAGGTAGGGGTCGATGAGTGATGCACGACGGTATGACTTTTGACACGATTGAAGGTCAAGGTCAAGGTCGTCAAGGCCACTCCAAAGTTGCAAAATCGTCCATTTTCAAAATCTATCTCCTCCGCCGTTTGTGATCCGATCTTCGAAATTTCTTCGGATTCTGTATAATACTGGAACAATATCTAAATTTGGTCATGCAGGTTTTTTAAAACTCGGCTTGGTTATCGAGTCACGTGTCTTCAAAGTTGGAAAAACCGTCGATGTGATACGGTCAAAAAAATTTCGCCCAATCTTGATGAAACCTGGTATGTAGGTAGGGGTCGATGAGTGATGCACGACGGTATGACTTTAGACCTGATTGAAGGTCAATGTCAAGGTCACCAATGCGTAAACTTGTGAAATCATCCATTGTCAAAATATCATCCGTCATTTATGACTCAGAATGCGGTTTGATTTCTGAGGTCCGGTTTCTATCCTTTTGAAGACATTGATCAATAATGTTCCAAATCAACCATTTTCAAAAATATTTCCGGATAACTCAGAAATGTAGTTTGATTTCTGAGGTTTCTTATCCTTTTTACTCCCGGGCTTTCGTCTGTACGTTGAACCAAAAGACAAGACGACATCGAAGCCATTCTAAGCCGATCAGAGATCCACATCTACAGAGCTTCAGAGATGACCGTCACTCCCACCGGGGGTAATTTTTTTTTTTTTTTTTGTAGCCATAGTCAAGGCTTGTGGAAGAGCGGGTACACTGAATGGATCAGGACGTAACAGAACAAAAAGAACAGTAGAGAGGGGTGCACCAACAGCAGGATCGAAGACCAAGATAGAGGGAGACAGACAAACAATTGATGTGGGGAGGAATGGGGGGCAGTAAAGGACAAGATGGATACAGAAGGAAACTCACAGGAGGCAAAAATGGAAATTTGGAAGGAGGAGGCTTGGGGTGGCATGGGGATTGGTGGGTGGGTGGGGGGGTGCGTGGGTGTTAGCGAGGTTAGAAAAGATCACGGTTTTGGATTGGCGATGATCTGAGATGGTGGTGAACAAGCTGCCTTAAAGACGAGGAGGGAACAATGAGATTGAAGAGAATGTGGAGGTTTGTTCCACAGGTGGGGAAAATTGGAACGGATTTGTGGAGGTGACAGTTATCAGCTTGCCAGCTTTAATTTAACATTAGTTGGTTCTGCAGGTGTTGGACTTTTGTTTTGTTTTTTTCTTTTACGAACCCAATATTTCCTATCTTGTGGGATCGGCCAGAAAGTCTTTTTAAGATTCTATACCAAGCCTTTCTGCAAATGACTGGCCAGGCCTGACATTTGACTGTGGCAGGAATTTTGAATTTGGCCAGTGGGCCTCACTGCCTTTGAAACACCAGGATGACAGTTTATATGCGAGTCGACGTTCGCCTCCAGGCTAGCCACTTTAATGGTGAGTCCATAAGTGCTCCTCCATGTATTTATCCTCCATGCATTTATCCTGTAATGGTCAAATACAGTTTTCTCAATATATGCTTGACAGTGGAGAAGCATTCAATATTTATATTATAGTTCATCAAGCCGCTTTTATTAGGTCATCTCTACCGAGATGACCTAAAAGCCGGACCAAATGTCCGTCCGTCCGTACGTCCGTACGTCCGTCAACAATTTTTCTTTCCGATCTTGATGAAACTTAGTATGTGGGTAGAGGTCGATGAGTGTTGCACAACGATATAACTTTTGTCCGGGTTAAAGGTAGGGTCAAGGTCACGAGGTCACGTAAGTTATAAAAATCGCCATTTTCAAAACCTATCTAGTCTGCCATTCTACAAGATATTCGGCAACTGTTTATTGATTATGATAGTAAAAAATATTATCTTGTATCTAACCGGACAGATTTTTGATTTCCGTCCCGTTTGGCCGCCACGTAACCTGGAAGATGGTCAAAACACCTCCCGGTACAAAGAAAACTTTTTACTTCCGATCTTGATGAAATTTGGTATGTGGGTAGAGGTCGATGAGTGATACCCAACGACATATTTTTTTCCCGGATTCGAGGTCAGGGTCAAGGTCACGAGGTCACAAAAGTTGTGAAAGTCACCATTTTCAAAACTTATCTCGTCTGTCATTTTAGGAGATATCTGGCAACGGTTAATCGATTATGAGAGTAAAAAACATATAGAAGATGACCGTCACCCCCACACGGGGGTAATTTTAATTTATCTGCATTGTATTTGTCATTGTTGCACCTCCAATTGATAAAAAATGTCCCTCTGAACTGTCTCATCTCACAATCAAGTTAACAATGATTTGTTGGTGTCCATATTAACATAACGTGCTTTCTCTCCCTTGATGCTGCTTCTCCCAGTGTGTCCACCTCCTCATATAATCCTCCCAGAAGAAGAGAAGGTTATTATGGAGAGCCACCAAAATGATGGCAAGACTCTCATCGAGGAGAAGTGGGTGTGGAGGGTGGTTTGCATGTTCCAAGCATTGATTAATTTTCCAATATAATTCTCCATTTTGTAGTAGTAAAGTTTTTATACATAATATACTTGTTTTAAATGTTTTTTTTTAAATGGCAACCTTGATCCACCTCTTCCACCCCCCCCCCCCCCCCCTCTTCTTCCCTACCCTTCCTTCATTTTTAGCCTTATTTGTATTTATCACTGCAATATTAGTATGTGAAGTTTTGTGTGTTTTCCCAAAAGTCTGTCATGGTGTACTTGAAAATCAAGCATTTCACAATATGAGACTTTCAAAATGACATATGAATGCTAAACAAGGCCGTTTGCGCATGTGCTGTTTGCATTTTCATTGATTTGGTTCTGCTTGCCAGGCACTTTTCACCTGCTGTTACTATCATGAAATCTGTGATTGAAATCATCTTTTAATTATCATTTTCAGCATTTAGACTAAAGAGTGGCAATTTTTAGATTGTTAACCATAATTTTCTACTCCTAAATGCAAATCGGGCTTACGGAAATTTAGGAAATATGAGAAATATCCATGGATGAGACCAAGAGGTGTTTATTTCTGATCACTTCCTGTTAATATAGCGGTGGCAGTAGATGTATATAAAAACATACAACACACACGCACACACAACACACGAAAGAACCTTTCTCTTTTTAGCAATATACGCAAAAATCTCATTATTATTTCTCTTGTGGCCGCAGAACCAAACAAGCAATCTACCATATAAAACACAATGTGTATTTATGTATTTGTTTGTGAGATGTCTATCTCCCTTCAAAATGACGATTTAAGAAGGGGTTTTAAAGGCCTATTTTTTTGACATGACTGTTCACTCCGATCTATTTTTTTCAGGTTAAAAAAAACTCGAAAAACATTTCCATTGAAGAGTAATTGTGTCTTCTTTTGGAAATGTCGACGATGACGCAACCAGGCCTGAATGGCGGTGTACAAAAGCGTTTTAAAAAAAATAAATAAATACAAGGCGCAGGAAGGTGAAATTCGCTGCACCGTGATGTGTAACGCGTGCAGAGTAAAACGAGTGTTCATTTACATGCATGCGATGTCTAATAAATAAAGATATAAGCACACCTGACGCTAGGCCAAGGCTTCAGGCTTTGGCACACTCACGAGGCTGTACCCTCGAAATGAAAGGTCCGGAAGATAAGAAAATAGGATAACATTTGTGCATAAAATGTTTTAAAAGAATGCTTTTTCTTGCTACAAAACATCATATCTTTCATCTCTGAATATTTTGAATAACATAATTCCAACCTGTTTTTTGATGGGCTTTTATACTGGGATATTTATAACCACCCTGGTAGCTCATATCTGTGTCTCTCCCCCCCCCCAAACCAACGTGATTAATAGTAAATATAGCATTTTAAATTTACTCTGTCCATTCACAAGCCCCAGATATGTTCTTGCCATCGGTATTCAAAAGCACCTAATCCGGATAAGATACACAGTCCATTCACTGGTAGCGATCCATCGGGAGTTTGTGGAGCACACGCCCATCCATTCAGGCCTTGCACCGACCCAAATGGTCGGGAGTTTGCAGTAGAGCAGGTGCCCATTCGACAAGCTGAGAGAGTTCTCCAAGTCTTTTGTTATGCAGAGGCACAATCCTTTCTCGTGGGTACATTTCCAAGTATTTTCAGCTTCTTTTCGAAAACAATTCTTATCTCCCACACACACAATATACTTTACGATACCTTGAACACCACCGTTTCCGAAAGTTTCTGCTCATGTGCGCCGGGCATTCTGGGAGTGGAATATGTCATTTTGAAGTCTCATATTGAGAAACCAATCTATGGTGATGTTTCTGACATGTCTGCTTTTTTATTTTCTTTTTTGCCTTTAAAAGCTGCTTAAAGATGTGAGACTTCATTCTGGCTCTTGTTTTACAATCACAAAATTCGCATTTTTCTTCTGCTTTACAAAACAGCTTCTCTTTGGGTAGTGTATCAATCACAAAGTGATGCCAACTCCATCTACATATCTATTTCTGCCAACAAGGACAAAGTAGTAACCATACATTCCAACTCTCTGCCTCACATATGGTGACTTTAACGGCCACCATGCAAGTTGGCTTGGGGTTTGTTAAACAACAACCCAGCAACAGCATCATGAACAAAGCTTTTTTGGCGAGTCCTTGAGTCTGACCTGATTTGTTAAAATCTGAACCTGTATCTCTACAAATGGCATGTGCTCCTCCTGGACTTGGTACACAAATTGTTCCTCCTCTGTCCCGCTTGGCTCCTCTGACCTGAACTTGTGAACATCCATATCTCTCTGGCTGTAGTTAGAGACCCTCCTCAGCATTGCAGAGATTGGTAGTGCCAGCCACCTTGGAGTGCCAGCCTGCTATCTCATGCACAGGTTTATCCCATCTCATCTGCAACTCTCTGATCCATCCTCTCAGCACTGGTACAGTCTTGTGCTGTGTGCAGTGTCCATCAAGCAAGATGCCATCTCTTCAAGAAAGGTGAACGCAACTCAAGGTAACCTCATTTCATTATCCTAACTGCTTTCCCCGATGGGCAGGTGGCCTGCATAATCCACGTAAACCTGTTTCCTGGATGCGTGGAATCCAAAGCTCTCAACAATGTTGGCATCTTTCAGAAAGAGCAAAATAACAAGGCCAACTGTTCTCCAAGTGGAAACAGGTTGGTGGTCTCTTATTATTTATTTTGTTGTTGTTTTTTTATTATTTATTTATTCCTTCCACATTTATTCTCATCTGCCTGTCTGTGTCTTTCAGCCCTTCTCCTCTTTCCAGTCCCTAAAAGATGCGCTTATTATTCTCATATTCCTCTCCTTGGTACATTCTAATCCAGGCTTACTCCTCCCCTCCACTCCCTTGCTCTTCTTTTCTCCGGATTGTGGAATCACCATCCCAAGTCATTTCAATCCCACTCTTCTCTCCAGGGCTTCAAGTTTGCAGAGCACCGCATCTCTTGTCATCTTGCATCTAGACTCATAATTTTGAATTCTACTCCAATTATCTCTTCCCTCACCAACCCTTTTACACTCTTAGCTACCCATGTTTCTTTCACGCTGCTCTTTGCCCGTTTGTTCATTCCCTTGCTTGTCCTATCTACCACACAAGTTTGTTGCCCTTCTCCCCACTGTCACCTCACTCTTCCATGAGCCTAATTTTATCTTTATTTTAATATAGAACTCCCCTATCTTTTCATTTTACTCTCCTTTTCATATATATGCAAATGGGCAATTTTTACTTGTAGGAGTTAACAAGGAAAGGATTTGTTTAATTAGTGCATCATTGAAAGTGATTGCACCAAGAGGTGAGTTGGATTTAAAATTTTATTATTTTAATCCAAGAGCTTTCCGATAAGCTATGTCAAAGACAATCCAAGTATTGTAAAGTTTCTCTGAAACTCATGCCTTTGTGAACTCTGCAATGCTAATGGTGCACAATGCTCATGTAAATGCTTGAGAAGCATGTCCTTACCTTGGTCACAGACTGGAAGCTTAAGCTCGCTGTTGCTTCGCACTTTGTGTTTCTACAGAAGTCTTGTTGATGCCGTCTATTCTCTCAAGGACACGGTGCAAGATCTCAAACAAGTATGTTCAACAATAGCTTTCCCCGAATTTCAATTTTAGAAATATCCTTTTGGGGGAGGGAGGGAAGTGGGTGTGGATGACTTGGTGGCGGGCTTGGATCGGTAGAAATTTTTTATCAGCTTTAATAGCAAATCTTGAAGAACTATTTAATGGATTATCCGGTTTTGCAATTTTCTTCTTTTGTCCCAATATACCTAGCAGAAAGACGTCCTGTTGCATGGCTCAGTCGTATTTCGATAATTTGAATACGCAGATCTACTGTTTCGACAATTTAAAGACATGAGCACCCATCCTTTTTCAGATGGTGATTGCCCGTTTATAAAGCATATCTTTAATGGTATTTTTGTTTCTTTTTCCCCCAATTCCACCAATCCAAGGAGACGCAAGCCTTGCGACTGGGCTTAGATGAGGAAAGTCGTGCACGCCGCGAGCTGGAAAAGCTTATCCGGCGCTTCTTTAAGACAGACATCCCTGGAATGAGACCAACATATAGACCAACATCGTATGGTGTTGATATATCCCCCGACCCCCTGGCAAACCCTGACCTGAGCCACTGGAACTGGTTGGGCAGAGATGATGCCAAAATCAAACCATTCCGAGCACCGATGGTTTCTGTGCTCTTTGGAGATACGAGGGTGTGTTGAAAAGTAATGCTTCATATTCTTTTTCTCCAAAACAAGTAAAGATATTCGAATGAAACAAACTGCAGTCCGCACATTAGTTCTTCAACCACAGCGTGTGAAGTCGTGTGATTCTGACATTGTATTGCCTCAGTGCTACATTTCGTCAAGAAGACAGCACGACATTGTCAATGCAGTGAAGCGCTGGAGATTAGAGTTTAGATGATTGACTAGGAGGAAATGACTGGAATAATAAGAGTTGGGTGCACCATTATGATCCTGAGTAAGGGACGGCCAATGGAGTACAATCACAAAGGATCACCAACCCTGATTGGCTCTGTTAGATCTTCATCTTTCCCAAACTTAAGGAACAGCTTTGTGGAGAGCATTTTTCTTTCAACGATGTCAATGCCACTGTGAAGCGCTGTTTAAGTCAGCAGGACACGCAGTTCTATTGTGATGGCATCACAAAAGTACTTAATCATTGGCAGAGATGTGTGGAATATGTTGAGGATAGATATGCACCATGGCAGAATAAAGATTGTGTATCAGTCGTATCAGTCGATATCATGTATCGTCGATGCTCCATTTGAATATCTTTACCTGTTTTGGAGAAAAAGGAGGAGTGTTGTGTGTGTGTGTGTGTGTGGTGTGTTGTGTGTGTGTGTGTGTGTGTGTGGTGTGTGTGTGTGTCCGTCCATTTCGGCCAATTGTATAACGATGTGGATTAAATCAGATTATGAAAAAGACAAAGTTGACAAATTATATTTTAATAAGGAAGTCCACCCTGAGACCTGCAACTGAAATTTTGCACAAACTTTTGTGATGTTTATCATTGTGGTATTGGGGACCTTGAATAATGTATTTTTTAGCGCCTAACTATCAATCAGGGAGCTTATGTATGTTAGATGAATGCTACTGTTTTTGCATGTTTACTGTAATATAATGCGGTGTTGGGTTTTATTGATCACTAAAGGTGGTTTTGAGGCCTTATGCAGGGCATTTGCCTCCATGAAAGCAATTTTACTTGTTTTTTTGTTTTTATTAAATGTGAATTTAAAAAAAAAACATTTTTTTTTAAACATACCATAAGTTGTGTCGAACGAAGCATCTCATTTGTTCATTTCTTCCATGTATATAAATATGACATATCTAACTTTTTGTATTCGGTTTATTTTGTTAATCAGTTTTAATTGTTCTCCAAACATGTTGCGTTGGTACATCTATTGCTTGTACCACTGACAAAGTTGCATGCAAAAAGGCTTTTCATTCTTGGATTTTTTTTTGAGTCCCATTGTGGATATTAAGGATTCGGTGATTGGATAATTCCTTTCACCAATCAAATAATTGCATTTTTTTCTTTTTTCTTTTTCTTCTACTCAGTTTGATTACCCTGTACAAGTGATTACATGAGTCATTGCATCTTCGCCATAAACTTTCATGACCCTCGTCCTCCCCCCCCCTCCTATCCTCACCACCTCCATTCGTTGTCAATGCCTTGATCACTAATTATGTTTAACACTGGAATGTGCCAGAGCATGAAAAGCTCAGCGTTTTCATATCTTTCTGAACATCCAACTGTTCGTTTATTCAAATATTTGTAACATTTGCAATTTTCTTACAATACAGACAGCTCGGTATGTTGTTTCCTATGGTGATACTTGTTACTGAAGAATACCAAATGTCTTCACGACGAAAAAAGAAAATCATGATACCATACTGTACAGTACTTAAAAAATAATTGCAATCCTGTACTTTTTAAAACATCAACTTGAAACTCTATACTGTATAGTTTGGCATTATGCTCAGTCAAATGCCATATCTGATGGTGTTAGTAAAATTCACTTGCAGCCATGGTATCTCTTATTGGTTACTTTCCATGATCTCATGGCACAGACATTTTGACCAGAATTGCTGAAGTTGCAACAAGAATATGAAATTTGGCCTTGGTATTGGTGAAAACAAAACAAATACCATGATGGGATCTTTAACATCCGTGCTATAAAGGATGGAACAGCTACATTATAATTTGCTTGCTCATTGTAGTTGAAGATGACTGTTCACATGAAATGTGCAAACGATAATTGGTGAATTTGTTTCATACAGCAGCTGCTGCCTTTACAGCAACTACAAGGATAAACAGGTACTTTGACACAAGTGGAGGCCGTTTGGCCCATCATACCTATGCTCTATCAACACTACATTAATAACATTTACTGGCGAAGAACCCGTCTTTATGGATGGGTTAATTACCCCAGAATTGCAGACCGATTTATATATATAATATATATTTTTTTTTTTATTTTTTTTTATTTTAATTTCAAATCTTCCTAGTAACATTTCCTACATCATTTTCTCCTGCATGTATCCAACCAATGTCTTCCTGTAATGACCCGATAGTCATTTAACCTCCCTTAAATGTCTTTCTCCTGCTCCTTCAAAACACTACACAACTCTGTCTATGATCCTTCCTACATAATGAACATTCGACATGCTTAAATGTTTCATTGCAAACAAAAATCCCCTGGCTCATTCCATACCTATAGTATCTCATTAAATCCAGCCTCGCCCCTGCCTGTGTTATACCCCTGAAAATGAATGAATATGTGAGCACCAAGAATGCTTTCCACGTAAAATGATTTCATCAATTTTTATATACGCGATATCAAAATTCAACATCGCACTTCCACAGATTCACTGCAGAAAAATAAATATCAGCCCTAGCCCTTCACGTCTATCAAAACAATTTAACCATTGTTTTATCACAATTGCTTTGCATTGCTCAACACTGAACATGTAAGTGATATACAAATCAGGAAATACAAAATATCCCTTTAAAACACGTATCTGGAAAGGGGATGAAAACGTGAGCACCAAGAATGCTTTCCACGTAAAATGATTTTATCAGTTATGGCGCGAGCAGAGTCGCATCTCCAAACAGGCCTAACTCACACCGCGATTAATCGAGCGACGATGCATTAATCGATTAAATACAACTACATTTACTGAACGATCTTGGGCACACAAAACACACCCATTTCCCTTTGTCGCACACGAAGTTTGACTTCTTACACTCTCCCGGACAATAAACAAAATGTCATCCGAACTTAACTTACTTAGGAGTGTCTCACTAAGGGACCAATTCATAAGTGAAGGTGGAAATCTCT
>CM068960.1:39150499-39172454 GCA_035128595.1 Eptatretus atami | reverse complement strand
ATTTGTACATTTGGAGATGCTTACAGAAGGAGTGTCAGTGTTTGCTCTTAACAAGGCTCTGAGTAAATCTTTGTACTCTGTCAGTTTTTGTTGCTCAACTTTGTGGGTGCTGATGAATTGTGCGTGACGAATAAGTTGTGCGTCATTTTGCAAACTATTCTGCCTCACAGACATTTCTATACTTCATGATTGTCATGTGAAAACAGTAAACCAGCTTGAGGTTGACATGTGAAGAAAATTAAACCAGCTCTGCCCATGTTCAATTCGGAACAAAATGCAGCCTCAGAATCCCAAAATGGCCCAATAAGTTAAGGCATTCACTTTCCAAGGCCAATTATTCTATGTTCATTGCCTACTTTGATCCGAGATAGGTGAGTGAGCTTCATTGTAGATACCTCCAGTAGATATTCCCATGTGTGTGCACACACATTAAATATATATACATATACAGGGTGAGTCAGAAGTAGTGCCCGATTTCTGTCAGTTGATTGGTTGTTTGCCATTTGTATTATAGTGTGCTAGAAGGTAGAAATAAATGAATGACATGTTTATCTAACCATTTATTCAAGAAAAAATTATTACGGAACTGTGTATTTAATTACTTGAAAAGATATTAGAGCTATTATATTTTAAAATGTCCCTGATTTTTAGCTACTGAATGGAATTCGATACGGTTATTGTCCATCGTCCATGTCTGCTAGTTGCATAACAAACTTAACCAAATAAAGCTGAAGCAATAAAGGTAAACAGAAGAACTAATCGTGAGAGAGAGACTTCGGCTAGAAGCAAGAGCAAGATAGATGGAACACGTGCATGCGTGGTATTCGAGTCAGTATCATGAACTCCGTCATGATCCTCCTGCCTTTGCGTGCACGCTCTTGTCCCTACACGCATGAACAGTGTGGGCGCTTGATCTAACGTGGGCGCAAATTGGCACAAGAACATTGCTTAGATCTCATTCTATGGGTTAATGTGATAGGATATAAGTAGCAATCATATATTCACTAGACGCATGGTATTGAATTCTCATAGATTATATCGGATACAGGATCTCAACAAAATAATGTGGGCTGGTGTACGCTCTATTAGTAAGTATAATTTACTCCTTCGAATATTAAATTTATTACAAAAACTACTCCAGAAATCCATTAAGCCTTCTAGAAATGTATTGTTTCCTAAATTTGGTACGAGGAAATCTTACGCGATAGGACGCCATTGCGAGCTTACATGTGATCCAGGGGGTTTCTCGGGGTATATCACGCTGTGTAGTAGGGATATTCATAAGTTTAGGAGATGAAGGTCAGATGAATCACTTCGTCGGAGTCACCGTCCGTCTCTTCATCCTTCTCCTTGTAGACTCCCGGCCAAAACGCGATTAGGGGCGCGTAATGGATGTCGGGTCCGCACGAATTTGGCAGCACGTTCTTCCTGATTGGTTAAGGAATTGCAAGCTCGGTTCGGTGCAGGACAAGTAGGTAAATGTGACCATCATTTTGGGGAAGATCACATTCGTCCCTTTAGAAATCTTCTGTCTAAAGATCCCAGCAGTTTCGGGAAGTGACAAATTTGGGTTATCAACATAGACAGGGTTCTCGTGTTAAATTGCAGAGGCTCATGCGATCACGTTACTGCGACGGGAAGGCGAGTAACAAAATTCGGCAGAATGGAAAAGTATTTTTGGAAAATTGTTAAATTCTTTCAAAGGCTTCCTCTCCAGACCGCACACCAGTCAGAATGCGACCCTATGGAACGATATATGGTGGTTCTGTCATCTAAGGGCCAGGCAGATAGGCTACAGGTCAGTGGTATATTTTTGAACTTTGAGATTTTCACTGTAAGGGCGAGTCTGGAGATATTTGTTTCGTCCGCCCTTTTTTTCTTTTTTCTCGTTTTTCTTTGTACACATCTGATAACTCTGTCGATTATTAAGTTGTGTCGTTTACCGTTGAATAAATCGGATACTTGGAGACTCAGAAAATGGAGATGAGACTTCATGCTCTATAGAAGATTATGAATGGTTGCTCCGTCGTCCGTCGAACATGCAGTTGTCCAAAATGACTCTTCGATGGGGTCGTCCGTTAGTTTTGCATTGTCTTCCGAGCGTCGACTTTCAGGCAGGAATTCAAGACGATTTTGGCACATGTGCCTGCGGTCGCATATCTCACCTTCCCGGTCCCCATGACGAATGATCTGTGGGATGTTGGAAGCGTTCTGACAACGGCATAGATTCAAGCAACTGAGAAGTTCATGGACATTTCACACATTCTCAGACATCCATTCGGCCAACCGTAGAGGTAGCGGTGTACTAAAAGAGACCTCTTGGCATTTTCCGCTGGCCTAGACAACACTAGTCAACGATTTATAGACTAGTCATGGTTTGAGATTCACTTCAGGATAGACTAGATCAGTAATTGGTTTCTTGTCACCTCGTGTGCTTAGAAGCACTATGATCAAGCAGGTAGGAATTAACATATTACATATAGAAAGAAAAGAATATATCGTAGATTTATCAAGACATTTGTGCTTTAGAGAAAGTTATACTAGTGTATAAGAGTTCGCTTTGTGAATCTGAGTTTTTGAGCAAGAAAACATGATTTCGACAGAAGCCAGGGATTATACGTCTAAAGTTGTTTATGCCGTTTTAGGGGTCATCTCTAAGGGAGAGTGTTACTAAATAGCCGAGTTGATCATGCGTGTCCGTCTGGACTTGATGCGATTTATTCGCGGGTGCAACAATTCGTGCGCTGCGTGGTCGTCACACGCTCGTACGTCCTCCACCATATATTATTTTTCTGTATGATGTGCAGTAATTTCTTAGATAGATTGTGGTATCATTTGGGTGAAGATTTGAGATATGAGGATTGAGTCGACACGCCTAGTTTAGTGTTATTGACTTGTGACAAGTCTTCCTGCGATTTGACCTCAGGTCAAGGTCAACGTCAGGTTCATCCAAAGTTTGCGAAATTGTCCGATTTCAAATCTATCTCCTCCGCGTTTGTGACGATCTTTCGAAACTTTTTCGGTATCGTGATAATATGAACATATCCTGAATTTGATCAGGATGAAGCCGGGAATTTCAATCGGCGAGTCTTCCCTTTTTTCTGTAATAGATTTGTCGGGTCAATCGGTTAATGCGAGTCACGTTCTGTCAAAGTGGAAATCCATGTCGAATTTGTATATTCACACGGCGGTCCTGAAATTTTATAAAAACTGTTCGCACGACTCGTTGAATTATTGCATGAGAAACTTGGTATGTAGGTAGGGGTCAGAATTTTGATGTGCAATGTTCGAATGACGGTTAATGAAATCCTTCAATTTTTGACACGACACTTCGCAGAGTCCAGGTCGGATTCGGGTTAAGCGCCCACTCCAAAAAGTCAAAAATCGTCACAGTTCTCCTCGCACAAATTCTATTAATGCTCAATAAGCATGGATTTTTGTAGATGCAGGAAATGACGATCAGATTAGAAGTTCGCACTCGCGCACACATCGGATTCTGATAATATGGAACAATATATAAACTCTGTGTGGTATCGCCATGGTATGTTTAGTAAACTGGCACTTCGAGTTACTCGAGTGCATACAGACTTGTCAGTCCTTTGGGAGAGAATGGGGAAATAACGTTGAGATCGATGGTGTGGGATATTAGCGTCAACCAATATAATTAGGAGCTTCTAACGCTGGTGATGAACAGAGAGGGTATTTTAGTGTTAGTGGGTTTTGAATTTGTGTTTTTGAATGATTGTCACACGGAATGGGAGGTATTGTGATGACTATAATAATGAGTTGATTGAAGAGGACTTAATGCTGATCAGGAGTAAAACAAATCGTCTGATAGTTGGAAAATATGTATGAATCATACCTATGTGCAAAATAAGTTAATCTTCGTGGTGGTCACGGTGTAATGACTCCAGATTAATGAAGGATATATTGATTGGTCTGAGAAGTCGGTTTCTAATTCCGTTTGAGAGAACGCATTGATCATAAATGTTCCAAATTCCAATACACATTTTCAAAAATATAGTTCCCAGGAATTTAACTATTAGAAAATGATACGATTGCAATATTGCATGGAAAGAGTTTTCTAAATCGTGTCCGTTGTACACAGGGCTTCCATATCGTCTGTACGTTGAACAAAAGAAACGAATCGAAGGCCGGGTTCGTAAGCGATCAGAGATTGAATCTTACTAGAACATATCGAGCACGTTGACACAGATAACTGACTCCGCTGGCACTGAGCACGCGGGGGAAGAGATAATTAATTTGATTTTTACTTTTTCCGGTACTGCTGTCTGTTTTTGATATGAATCATAGTTACACGGAAACGTGAATGATGGTTTCTAGAAAATGACAGTGGCGTTGGATCAGAGTGAGTAACTAGAGTAAGGAATAAACAGTAATGTAATAGAGAGGGTGCATTACAGTTAGGATCAGAAAATAACGACCAAGCATAGAGGGAGACCCAAAAGTATGTAAACGATTGTATGTGGGCGAGATTTGTGCTTGTGAGAGTCTTAGTATAACTGGGAAAAGTATGGCTATAGCGAGAGTAGAAGAAAGGCTGCACAAGGGTAGGCAAAAATGGAAATTTGGGAAGGAGAGAGGGCTTGGGTTGGACAAGTGGGGTGGTGGTGGGTTGGGGGGGTTGTGGGTGTTAGCGAGGTTAGAAAAGATCAGTTTTGGATTGGCGATGATCTGAGATGGTGGTGACAGCGTAGTGCACATAGGATGGCAAGAGAGTAAACGACGGAATGAGATGAGAATTGAACGAGAATGGTTGAGCGTTGGTTCACCAGGTAGAAAGTGGCAGTGTGGAGTGACTCTGTACCAGTGATTTGATGAGAGATGATCGACGCAGATCTATGGGAGTTGCCAGTGCTCTAATTTTAGCATTAGTTGCTTTTGCAGGTGGAATCTGCAGGGGATGATGACTTTTGTTGGTTTTATTTGGTATTTATCGAAATCTAAATAATATCCTTTAATACTATAGAGTGGAGTATCATTAACAGTGTCACCTAGATAAGTTTACTTTTTTTAAGATTATATAAAGCCTTTACTGAATGTTCGACTGGAAGAGCTATGTCTGGACATCTCGACTGTGGAAGGGATCTTTGTATATATTTGGGTTCAGATGGTTCCCTTCTACTTGCTTTGTAATACAAACCGAGGTTAATGCACAGTATTTGACTTTGAACTTTCGGAAACTAGGACCACATGTTTTTACGAAATGAATCGCTTTCACAGGCGAGTCCACTTTAATCGTGAGTGACCTCTTTATTTGGGGGAATCGCATATTGATAAATTTTCAAAACTAACTATCCATTCTAAAGTCTCATGTCAATTTCATCAGACGTGGAAAATGGGTGAGACGGTGAAACGATAGCTGTGAGAGATCAGTGAGTAAGATGGACTGAGTGCCAGGTAGGGAGAAGCTATCGAAAGATAATTTGTATGGTTATAGAGATTGGGGTAGTAGGGTGAAGAAGAGAAAGAGGGTGGCGAGTATATAGGAGTGTAAGGAAGTCAGGTCTCTGAGCAGAAAGAGGGGGAGATGACCATAGGATTGAGAAAGCACGAAGGAGCAATGCAGGGTGTGGGGAGACAACGAGGGTGAAAGGTTGGAGAGAGAGGGAGGGGGTGAAGAGAGAGGTATAGAGGTTGGGAGAAAGGGATAGGGGGGGAGAAGGGTGCCGGGACGTGGGGAGGTATTGATGGGGGTGCAACGTGATATTGGCGATAGTTCGAGCGGATGCTATAGAAATCAAACTGAGATTATGGTGGGTAGGAGTTTAGTGATGAGTGTTGCACAAAGATAAATAGTGACCTTTGTATGATTTTAACCCACTTTTGCTGGGATCGGTGTTGTATTCTAGGTCAGAAGGTGGGTCAGGTCACGAGGTACGTAAGTTATAAAGAAGTCGCATGACATTTTCAAAACTATCTAGTCTGCATCCTACAAGATATTCGGCAACTGTTTAATTGAATTCATGCATCAAAGTAAGTAAGGTATTTCATTGGGTGAGTTTACTCTGTGATATCATGAATTCATGTGAATTATATTCCACGTCCCCGCTTTTTTTAGAGAGACCGACCATAAGTAGACCTGTGATAGATGAGTTACACAAACACCTCGACGGTCAAAGCTCCATAAGTTAACGCGTTTTCTCTTCACTTCGGAGCTTGACGGGATATTTATTGGCTCATGTGGGTAGTTAAGTAGACTAGCTTGAGTGATTATACACAACGCATTGACTTGGTTATAATGTGCCCCACACGGATTCGAGGATCAGTGGTCAAGAGTCCACGGCTCGGCAGATATAACCAAAAGTGTGAACCGTCTCACGATTCGATCAAAATTATCTCGTCTGTCATTTTATGAGAGTGGATCGAGAGGCGTTTGTTACGATTAATATAAGAACTATCAATGAGCAGTAACAGACATTTCACTTTACAGGATTGCCGTCACCCCCATTAATAGGGGGAGGGGTGGGACAAGCGGGGGGTAGTTAAAGTTGAATAATTGAGCGTGTACGATGGTCAGTGATCGAAGCGACGCATGCGAGTTGAGTAAGAAAGTCTGCTTGAAGCGGCATCATGAAAAGTAAGAGGTTAAACGAGTGATTTTGATTGAGGGTGCAATATGGAGAAAGAGGTGCTTATGGTGCTGACGTCACATGACGACAGGGGCTGTGGTGGAGGGCATTGGGAGAGGAGGAAATACAAGGAAGATAGTTGTGGGGATCGTCATAATAGAATCGATCTACCAGAAAAGGAAGAAGGTTATTATGGAGAGACAAGATTCTAAAATCGTATGGAGCTACATTACTCTTTAAGAGGAACCGTGGGGTGGGGTGGTTGATCTTGCTATGTATCAGAAGGATTTGCAATGTACATCTATTCCAATATAATTCTCACCATTTGTAGTAGTAACAGCTTTTTATCATAAGTATACTTGTATTTGAAGCTATCTGTATATTAATCATGAGTGTTTGTATACAATTGTTGGTATATCTTGTTATTACCCACGCGTGATGACCCCCCCCCCCCCCTCCACGGATCTATGGGCCGCACTAAAAGGCCTTATTAGGCCCCCGGATTATTGTAGTCCTGAATTCTTTTGTATTCTGACAATAAGAGCAATAGATGTAGTAATGAGTTGAGGATTTGTGGATACCATTTTATGATCCCTTGCTCACAGAAGCTGTTCATTGTGATCATGCTATACTTGGACAAGATTGAGAGATTACAATAGGTGTCGAGCCTTCAAAAGGAATTAGTTGATATTGCCTAGGCAATAGGCGCTGTTTGTGCTGATGTCTTTGTAATTGATTGCATTTGATTTGTGTTATGCTTGTGTGCCAGGCTGACTACTTTTTCACTGGTGTTTATTCCTCATCATTTTGTTTATAGTTGTTGTCTGTTTATGTCACTTTGTAATTATCTTTTATTTTATTTATAACGTATTTACGTTATTGTCAAAGTTGTGGGCAACTTTTAGACTTTGTCTATATCTCTTCTCCACTAAATTATTCAAATTTCTACCTCCAAAACCATAATTGCTAAAATTTAACGGATGGGTGCTTACAGAGAGAGTGTTATACGGGTAATATGAGAGAATATGCGCATGGATGTAGACAGAGAGGTAGCCGTTATTAATTTGTGTTAGACTCACTCTCCTAGAATTTAAATAAAAAAAATGGCGGGCAGTGATTGTTATTATTAAAATACTTACAGGCAGGCAGCATGCAACACACATACAAATATTTAGAGATATAGGAACTCTTACTTCACCTATTATGAGCTAAATATATCAAACGTCAAATAATCTAACGGATTATTATTTCTCGTTTGTGGAGATTGTATGCAAATAACATTAAAATACAGCAATCTACATATGAAACACGATGTGGCTAGTTTAAAATAGCTAATTTGTTTTGTGAAGATGTTTTACACTCTCTTACATATAATGAAACGATTTTAAGAAGAGGGGTATTAAAAGGTAAGTTAACTAATATTACTATTTTTAGAACATGATGTCACTTGATCCGAGCATAATATATGATTTGGTTTCTAGTTGAATAAACAATACATCTGCAGCATAGAACTAATATATTCTGTCAATTGAAGGTAATTGGCCTGATGTCGTTTTGTATGAAAAGATAAATTGTGTTCGACGATGTACCATGTCTAGGGCTTGAGAATGGCGAGTTGGGAATGACAAAGAAGGTTATATATACTAAAAGTAGATAGTAATTATAAATACCAAGGCGCAGGAAGGTTGAATTCGCTGCATAAGTTAATGTTTTAATTAAATCACAATTCAGGAGTGAACATATGCAAATATAGGACACAAATTATTATTGGGACCCGTTCGAACTAGCGTTTAAGTATTTTCGTTTTAAGACTAGTAGTAAAAGACGTGTCATAACTTTGGGAGTTAGACTATAGAGTAAACTAGCCAGTTGTAAATAAATAGGCAATGTATAATAAATAGACACACCTAGACTATTGACTATTATGAGAAAAAGCACTAGGTCATAACATCTATTTCCTACATTGGGCAATTAGGCTTTCAGGCTTGGCACTAACACTCACACCAGAGGCAGTCAATGCTGCATACGATATGATAAGGGTTATAGATACATGAGAAGATAGGTGAATAGATTAATGCATTATGTAGCAGTAAATGTTTTAAAGAATGCTTTTTAATGGCGGAAATTCAGACCCCAATTATATGCAAGAAAATCATTATAATCTTTCAATTATCTTTAAGAATAGTTATCAGATATACACAAATGATGCCAGGTTATCAATTCTAACCTGGATCCACCTATTTGAAATGGCATCATATTTATGTGAGGACCATGAATAAAACTTTATTAATGAAACTTTATTTTAATTAATAACGGACTCAGTGACTGTAGTAAGCAATTTGAATCGTAGTCCTCTCTACACATATTGTTCCGCAAATGCACGTGATTAACTACGTGAGGTAGGGGTCGAGCATATTGATAACGTTCTTGGTAGCACCTCGTATTCACAAAGCCAGATATGTTTCTTGCCTAATCCGGATTACCAAAAGCACTAACTCTCGGATAAGATACACAGCATTCACTGGTAGGGATCCCAGGTCAGTGCGGAAGTTATTGATCGCGGGACGACGCTCGACTCAGCCGTCAGCGTCTTTATCGCGATTAACCATTAGAGTATCGCGTATCTTGCATTACAGTCTGGACACCTAAGGATCGGTATTAAATGATGGTGGGTTTGAGTACGAAGGACAGTGGGCGCGGGAGATCTATCGAGTCTGTAAACAGTTGGTTTGACGATGAGGTTTGTCATGGCCCATGAAAGATACGTGTTCGTTCCTGACGCGATTGTTAACGTGATTCCGTAGAGCCAACACTAATACGTTTCGTCGGGGAAATTCCTTCATACTATAATTAACCAGTATTCTATTGATTGGGTGAATAAGGTTTGGACGAAAAAACACTAAATTCACTATAAAGCTGGTTCTTACTTAACACATCAACCCGTTTCTTTAATAGTTACGATACGGGACCGGCTAAAGGTTTGAGACAGCATTGTACGATGGTCTTTAAGAAGTTTCATGAATCATCACATGCTGAGGCAGCGACATGACTACGTAGGAAGTTGGAATAATGTTTATTTTGAAAGTTCTGGTATGAAGGGCTACAATAGGCAGAGAGGACTATATATGGGTGCGGATAATTGTGAGATGCTGTGACAATTTCTATGCTGAGTTTTCCTCATATGTTTCGACCTCTTCGATTAACTGTGTAAAACGAGTGGTCGTCGAGGACATAATAAAATGTCTGGCTCTTGCGTGCGAATAGCACAAAATCTTCACGCATTTCTTGCTTGTTGACTCTTAAGGGATGAGAGCGTTTTCTCTATGCGGGTCAGTTGTATTGAATTTCAAGAATGCTGGATGCAAATCTCGCAGATAACTATTATTCTACCAGGGTACTGCCCAACAAGGCACATAAGGGCTGCTATACTCCATATAAAAGATTCTCAGAAGTACTCAGTGCTTCCGGGATTATTGTGTGGAATGGTCAGGATCGAGAAAACAGGTGGAGATTGGCCGTTTGGGAGGTGAGTTCGTATAAGAGGCACGATACAAGCACCAGCACAGCATGCATGACCAAAGCAGCTTTTTTTTGCTCGAGCGTCTTGAGTCATGCCTGCTGTATCTTTGTTAAAAGAATGTGAAATCATGTATCTCTGACTAAATTCGTCACTGTCCCTCTTCTAGGATCTCTCGTTCGTCGGTCGATCACCGACGTGCAGGTCGGTTAGCGTCTCTCCCGTGCAGACCACACGGTGCTCTTCGTTGCTGTTTAGAAGCGACTCGAGCACGACTGATAGAATTCGCCCGGTTGCTCTCTCTTGTCTCGCACTGGATCTACATGCATCTGCAACTTTTGGAATCTGTCCATCATTCTATTTCTGTGCTGTCATGTCGATAGGCAGAGCTGAATCGATGTTGACGTCAGTAGTCTTTTGCTCAGACCTGTGGTAGTGCTAGACAACCACTTTGTGATGTGTTATTTCTTCTCGTCGCACACGCGAGCGTCCATCAACTCGTATGTCTGCAGAGCGTGATCTCCTCGTGCATCAATAATCGCGCTCTTACTATCGTCATACATCTGATGTCGCTCGCACACAGCCCTTGGTGACATCGTATTGGCATGTGCTCGTGAGAGCTGCTCTGAGAGGCGAACAATGAATTGTCGGATAGTAGGAAGGATAATTCTGATACTTGAGATAGTGATTGCATAACGCGCTTCCATACACCGAACACATACGCATACACACAATATTATTAGATCTGGTCTCACTCCGAAACATGACTCTCACATAGATGGGTCAGCTTATAGCCTGAGCATCTATACATTCTATACAGTAGAAACTTATGTGGGGGAATCTGAGCTTGGATTTTGCGTTGTATTACTTAGCTATAATGCTCAAAGAGGTTGCGATATCTTTCTCAGACGTAAACACAAATATAATAACCAAAGGCACTGTAGTGCCAAGTGGAGAAAAGTTTTGTGTCCATTTTATATTTAATTTTCCTCATTCCTGATATAGCGATACAATGCTCCTGATTTTTCTTATTTAGTATGTGTACTAGTATCAACTTCCTCTCTGACACTACTTATTCTCATCCGCTCGCTCTGTGTTATTCAGACCTTTCTCTTTTCATTTATATAGACTGGGCCCTGAGCCAGGCTTCTCCGGGCCTCTCTCAATTTTTTTCATCTCAAATGATGTGATTATTTGGTTCTTGTCGACAGATCAGATTCTCTCTCACTTCTCTGTTTCTGATTTTTTTTTCTCTATAGGGGGTCATTGTGGGTACCCCTGAGCTGCGACCCAATTTCTAGACATTAAGATATATATATACTCGCTCACTCCATAGATGCTTTTCTTTCTCATGCTGATCTGTTCGAGATTCATACCAGTTCATTTTCAATCTCAATCTCTCTCGTTGCTTTAAACGTTGGTGCAGAGCCGATTCTTTATTGTTGCTAATCTAACTCCTATAAATTTATCGGAATTTCCTAATGTCCTTCTGTCTTTCGCTGAGTTGTCTCTATATTCTATCTGTTTCCCTAGCAATCTCTCCTTTTAAGCGAGTCTTAGCCATACCGATTGTTTTCTTTAATCTACGTGTTTTGCTTGTGCTTTTTTCTCTCTCTTCAGCTTCCTTTTTTAGCTTCCGTCTTCTCTATCTCTTGTGTTATTTGTCTATACTCACTATCTGCTTTGATTTCCTATTGTGCTAAGGCTGTGATACCTCTCCTCCCATCTGACCGAGCCATCGATCATTCTTCTGTGAGAAACTGTAAGTATATTATGTTTATTGTCAAATTAAAGTCCTATACTTCCTTTTATTCTTTATTCATTGGTGTTAATAGCCAATATCTTTTTATGGTGATAATTGCGGCAATACTATTTCAACATTTGTAGAGTAACAGGAAGGAACTTTCGCTTTAATTGGAGTCATTCTCGATGTAGAAAGTGATTTTAGACCAAGTATTCATGAAGTATGGACTTTACACTTTCAATCTATTCTATTACTTGTCTAACTTGCGAAGAAGCTTACTCGATAAAAGAACAATGCTCTCACAACAAGACATCGTAGTAATATATGGGGGATTCTCGGTTGTAAGTTGCAGCTTAGGAAACGCGATATTGACATCTCCGTTTGACGTCTGCAATGTAAATCTTATCAACTCTCTGATTGAGCCTGGTGCCATTACAGACCATGATCATACAGGATTGTACATAGCTTGTGTGAAGTCAATTGATCTTCAACCTCCTGGTCATGAAAAGCAGGATAGCTTTAACGCTCGTTTCAGTTTGCCATTTCGCATCTTGGTGTTTTACATAAGTTGTCTTGTTTAGATTAGAAACGACCAGTGGATCTATGTCTCATACTAGGATCCGGGCAGCTTCCGTGTGAGCTCATGAACCATAGTAGATAAATCTCACTGTATCTTGTTCACAATCAACGTTTGTGACTTAAGCAGAACTTTCAATTGTATATGATAACTTTTGAGTGGAGGATATGTAAGTGCAGTGCATGTTTGTGATCAATACTTGGTGGCGGGGCTTGGATCAGGTAGAAATTTTTAGTTGCAGGCTCTAACAGGTCAGACATCTATATTGCAATAACTATCTCTTGAAAATTGGATTATAGAAAAACGTTTTTCTGGCAAGAATTTTTGTTTATTGTTTGTTTCAATATGTGCAAGAAGTGTTATGGTCTAGAAAAGCAACTGCGCTAGATTTGGCGTCATATGGCATATCTATTTCTCGAATTGAGGATACTGCTCTAGACTTTTCATGATTTCGATGTAGCTAAATTTAGCAGATCTGAGGGACCTTCTTTAGTCTCTTATTGTACATGATAGCGATGATTTGAACTGTTTATTAAGATGTATTGATCTTTTTTGTGTATTTTTCGATATGTCTGATCTGTATGTCCCATGTACGAATCAAGGAGGTACGCAAGATTTGGACTGGGCTTTAGATGAGGAAAGTCCGTGCACCGCCGCGAGCTGGAAAAGGCTTTCCGGGGCTTCTGTTAGACGACATGCCCATGGAATGGATATAATGTATGGACCTCATGATAGCGTTGGGTGGTAATGAAGTATAAGGACCTTAAATGCACTGCCTCAACGGCTCGATGACACAGATGAGTAAAGCACTGAACTGAGCCTGGAACTGGATTTCTGAGGGGGTAGCGAACGGATTTTGATTTCTATCGGTCTTTAGTATATATATGCATCTACGCGAGGACATACAGGATGTAGCTTTCCTAGGATTGCTCTTTCTGGATGATTTGGAGAGGAATGTAGTGGAGAGTAGTAGCTAGTCACTTATTCTTTTCTCACCAACACCATAAAGAACTATTCGCAATATGATAAGACATCTGTATCTAGTTTTTCCGCATCAAATTAGTGGGTCACTTACAAAAGCGAGTTGACAGGTCTGCGTGTAACTACTGGGCGAAGATGTGAACATGGGTTCTCGTGGCTAACTACATTCGTAAGCTTAAGATGATCTAGGCAAGATATTTGTTCTAATAGGATGATGAAGCGCGTGGATTGTATGAGAAGTTACGTTGAAATTAGCTGTAGATAGGAGAATGACTGCTGAATGATAGTTTGGCGCGATGATTTCATTATGATCTGAGCTACAGTAGGGACCGGCAATGATGATAGCCAATTACAAAGAATGCACCCTATAGTGCCTTTGGTACGTGTGACTTGTTGTGCTTGTATAGATTCTATTCATCTTTCCATAAAATTAAGAAGCAAATCGGGCCTTAGTGGAGACGTGATTTATGCTTCTTGTCAGATCCTGAGTCACAATTCCATGTCTCTTTCCACTGTGAATAGCTGCTGTGTATTCAGCAGGCATAACGGTCCACTGCATTATTCTACTAGGCTAATAAATGTGCAATTCACGTTATATATTAAATTAAGATAATCTGATGCACGATGATGTGTCGAGATGACGATCTTAAAAGGTGTGATGGAATTGCATGATGTTCATGACCGACTTGCTGAATATAGCTTGAGTGTATCACAAGCATCTTTGGTATCCGTCGATTTAGAGTATATGTGTGATCCAAGTCCGATCCATCATTGTCCCAAAAACGAATATGGAATCTTAGTTGCTTTCAATTCTTGTGGCATATAGTATTGTTTACCTGTTTTCGAAAAGATGAGTGAAGGAAAGTGGTATGAAATGTTTGCTAATCGTGTTGTAGATCAGAGTGTAGTTTTCGTAGTGTGGTATAGAATGGATAGAGAATCTGTAGGTCTCATGTGTGTAGTAGTGCTGAGTTGTCACTGTATGAGATTTCTACAGTTAAGCTATTTCTGGTGTAATTAGTATAAATTGTGCGAAAAATCATTATGCTGTACGCTATAAAAGAAAAAGTTCTATGAAAGTAAGTGTAAAATCAAATGATTTGTAATAATAAGAGATATGCTAACTTCCATGAGACCTGCAACTGAAATTGTTGCAAACATACTTTGTGCATGACGTCATTCATTTGCTGGTATTCTGGGGGATTGTAGAATATGTTATTCTGGTGTGTGATAGGCGCCTTATAACTTATGGGAAATTCGCAGCTCGGCAAGACTGTAGTGTTGGTTTAGGATGAATGTGTAGACTAATGTTTTTTTGCATGTTTCTGTAATATAATGAGCCTGTATCGGCGGTATTCTATTGATCACCTATTTCAGCTGACTGTCCGAAGGTGTGCTATTTTGAGGCCCTTAGTTATCTAAAGGGGGCAACTTTTTTACCATTCACCATGGACAAGGCTATTTCACTTGTCTAGTTCTTTTGTTTTTCTAAAATGTGTATTTGGATTAAACACAAACACTATGTCTTTTTTTTAAAAATATCATAAGTTGAATTGTCCTGTAACGTGCATACAGCATACATGTACAATTCTTGTTCTCTGGTCTGAATTTTCTTTCTATTGTGTATACTAAACTCAAGTGGACATATTATAAATTTTTGTTTGCGAGTTGTCTCTTTATTTGTATCTTGATCAGTTATTAATTTGTTCTCTCAAAATGTTGCGTTGGTATCTATTGCTTGTACATGATCAATAGTTTCCATGCAAAAACGACATTTTCTAATTCTCAGTGTAAATTTTTTTTTTTTGAGTGTCTTTGGTGTCAGTTATGTCAGTTTGAGCGATGTGAATTGGTGAATTAATTCTTTCTACATAGTTAATACTTCTGTGTAAATTAATAGTTATTTTCTTTATATTTCTCTATCTCTATCTCTGTTACAAGCAGTGACAGAGTCAATAGTTGATTACACGTGTAAAGAATGGAGTTAATTAAATGATCCATTTGCATCTTCGCTAATTAATGCAAGAAACTTAAAGATACTTAACGTATGCTTATGAAAGGGAAAAACAACCCACTCATGATATTCTCAAGTATAGAATTTTGTGATTGTTAAACTTCGTTATGTCAATGTACAGGCAATTTCGCTAGTCAACTAATTAATGATTTAACAGTACCGGAATTGCCAGAGCATGAAAAGCTCAGCGTTTCAATTCGCATAATTTTGAAAGTCCAAAATTGTTCAGTAAATATGTCACATTCACTCAAAAATATTTGATAGAGTATTGCAAGTCTTTTATCACAAATAAGCATCTAAGAAAAGCCATCTCAGATAATGAAGTGAACATGTATGTATGAAGTATATATGGTTGAATTAACCTTGTATTTGTCATTATTCTATATTGAACAGATACAAAAGTATATACGCAGAAGATGAAATATAGAATAGAATCAGATAAAAATGACTTACTCGGAGCAAGTTATTAATGCAAAAATCATAATTCAGTGACAATCCTGTACTGGTGCTTAAAAACAAAGTTAATTGAAAAATTTCTGCTGGTGCCATTACAATTTTTAAGGTCTGAAAAATTGGGAAATGTGGGAAATGTGGCTGTACTCTATTTAATCAAAACTGTGTAGACGATATTTATGTTGTAGAGATAGGAAGACTTGTGGAAACGAACATGAACTAATTCGGTGATGCGTGCTTTGACCAGTAATTTTCAGCTGTTGCTCACGCGATATGGATAATTAGGGTCTAAATTATTTTGTTCTTAAACTTGTCCCTAATGATGTCATACCATGGAGAACATTGACACTGTTTGAACAGAAGATTGCTAGAAGTTAGGCAATGGAATATGAAAGGAGTTTTTGGACATTGGATGTATTTGTGTGAACAGAAGAGCAAATCATCTCTTCATATGTATCGTGAGAAGTGTGTTTAGCATACAGCGGTTGCTATATAAGGATGATGGAAAGCTACATTATAATTTGCTTGCTCATTGTAGTTGAAGATGACTGTTCATGAAATGTGCAAACGAATTGGTGAATTTTGTTTCATACAGCAGCTGCTGCTTTACAGCAATACAAGGATAAACAGGTACTTTGACACAAGTGGAGGCGTTTGGCCCATCATACTATGCTCTATCACACTACAATTAATAACATTTACTGGCGAAGAACCCGTCTTTATGGATGGTTAATTACCCGAATTGCAGACGATTTTATATATATATATATATATTTTTATTTTTTTTTTTATTTTTAATTTCAAATCTTCCTAGTAAACATTTCTACATCATTTTTCTCCTGCATGTATCAAAACAATGTCTTCCTGTAATGACCATAGTCATTTAACCTCCCTTAAATGTCTTTCTCCTGCTCTTCAAAACACTACACAACTCTGTCTATGATCCTTCTACATAATGAACATTCGACATGCTTAAATGTTTCATTGCAAACAAAATCCTCCTGGCTCATTCCATACCTATAGTATCTCATTAAATCCAGCCTCGCCCCTGCCTGTGTTATACCCTGAAAATGAATGAATATGTGAGCACCAAGAATGCTTTCACGTAAAATGATTATTCAATTTTATATACGCGATATCAAAATTCAACATCGCACTTCCACAAGATTCACTGCAGAAAATAATATATCAGCCCTAGCCCTTCACGTCTATAAACAATTTAACCATTGTTTTATCACAATTGCTTTGCATTGCTCAACACTGAACATGTAAGTGAATATCAAATCAGGAAATACAAATATACTTTAAAACACGTATCTGGAAAGGGAATGAAAACGTGAGCACCAAGAATGCTTTCCACGTAAAATGATTTTATCAGTTATGGCGCGAGCAGAGTCGCATCTCAAACAGGCCTAACTCACACCCGATTAATCGAGCGACGATGCATTAATCGATTAAATACAACTACATTTACTGAACGATCTTGGGCACACAAACAACAACCATTCCCTTTGTGCACACGAAGTTTGACTTCTTACACTCTCCCCGACAATAAACAAATGTCATCCGACTATTAACTTACTTAGGAGTGTCTCACTAAGGGACCAATTCATAAGTGAAGGTGGAACATTTCTCTAACATTTTGCTTCATCTGCTAAAGAAATGTTACTTCATTGCATTGCTGTCAGTACAATCTTCTATTAACCTTTGAGATTTTAACCTCTGGTACGTACTTATTTCAAAGACTCGCAACATATTCACATCATTGTGCACCGTCTCTTCATCCACAGTAAGTCCATTTTTGCTCATTAACGATCCATGCTGGCTTAATCGTCAGAGTCCACAAATATCCAATGGCACAGTCCATAAACACAATGGGGCTGGTATGGGTAGGCTGTAAAATGAAACAGTCCATAAAGGTAGCCCTGCTGATCCATTGCGGAGGGACTCTAAACAAATGACCGGTTGACTTGTGTGGAAGGAGAAAGCTGCACATTCACTGTGTCGCATTGGCTCCCTACTGTAATATGCTGAACATTATTGTTGGTTGTGTAAGTTTCTGAGGTGGTCTCCTTTCCTTTGTATCTCCCTGAAGCCATTTCCTTGCTGGTGACTGGGTCTGCAGCCGGCAAGAGTTGGGCTTGAATCCCTCTCAGGCGAGTGCACTGTCTCTTGAAGCTCTGAAGGTTGGGCGACTTGATCATTTCAATTCCTCTGTCTCCGCAACTTGGCATCAACATTTCAGGTTCTGGGTCTAGAATGTCTCAAGTTTCTCTTGCATTCAATTGAATCGGTATGAATGAAGGCAAACTCTTCCTCGTCCCCACTTCCTAAGGTTCAATTGGTGTAGCCCTTTGGTCTGGAGTTCTTGGACGAGGTGGTGGTTGAGATGACTGCTATATTTCAAGTGGCAGGTGGTCACATGGCGACAAAAGATTCTGGTGCAGGACTCGAGACGTTCCTTTCCCATGTTCTGACTTTTCTCATACACTGGAATTTCTTCCCCAACTTGCCAAACCATGATGTGGATTGTGTCTTCCCAATAAGATCTGAGTTTCCAGGCCTTGTCTCAGACAAGTATTTTTTTTTTTTTTTTTAACAAGAACACGGTCTCCAGGCTGCAAAATAGAACTTCTCAACTGGCGATCGTAGTTTTTTTAACTCTCTGCAGACTTCTGAGAACTATTGTTGGTGATCTGATATGCTTCTGTATACCCTGTTGCATTTTTCCACATAGTCTCGATGATTAATGTTACCTGGATAAGGATTCAGGTCAAAGAGAAGGTCAACAGGTAATCTTTGTGATAGAGCAGGGAGAAAGGAGAGAACCTGTTACCTTACTTTGAGTGCAATTGTAGGTGTGTAGCACCTTGTTCAAAGATTCCTTCCAGTTTGCTTCTGCTTCTCTCAGAACGTCTTCAACATCTTGTAAGAGCGTCCTATTGAATTGCTCCACCTGGCCATTCCCCATTGGGTGATATGGAGTTGTTTCTTGACCCCACCATTCCATATGATCTTTTGAGTTTAATAAAAAGCTGGTTCTCAATTGCACCTTGGTTGTGGTGTGTCCTCGTAGGATCCAAACTTCAGTGCAAAATCGTTGAAGATTCAGTCAGCTGCTGTCTTACCAGACTTTGAGGTGGTGGCATAAGCTTACACAAATCCTGTGAAATGGTCAATAATCACAAGGATATATTCATATACTCCTTTGCATCTGTCCAGGTGGAGAAAATCAATTCAAACAAGTTCAAGTGGCTGGGTTGTCACAATACTAGTCAGTGGTGCTCTTTTCATGACAAGGTTTTTCTTTTGATGCATTGGCAAACCTTGTTTACGTAGTGTTCTACAGTATAGTATCTCTTTTCATGTTAGGCCAGAAGAAGCGGGCTCTTACCAGTGAAGTGTGCGACCAGCCCCAGATGACCCATTTCCTTGTGGAGCTCCTTGAAAACCATCTATGATGTCTCTCCAGTAGCACCAGGTGGGTTCTTACTTTGGTTTTCTGATGGAGGATGCCATTGTCTTCAATTGAAGTTTGTTCCTTTCACGAAACAGAGCTTTTGTCCTTGCACTGTAATTTCTTATTTCTTTCTCAGTAGGTTTGTGACCCAAATACTTGTGTTCCAGTACTTTTCCTCTCTGTCCATCTTCCTTTTGTGCCTCGTGGATTGTCGTCTTTGATAGGGTGTGATGTTCTGAGTTTCATTATCAACCTCTGTTGTGGCACTTGTGACAGAGATTGCCATGAGCCGTGGAGCAGCTGATTCTTACTGAGCTTTCACATACTGTGCAGTTGCTCTGATGGCTTTGGACAAAAACTTCTCAGAACATTCCTTCATGAATTCTTCCATGTCTAGCAGCATTCTGGAAAAGGTGTCAGCATCAAAACCCTAACTGCCACCCACAGCACGCTGCCTCAACCCACACCGGTTTGCAGATGCTTTCCGATGGTTCTGTGATTTTTCTGGTGTATCGGCTTCCATGTCCATCGGCACACAAAATTTCAGCTTTCTACGTCACTCGGAAGGTACCGATCTTTAATATCAGTCAGTGGTTAGAAAGAGATATGTATATGTATACGTGTATATGTATGATTACCATCACAACATATGCCTGGTGTTGGCTTAATGGTTAGGGTGGCGGCTTTGGATCCTAGAGTCCTGAGTTCAAATCCGCTCGGCTGTTGAATTAATACCAGGTGGGGTTAACTCGGCCTGTCATCCTTCCGAGGTCGGCAAAATGAGTGTCAGCTTGCTGGTATCCTGTGTCGGAGTGGTGACCATCAAGGATTGTGCCCAATAGCCAAGGAGACTGCTTAAGCAGCACAGCGTCTGCACAGAGTGTGGTCCCAATCTCCTCCTCCTCCTCATCATCACAATATCATTTGACTTTTACTTTTGTTGTAGGAAGTGATTGATGAAAAAGAAGAATGACCACCATTACGACGCCACAATCCTCTTCTGGTTTAGCATAATATCTTTTGACGTTGTTCCATCACAATCCACAACAAAAGTAAAATTGTCAAAACATGTTGCAATGCTAAACAGAAGAGGATTGTTGTGTCGTAATGTGGTGTCATTCCTACCTGTTTGGTTGTTGTTGAGATTTCATCCCACTATGTGCTGACTTTTGTTTTTTAACGTTTTTTTTTTTCCTCGTAAATTAATAGGCTTGTTGAGGAAGGTCTTCCTTCTGCAGTGGATTGAAATAGGCTCGTCCAGTAATACTGCATGTCTCAGAATAGGACAAGTTTGTCATGGTGGCACAATACTGATGTCACAAGATCGAAGTGTGAGTTATCATTCTTCTTATTCTTGCTCTTCTTCTTGTTGTTGTTGTAGTGTAACTCCAGACGGGTCTCTTGAACAGGTCTGCAGCACGGAGACAGCCGATCGATCTCGCAGGATCGACCCAGAGATCTCACACACACACACACACACACACACACACACACACAAACACACACACACACACACACACACAACAGTCCGCGGGAACCAATTGAGTGCTTTAACCATGGTTGCACTGCCTGACTAATCCAAGCAGCAGGGAGCATGATTTGGCCCCAATTACGTTGGGGGATACAACCATCCCAGAGAGGCATCCCAATAGTTTCACTCTTAGTTGCTGTTGTTCCACATTGTGAATTATACCTGCACCAATGCTGGTCGTGATTGTGCAGGATATCATTTTGAGAGTGTTGAACTGTTTTACAGGTTAACGTAACGTACATCTGGAATCTCAGGGTTTCCGTAACCAAAGGTAAGGAGGAATGTTGAGGGTTTGCTCCTGAGTGACCCAAGCACAAATAAGACTGTAGCCGGGGTGGGTGATCTTTATATAGTATATACATATATATATATATATATATAATATATATATTAATATATATTATTTTCTTATTTGTACATTTGGAGATGCTTACAGAAGGAGTGTCAGTGTTTGCTCTTAACAAGGCTCTGAGTAAATCTTTGTACTCTGTCAGTTTTTGTTGCTCAACTTTGTGGGTGCTGATGAATTGTGCGTGACGAATAAGTTGTGCGTCATTTTGCAAACTATTCGCTCACAGACATTTCTATACTTCATGATTGTCATGTGAAACAGTAAACCAGCTTGAGGTTGACATGTGAAGAAAATTAAACCAGCTCTGCCATGTTCAATTCGGAACAAAATGCAGCTCAGAATCAAATGGCCCAATAAGTTAAGGCATTCACTTTCCAAGGCCAATTATTCTATGTTCATTGCCTACTTTGATCCGAGATAGGTGAGTGAGCTTCATTGTAGATACCTCCAGTAGATATTCCATGTGTGTGCACACACATTAAATATATAATATACAGGGTGAGTCAGAAGTAGTGCCCGATTTCTGTCAGTTGATTGGTTGTTTGCCATTTGTATTATAGTGCTAGAAGGTAGAAATAATGAATGACATGTTTATCTAACCATTTATTCAAGAAAAAATTATTACGGAACTGTACAAGCTGTTTTACTTGCAATTTTCAAAGTGCCCTCCCTCGTGATCGATGCACAATTGCAGCCGAGCAGGAACAGAGCGGCCACCACGTCTGCAGAGTTA
>CM068960.1:39137797-39150474 GCA_035128595.1 Eptatretus atami | reverse complement strand
TCGATATCAATTTCCTCAAACTTTGCAGTGATTTGAGCCTTCAATTCCTGAATGGTACGAGGCTTTTCAGCATAAACAAGGTCTTTCATGAGCCCCCAAAGAAATAAATCTGGGGAGCGTGCCGGCCACTCGATCGGACCGCGGCGGCCGATCCACTTTCTGGGAAAGTTTTCATCAAAATTTTAATTTATCTGCATTGTATTTGTCATTGTTGCACCTCCAATTGATAAAAATGTCCCTCTGAACTGTCTCATCTCACAATCAAGTTAACAATGATTTGTTGGTGTCCATATTAACATAACGTGCTTTCTCTCCCTTGATGCTGCTTCTCCCAGTGTGTCCACCTCCTCATATAATCCTCCAGAAGAAGAGAAGGTTATTATGGAGAGCCACCAAAATGATGGCAAGACTCTCATCGAGGAGAAGTGGGTGTGGAGGGTGTTTGCATGTTCCCAAGCATTGATTAATTTTCCAATATAATTCTCCATTTTGTAGTAGTAACAGCTTTTATACATAATATACTTGTTTTAAATGTTTTTTTTTAAATGGCAACCTTGATCCACCTCTTCCACCCCCCCCCCCCCCCCCGTCTTCTCCCCTACCCTTCCTTCATTATTTAGCCTTAATTTGTATTTATCACTGCAATATTAGTATGTGAAGTTTTGTGTGTTTTCCAAAAGTCTGTCATGGTGTACTTGAAAATCAAGCATTTCACAATATGAGACTTTTCAAAATGACATATGAATGCTAAACAAGGCCGTTTGCGCATGTGCTGTTTGCATTTTCATTGATTTGGTTCTGCTTGCCAGGCACTTTTCACCTGCTGTTACTATCATGAAATCTGTGATTGAAATCATCTTTTAATTATCATTTTCAGCATTTAGACTAAAGAGTGGCAATTTTTAGATTGTTAACCATAATTTTCTACTCCTAAATGCAAATCGGGCTTACGGAAATTTAGGAAATATGAGAAATATCCATGGATGAGACCAAGAGGTGTTTATTTCTGATCACTTCCTGTTAATATAGCGGTGGCAGTAGATGTATATAAAAACATACACACAACACGCACACACACACACACACACGAAAGAACTCTTCTCCTTTTAGCAATATACGCAAAAATCTCATTATTATTTCTCTTGTGGCCGCAGAACCAAACAAGCAATCTACCATATAAAACACAATGTGTATTTATGTATTTGTTTGTGAGATGTCTATCTCCCTTCAAAATGACGATTTAAGAAGGGGTTTAAAGGCCTATTTTTTGACATGACTGTGTTCACTCCGATCTATTTTTTTCAGGTTAAAAAAAAACTCGAAAAACATTTTCCATTGAAGAGTAATTGTGTCTTCTTTTGGAAATGTCGACGATGACGCAACCAGGCCTGAATGGCGGTGTACAAAAGCGTTTTAAAAAAAATAAATAAATACAAGGCGCAGGAAGGTGAAATTCGCTGCACCGTGATGTGTAACGCGTGCAGAGTAAAACGAGTGTTCATTTACATGCATGCGATGTCTAATAAATAAAGATATAAGCACACCTGACGCTAGGCCAAGGCTTCAGGCTTTGGCACACTCACGAGGCTGTACCCTCGAAATGAAAGGTCCCGAAGATAAAGAAAATAGGATAACATTGTGCATAAAATGTTTAAAAGAATGCTTTTTCTTGCTACAAAACATCATATCTTTCATCTCTGAATATTTTGAATAACATAATTCCAACCTGTCATTTTTGATGGGCTTTTATACTGGGATATTTATAACCACCCTGGTAGCTCACATCTGTGTCCCTCTCGCCCCCCCCCCCCCAACCAACGTGATTAATAGTAAATATCAGCATTTTAAATTTACTCTGTCCATTCACAAGCCCCAGATATGTTCTTGCCATCGGTATTCAAAAGCACCTAATCCGGATAAGATACACAGTCATTCACTGGTAGCGATCCATCGGGAGTTTGTGGAGCACACGCCCATCCATTCAGGCCTTGCACCGACCCAAATGGTCGGGAGTTTGCAGTACGAGCAGGTGCCCATTCGACAAGCTGAGAGAGTTCTCCAAGTCTTTTGTTATGCAGAGGCACAATCCTTTCTCGTGGGTACATTTCCAAGTATTTTCAGCTTCTTTTCGAAAACAATTCTTATCTCCCACACACACAATATACTTTACGATACCTTGAACACCACCGTTTCCGAAAGTTTCTGCTCATGTGCGCCGGGCATTCTGGGTGGAATATGTCATTTTGAAAGTCTCATATTGAGAAACCAATCTATGGTGATGTTTCTGACATGTCTGCTTTTTTATTTTCTTTTTTGCCTTTAAAAGCTGCTTAAAGATGTGAGACTTCATTCTGGCTCTTGTTTTACAATCACAAAATTCGCATTTTTCTTCTGCTTTACAAAACAGCTTCTCTTTGGTTAGTGTATCAATCACCAAGTGATGCCAACTCCATCTACATATCTATTTCTGCCAACAAGGACAAAGTAGTAACCATACATTCCAACTCTCTGCCTCACATATGGTGACTTTAACGGCCACCATGCAAGTTGGCTTGGGGTTTGTTCAACAAAACCCAGCAACAGCATCATGACAAAAGCTTTTTTGCGAGTCCTTGAGTCTGACCTGATTTGTTAAAATCTGAACCTGTATCTCTACAAATGGCATGTGCTCCTCCTGGACTTGGTACAACAAATTGTTCCCTCTGTCCCGCTTGGCTCCTCTGACCCTGAACTTGTGAACATCCATATCTCTCTGGCTGTAGTTAGAGACCCTCCTCAGCATTGCAGAGATTGGTAGTGCCAGCCACCTTGGAGTGCCAGCCTGCTATCTCATGCACAGGTTTATCCCATCTCATCTGCAACTCTCTGATCCATCCTCTCAGCACTGGTACAGTCTTGTGCTGTGTGCAGTGTCCATCAAGCAAGATGCCATCTCTTCAAGAAAGGTGAACGCAACTCAAGGTAACCTCATTTCATTATCCTAACTGCTTTCCCCGATGGGCAGGTGGCCTGCATAATCCACGTAAACCTGTTTCCTGGATGCTGTGGAATCCAAAGCTCTCAACAATGTTGGCATCTTCAGAAAGAGCAAAATAACAAGGCCAACTGTTCTCCAAGTGGAAACAGGTTGGTGGTCTCTTATTATTTATTTTGTTGTTGTTTTTTTATATTTTATTTATTCCTTCCACATTTATTCTCATCTGCCTGTCTGTGCTCTTTCAGCCCTTCTCCTCTTTCCAGTCCTAAAAGATGCCTTATTATTCTCATATTCCTCTCCTTGGTACCATTCTAATCCAGGCTTACTCCCTCCCTCCACTCCCTTGCTCTTCTTTTCTCCGGATTGTGGAATCACCATCCCAAGTCATTTCAATCCACTCTTCTCTCCAGGCTTCAAGTTTGCAGAGCACCGCCATCTCTTGTCATCTTGCATCTAGACTCATAATTTTGAATTCTACTCCAATTATCTCTTCCCTCACCAACCCCTTTTACACTCTTAGCTACCCATGTTTCTTTCACGCTGCTCTTTGCCGTTTGTTCATTCCCTTGCTTGTCCTATCTACCACACCAAGTTTGTTGCCCTTCTCCCCACTGTCACCTCACTCTTCCTGAGCCTAAATTTTATCTTTATTTTAAATATGAACTCCCCTATCTTTTCATTTTACCTCTCCTTTTCATATATATGCAAATGGGCAATTTTTACTTGTAGGAGTTAACAAGGAAAGGATTTGTTTAATTAGTGCATCATTGAAAGTGATTGCACCAAGAGGTGAGTTGGATTTAAAATTTTATTATTTTAATCCAAGAGCTTTCCGATAAGCTATGTCAAAGACAATCCAAGTATTGTAAAGTTTCTCTGAAACTCATGCCTTTGTGAACTCTGCAATGCTAATGGTGCAACAATGCTCATGTAAATGCTTGAGAAGCATGTCCTTACCTTGTCACAGACTGGAAGCTTAAGCTCGCTGTTGCTTCGCACTTTGTGTTTCTACAGAAGTCTTGTTGATGCCGTCTATTCTCTCAAGGACACGGTGCAAGATCTCAAACAAGTATGTTCAACAATAGCTTTCCCCGAATTTCAATTTTAGAAAATCCTTTTGGGGGAGGGAGGGAAGTGGGTGTGGATGACTTGGTGGCGGGCTTGGATCGGTAGAAATTTTTTATCAGCTTTAATAGCAAATCTTGAAGAACTATTTAATGGATTATCCGGTTTTGCAATTTTCTTCTTTTGTCCCATATACCTAGCAGAAAGACGTCCTGTTGCATGCTCAGTCGTATTTCGATAATTTGAATACGCAGATCTACTGTTTCGACAATTTAAAGACATGAGCACCCATCCTTTTTCAGATGGTGATTTCCCGTTTATAAAGCATATCTTTAATGGTATTTTTGTTTCTTTTTCCCCCAATTTCACCAATCCAAGGAGACGCAAGCCTTGCGACTGGGCTTAGATGAGGAAAGTCGTGCACGCGCGAGCTGAAAAGCTTATCCGGCGCTTCTTTAAGACAGACATCCCTGGAATGAGCCAACATATAGACCAACATCGTATGGTGTTGATATATCCCCGACCCCCGGCAAACCCTGACCTGAGCCACTGGAACTGGTTGGGCAGAGATGATGCCAAAATCAAACCATTCCGAGCACCGATGGTTTCTGTGCTCTTTGGAGATACGAGGGTGTGTTGAAAAGTAATGCTTCATATTCTTTTTCCCAAACAAGTAAAGATATTCGAATGAAACAAACTGCAGTCCGCACATTAGTTCTTCAAACCACAGCGTGTGAAGTCGTGTGATTCTGACATTGATTGCCTCAGTGCTACATTCGTCAAGAAGACAGCACGACATTGTCAATGCAGTGAAGCGCTGGAGATTAGAGTTTAGATGATTGACTAGGAGGAAATGACTGGAAATAAGAGTTGGGTGCACCATTATGATCCTGAGAGTAAGGGACGGCCAATGGAGTACAATCACAAAGGATCACCAACCCTGACTTGGCTCTGTTAGATCTTCATCTTTCCCAAACTTAAGGAACAGCTTTGTGTGGAGAGCATTTTTCTTTCAACGATGTCAATGCCACTGTGAAGCGCTGGTTAAGTCAGCAGGACACGCAGTTCTATTGTGATGGCATCACAAAAGTACTTAATCATTGGCAGAGATGTGTGGAATATGTTGAGGAATAGATATGCACCATGGCAGAATAAAGATTGATGTATCAGTCGTATCAGTCGATATCATGTATCAGTCGATGCTCCATTTGAATATCTTTACCTGTTTTGGAGAAAAGGAGGAGTGTTGTGTGTGTGTGTGTGTGTGTTGTGTGTGTGTGTGTGTGTGTGTGTGTGTGTGTGTGTGTGTGTGTCCGTCCATTTCGGGCCAATTGTATAACGATGTGGTTAAATCAGATTATGAAAAAGACAAAGTTGACAAAATATTTTTAATAAGGAAGTCCACCCTGAGACCTGCAACTGAAATTTTGCACAAACTTTTTGATGTTTATCATTGTGGTATTGGGGACCTTGAATAATGTATTTTTAGCGCCTAACTATCAATCAGGGAGCTTATGTATGTTTAGATGAATGCTACTGTTTTTGCATGTTTACTGTATATAATGCGGTGTTGGGTTTTATTGATCACTAAAGGTGGTTTTGAGGCCTTATGCAGGGCATTTGCCTCCATGAAAGCAATTTTACTTGTTTTTTTGTTTTTATTAAATGTGAATTTAAAAAAAAACATTTTTTTTTAAACATACCATAAGTTGTGTCGAACGAAGCATCTCATTTGTTCATTTCTTCCATGTATATAAATATGAACATATCTAACTTTTTGTATTCGGTTTATTTTGTATAATCAGTTTTAATTGTTCTCCAAACATGTTGCGTTGGTACATCTATTGCTTGTACCACTGACAAAGTTGCATGCAAAAAGGCTTTTCATTCTTGGATTTTTTTTTGAGTCCCATTGTGGATATTAAGGATTCGGGTGATTGGATAATTCCTTTCACCAATCAAATAATTGCATTTTTTTCTTTTTCTTTTTCTCTACTCAGTTTGATTACCCTGTACAAGTGATTACATGAGTCATTGCATCTTCGCCATAAACTTTCATGACCCTCGTCCTCCCCCCCCCTCCTATCCTCACCACCTCCATTCGTTGTCAATGCCTTGATCACTAATTATGTTTAACACTGGAATGTGCCAGAGCATGAAAAGCTCAGCGTTTTCATATCTTTCTGAACATCCAAACTGTTCGTTATTTCAAATATTTTGTAACATTTGCAATTTCTTACAATACAGACAGCTCGGTATGTTGTTTCTATGGTGATACTTGTTACTGAAGAATACCAAATGTCTTCACCGACGAAAAAAGAAAATCATGATACCATACTGTACAGTACTTAAAAAATAATGCAATCCTGTACTTTTTAAAACATCAACTTGAAACTCTATACTGTATATGTTTGGCATTATGCTCAGTCAAATGCCATATCTGATGGTGTAGTAAAATCACTTGCAGCCATGGTATCTCTTATTGGTTACTTTCCATGATCTCATGGCACAGACATTTTGACCAGAATTGCTGAAGTTGCAACAAGAATATGAAATTTGGCCTTGGTATTGGTAAAACAAAACAAATACCATGATGGGATCTTTAACATCCGTGCTATAAAGGATGGAACAGCTACATTATAATTTGCTTGCTCATTGTAGTTGAAGATGACTGTTCACATGAAATGTGCAAACGATAATTGGTGAATTTGTTTCATACAGCAGCTGCTGCCTTTACAGCAACTACAAGGATAAACAGGTACTTTGACACAAGTGGAGGCCGTTTGGCCCATCATACCTATGCTCTATCAACACTACATTAATAACATTTACTGGCGAAGAACCCGTCTTTATGGATGGGTTAATTACCCCAGAATTGCAGACCGATTTTATATATATATATATATATATATATTTTTTTTATTTTTTAATTTCAAATCTTCCTAGTAAACATTTCCTACATCATTTTCTCCTGCATGTATCAAACCAATGTCTTCCTGTAATGACCCGATAGTCATTTAACCTCCCTTAAATGTCTTTCTCCTGCTCTTCAAAACACTACACAACTCTGTCTATGATCCTTCTACATAATGAACATTCGACATGCTTAAATGTTTCATTGCAAACAAAAACTCCCCCTGGCTCATTCCATACCTATAGTATCTCATTAAATCCAGCCTCGCCCCTGCCTGTGTTATACCCTGAAAATGAATGAATATGTGAGCACCAAGAATGCTTTCCACGTAAAATGATTTCATCAATTTTTATATACGCGATATCAAAATTCAACATCGCACTCCACAAGATTCACTGCAGAAAATAATATATCAGCCCTAGCCCTTCACGTCTATCAAAACAATTTAACCATTGTTTTATCACAATTGCTTTGCATTGCTCAACACTGAACATGTAAGTGATATACAATCAGGAAATACAAAATATCCCTTTAAAACACGTATCTGGAAAGGGGATGAAAACGTGAGCACCAAGAATGCTTTCCACGTAAAATGATTTTATCAGTTATGGCGCGAGCAGAGTCGCATCTCCAAACAGGCCTAACTCACACCCGATTAATCGAGCGACGATGCCATTAATCGATTAAATACAACTACATTTACTGAACGATCTTGGGCACACAAAAACACACCATTTCCCTTTGTCGCACACGAAGTTTGACTTCTTACACTCTCCCCGACAATAACAAAATGTCATCCGACATTAACTTACTTAGGAGTGTCTCACTAAGGGACAATTCATAAGTGAAGGTGGAACATTTCTCTAACATTTTAGCTTCATCTGCTAAAGAAATGTTACTTCATTGCATTGCTGTCAGTACAATCTTCTATTAACCTTTGAGATTTTAACCTCTGGTACGTACTTATTTCAAAGACTCGCAAACATATTCACATCATTGTGAACCGTCTCTTCTCAATCCACAGTAAGTCCATTTTTGCTCATTAACGATCCATGCTGGCTTAATCGTCAGAGTCCACAAATATCCAATGGCACAGTCCATAAACACAATGGGGCTGGTATGGGTACGGCTGTAAAATGGAACAGTCCATAAAGGTAGCCCTGCTGAATTCCATTGCGGAGGGACTCTAACAAATGACCGGTTGACTTGTGTGGAAGGAGAAAGCTGCACATTCACTGTGTCGACCTTGGCTCCCTACTGTAATATGCTGAACATTATTGTTGGTTGTGTAAGTTTCTGAGGTGGTCTCCTTTCCCTTTGTAGTCTCCCTGAAGCCATTTCCTTGCTGGTGACTGGGTCTGCAGCCGGCAAGAGTTGGGCTTGAATCCCTCTCAGGCGAGTGCACTGTCTCTTGAAGCTCTGAAGGTTGGGCGACTTGATCCATTTCAATTCCTCTGTCTCCGCAACTTGGCATCAACATTTCAGGTTCTGGGTCTAGAATGTCTCAAGTTTCTCTTGCATTCAATTGAATCGGTATGAATGAAGGCAAACTCTTCCTCGTCACCCACTTCCTAAGGTTCAATTGGTGTAGCCCTTTGGTCTGGAGTTCTTGGACGAGGTGGTGGTTGAGATGACTGCTATATTTCAAGTGGCAGGTGGTCACATGGCGACAAAAGATTCTGGTGCAGGACTCGAGACGTTCCTTTCCCATGTTCTGACTTTCTCTCATACACTGGAATTTCTTCCCCAACTTGCCAAACCATGATGTGGATTGTGTCTTCCCAATAAGATCTGAGTTTTCCAGGACCTCCTTGCTCAGACAAGTATTTTTTTTTTTTTTTTTAACAAGAACACGGTCTCCAGGCTGCAAAATAGAACTTCTCAACTGGCGAGTCTCAACTCACTAGTTCTTTTTAACTCTCTGCAGACTTCTGAGAACTATTGTTGGTGATCTGATATGCTTCTGTCATACCCTGTTGCCATTTTTCCACATAGTCTCGATGATTAATGTTACCTGGATAAGGATTCAGGTCAAAGAGAAGGTCAACAGGTAATCTTTGTGATAGAGCAGGGAGAAAGAGAGAACCCTGTTACCTTACTTTGAGTGCAATTGTAGGTGTGTAGCACCTTGTTCAAAGATTCCTTCCAGTTTGCCTTCTGCTTCTCTCAGAACGTCTTCAACATCTGTAAGAGCGTCCTATTGAATTGCTCCACCTGGCCATTCCCCATTGGGTGATATGGAGTTGTTTCTTGACCCCACCATTCCATATGATCTTTTGAGTTTAATAAAAAGCTGGTTCTCAAATTCTGCACCTTTTGTGGTTGTTCCTCGTAGGAAATCCAAACTTCAGTGCAAAATCGTTGAAGATTCAGTCAGCTGCTGTCTTACCAGACTTTGAGGTGGTGGCATAAGCTTACACAAATCCTGTGAAATGGTCAATAATCACAAGGATATATTCATATACTCCTTTGCATCTGTCCAGGTGGAGAAATCAATTCAAACAAGTTCAAGTGGCTGGGTTGTCACAATACTAGTCAGTGGTGCTCTCGTTTCATGACAAGGTTTTTCTGTTTGATGCATTGGCAAACCTTTGTTACGTAGTGTTCTACAGTATAGTATGCCTCTTTTCATGTTAGGCCAGAAGAAGCGGGCTCTTACCAGTGAAGTGTGCGACCAGCCCCAGATGACCCATTTCCTTGTGGAGCTCCTTGAAAACCCATCTATGATGTCTCTCCAGTAGCACCAGGTGGGTTCTTACTTTGGTTTTCTGATGGAGGATGCCATTGTCTTCGATATGAAGTTTGTTCCTTTCACGAAACAGAGCTTTTGTCCTTGCACTGTAATTTCTTATTCTTTCTCAGTAGGTTTGTGACCCAAATACTTGTGTTCAGTACTTTTCCTCTCTGTCCATCTTCCTTTTGTGCCTCGTGGATTGTCGTCTTTGATAGGGGTGTGATGTTCTGAGTTTCATTATCAACCTCTGTTGTGGCACTTGTGACAGAGATTGCCATGAGCCGTGGAGCAGCTGATTCTTACTGAGCTTTCACATACTGTGCAGTTGCTCTGATGGCTTTGGACAAAAACTTCTCAGAACATTCCTTCATGAATTCTTCCATGTCTAGCAGCATTCTGGAAAAGGTGTCAGCATCAAAACCCTAACTGCCACCCACACGACGCTGCCTCAACCCACACCGGTTTGCAGATGCTTTCCGATGGTTCTGTGATTTTTCTGGTGTATCGGCTTCCATGTCCATCGGCACACAAAATTTCAGCTTTCTACGTCACTCGGAAGGTACCGATCTTTAATATCAGTCAGTGGTTAGAAAGAGATATGTATATGTATACGTGTATATGTATGATTACCATACAACATATGCCTGGTGTTGGCTTAATGGTTAGGGTGGCGGCTTTGGATCCTAGAGTCCTGAGTTCAAATCCGCTCGGCTGTTGAATTAATACCAGGTGGGGTTAACTCGGCCTGTCATCCTTCCGAGGTCGGCAAAATGAGTGTCAGCTTGCTGGTATCCTGTGTCAGAGTGGTGACCCATCAAGGATTGTGCCCATAGCCAAGGAGAACTGCTTAAGCAGCACCAACGCTCTGCACAGAGTGTGGTCCCAATCTCCTCCTCCTCCTCATCATCACAATATCATTTGACATTTTACTTTTGTTGTAGGAAGTGATTGATGAAAAGAGAATGACACCACATTACGACGCCACAATCCTCTTCTGGTTTAGCATAATATCTTTTGACGTTGTTCCATCACAATCCCACAACAAAAGTAAAATGTCAAAACATGTTGCAATGCTAAACCAGAAGAGGATTGTTGTGTCGTAATGTGGTGTCATTCCTACCTGTTTGGTTGTTTTGTTGAGATTTCATCCCACTATGTGCTGACTTTTGTTTTTTTAACGTTTTTTTTTTTCCTCGTAAATTAATAGGCTTGTTGAGGAAGGTCTTCCTTCTGCAGTGGATTGAAATAGGCTCGTCCAAGTAATACTGCATGTCTCAGAATAGGACAAGTTTGTCATGGTGGCACAATACTGATGTCACAAGATCGAAGTGTGAGTTCCATCATTCTTCTTATTCTTGCTCTTCTTCTTGTTGTTGTTGTAGTGTAACTCCAGACGGTCTCTTAACAGGTCTGCAGCACGGAGACAGCCGATCGATCTCGCAGGATCGACCCAGAGATCTCACACACACACACACACACACACACACACACACACACACACACACACACACCACACACACACACACAACAGTCCGCGGGAACCAATTGAGTGCTTTAACCATGGTTGCACTGCCCTGACTAATCCAAGCAGCAGGGAGGATGATTTGGCCCCAACTTACGTTGGGGGATACAACCATCCCAGAGAGGCATCCCAATAGTTTCACTCTTAGTTGCTGTTGTTCCACATTGTGAATTATACCTGCACCAATGCTGGTCGTGATTGTGCAGGATATCATTTTGAGAGTGTTGAACTGTTTTACAGGTTAACGTAACGTACATCTTGGCAATCTCAGGGTTTCCGTAACCAAAGGTAAGGAGGAATGTTGAGGGTTTGCTCCTGAGTGACCCAAGCACAAATAAGACTGTAGCCGGGGTGGGTGATCTTTATATAGTATATACAATATATATATATATATAATATATATATATAATATATATATTTTCTTATTTGTAATTTGGAGATGCTTACAGAAGGAGTGTCAGTGTTTGCTCTTAACAAGGCTCTGAGTAAATCTTTGTACTCTGTCAGTTTTTGTTGCTCAACTTTGTGGGTGCTGATGAATTGTGCGTGACGAATAAGTTGTGCGTCATTTTGCAAACTATTCTGCCTCACAGACATTTCTATACTTCATGATTGTCATGTGAAACAGTAAACCAGCTTGAGGTTGACATGTGAAGAAATTAAACCAGCTCTGCCCATGTTCAATTCGGAACAAAATGCAGCCTCAGAATCCCAAAATGGCCCAATAAGTTAAGGCATTCACTTTCCAAGGCCAATTATTCTATGTTCATTGCCTACTTTGATCCGAGATAGTGAGTGAGCTTCATTGTAGATACCTCCAGTAGATATTCCCATGTGTGTGCACACACATTAAATATATATACATATACAGGGTGAGTCAGAAGTAGTGCCCGATTTCTGTCAGTTGATTGGTTGTTTGCCATTTGTATTATAGTGTGCTAGAAGGTAGAAATAAATGAATGACATGTTTATCTAACCATTTATTCAAGAAAAAATTATTACGGAACTGTACAAGCTGTTTTACTTGCAATTTTCAAAGTGCCCTCCCTCGTGATCGATGCACAATTGCAGCCGAGCAGGAACAGAGCGGCACACACGTCTGCAGAGTTCGATATCAATTTCCTCAAAATTTGCAGTGATTTGAGCCTTCAATTCCTGAATGGTACGAGGCTTTTCAGCATAAACAAGGTCTTTCATGAGCCCCCAAAGAAATAAATCTGGGGAGCGTGCCGGCCACTCGATCGGACCGCGGCGGCCGATCCACTTTCTGGAAAGTTTTCATCAATCCACTGACGAACATAACGTCCATAATGAGGTGGAGCTCCATCATGCTGGAAATAACAGTCCTGATCTTGTACCCTGGGCCAAAAGAAGGTTTGCAGCATATCCAGGTAAATTTCTGCAGTGACAGATCCCTCAAGAGAAAAGGGTCAATTATCCTCATTGAGATATGGCTGCCCAAACT
>CM068960.1:39119377-39137624 GCA_035128595.1 Eptatretus atami | reverse complement strand
AACAAAATCAAAAATAAATAAATTACGAAAATTAATAATCTTATTATTATTAATCTTATTAAAATTAATCTTATTAAAATAAGACAATTATTAATAACACGACTTCCCAGAAAGAATCTGACAGCCGAAAAAACAGAAATCGGGCGCTACTTTTGACTCACCCTCCACCTGTGTCTGAAGGTCAGCCTTGTGATATCTGTTTGGCAGTTGGATTGAGGTGCTTTCTCCACCATTCAACCATCCGTCGCTGCAATCTTCGATCAAGTTTTCTCTCAAACTGCCACGGGTCCTAGGAGGGTTAGCTGCAGGCCATGGACCTAAAACCTTCCTGGATAACATTGTCGGTACGGTGACACAGAACCATTCAAGGTCTCGGAGGATGGACTTGTACTTGAGATTGTCCCATGTTGGCTACAATTCTTGTGTCTGACCTCCTCAGACAATTATCTGTTTTCTTATTTTCTCCATTGCTCATTGTGTCCACACAGTGTACACAAAACATAGAGACTCCTTTTCTTTATTCAAACTTGGTTGATGATGATTTTTAAATTGCAGGAAACCTTGCAACTCACCACGTAGTGTGAGTTCAATTCCAAAGGTAAAGAGATCACCGGCCAAATGACATCATCGATTTTAGCTTCTGTGACCATTTATCTCGAGTGACCCTCAAAAAATTTTTCATACGTTCATCCATACTTAGCTTCTACGTATGCAATCTATGACGTCTCATTAACGGAGGACACGGATGTCATCATAAAATAATGTCTCCACACTTATCCCATGAGGAGTACTTGCTAAAAGTTGCCAAGTTTCCCGATTTTTTCCCCTTGAGTGCGGTTTCAGAGATTATAGAGGTCCAAAGGTTTTCTGTTTTTTTTCAAAACTTCACTGCCATCCATTGAAAACCTTATGACGTCATTAGTTATTAAAACATTCTACATGCATGTTTTTAATAATTGTTATGGTGAAAATTTTGTCTTCAATCCGACAAGTGCTTGGGGAGAAAAACACAAGTTCTTGTGTGGACAAAACAAAACATACAAAACGGACCCAAATTGGAATTTACCTCTCTCGATGAGGTAATGATATATTTTGATGTCATCAGATTATTATTGGGTTGAGTGTTGTAAAATGTTCTCAATTAATTGTCTGATTTTGAGATTTATTTAAAATGTTCATGATTTTTAGCTTACTGGAATTGGAATTTCAGATACGTGGTATTGTCATTCGTGCACTGTCCGTCCATCCGTCCATCTCCTATTTTGACTTCTCCAGCCAAACCATTGGGCCGATCCGGCTGAAATTTAGCAGCAACATTCCGCTCCTGACTAACGTGGTGGATTGCAAAGCTCATTCGTCATTATGACTTTAAGTCGGTCAAAATGTGGACTTAGTAAATTCCTCAAAAATCTTGCTTCTCCAGACCCACCAGTAACAGATGCTAACCAAATTTTGGGTTACACCATTAACGGCCAGGGCCCAGATAAGCTACAGTGGTCCAGGTCGTATTTTAGTTATCTGGACATTTAAATTGCCAAGGAGGTATTGTCATTGCACCACCGTTCCGTTCTTCCATCCTTTCCTTGTTTAAACTCCCCGGCCAAACAAACCGCTGGCTGATCGGCTGAAATTTGGCGGAGCGACGTTCCTCTCCTGACGGTTACAGGAATTGCAAAGCTCGTTCCGGTCGCAGACTCAAAGTAGGTCAAAATGCGCTGACCATCAATTTTGGGAAAATCACATTCGTTTTAAAAACTTCTTTCTCCAACTTTCACCAAGTCAGAATGCTACCAAAATTTGGGTTACAACATAGGACAGGGTCCTCGTGTTAAATTGCAGAGGCCATGCGATCACGTTACTGGAAGTGTCTCAAAATGGCAGACTGGAATATTTGGAAAATTGTTAAATTCTATTCAAATGCCTTCCTCTCCAGCGACCCAACCAGTCAGAATGCGACCAAATTTGGCTTACATTAGGCCAGGGGCCCAGATAGGCTACGGTCCTCCAGGTGGTCATATTTTGAACTTTGACTTTTATGTAGCAGTTTGATTTTTTCCCCCTTTTTTTTCCTTTTTTTCTTTTTTTTTAACCAAGCATCGTTAATTTCGTATTGTTGGTTTATTTTGATAATGTATATGAGACTCATTTGAAAACAATGAAGATGAGACTTTCCATGCTCTATACATATTGCTGGTTTGCCCACAGCAGTTTCTCAATGAGTTCGCTGGGTAGTTTGCCATTGTCTCCCAAGCAGTCGATCAGCAGGAATTAAGAATTTGCCCATGGTGCGGCGTAACTCACCTTCCCTCATTGAAGGATTCTGTGGGATGTTTAACGTCTACCAACCAATGCCAACAGACAGGACATCCAGTTCAACATCCATCCGAAGTAGGTCACCACACATTGCCTCTCCCTGCTTGTGAAAACACCAGTCACAGTTTTATCGGTGGTTGAGATTCCAACCTCAGGATAGGGGACTAGGATCAAAGATTATGTGCACTACACTTTTTAGGGCATCCGGCCATTCCATGGAAAAAACATATATTAAAGCTTAAGTGCTTATAATCGTAACTAGATTAAAACCAGAATGAAAAGAAACTAATTTAAGCAAATAACTGTAAATGTACACTTTTTAGTCATCTCTAACGAATACCTAATAAACAGTCCTCGATGTCCGTACGTACGTACGTCCCCATTTTTTCTTCGATTTCTTGATATTTGGTATGTGGTAGATGGCGATGAGGGGATGCACGACGGTATGACCTTTGACCGATTGAAGTCAGGTCAACGTCAAGGTCACTCCAAAGTTGCGAAATCGTCCATTTTCAAATCTTCTCCGCCACCGTTTGTGATCCGATCTTCGAAATTTCTTCGGATTCTGATAATATTGGAACAATATCTAATTTGGTCGGGCCGGTTTTTGAAATTCGTCCTGTTATCGAGTCACGTGTCTTCAAAGTTGGAAAAATCATCGATGGATACGTCAAAAAAAAATTCGCCTTGATCTTGATGAAACTTGGTATGTTAGGTAGGGGTCGATGATAGTGATGCACACGGTATGATTTTGACACGATTGAAGGTCAAGGTCAAGGTCAAGGCCACTCCAAAGTTGCAAAATCGTCCATTTTCAAATCTATTCTCTCCGCCGTTTGTGATCGATCTTCGAAATTTCTTCGGATTCTGATAATATGAACAATATCTAAATTTGGTCATGCAGGTTTTTTAAAACTCGGCTTGGTTATCGAGTACGTGTCTTCAAAGTTGGAAAAACGTCGATGTGATACGGTCAAAAAAATTTCGCCCAATTTGATGAAACCTGGTATGTAGGTATGGGGTCGATGAGTGATGCACGACGGTATGACTTTAGACCTGATTGAAGGTCAATGTCAAGGTCACCCAATGCTGTAAACTGTGAATCATCCATTGTCAAAATATCATCCGTCATTTATGACTCAGAAATGCGGTTTGATTTCTGAGGTCCGGTTTCTATCCTTTTGAAGACACATTGATCATAAATGTTCCAAATCAACCATTTTCAAAATATATTTCCGGATAACTCAGAAATGTAGTTTGATTTCTGAGGTTTTCTATCCTTCTCCCGGGCTTTCGTCTGTACGTTGAACCAAAAGACAAGACGACATCGAAGCCATTCTAACCGATCAGAGATCCACATCTACAGAGCTTCAGAGATGACCGTCACTCCCAACCGGGGGTAATTTTTTTTTTTTTTTGTAGCCATAGTCAAGGCTTGGGAAGAGCGGGTACACTGAATGGATCAGGACGTAACAGAACAAAAAGAACAGTAGAGAGGGGTGCCCAACAGCAGGATCGAAGACCAAGATATGAGGGAGACAGACAAACAATTGATGTGGGAGAGATGGGGGGCAGTAAAGGACAAGATGGATACAGAAGGAAACTCACAGGAGGCAAAAATGGAAATTTGGAAGGAGGAGGGCTTGGGGTGGCATGGGGATTGGTGGGTGGGTGGGGGGGTGCGTGGGTGTTAGCGAGGTTAGAAAAGATCACGGTTTTGGATTGGCGATGATCTGAGATGGTGGTGAAACAAGCTGCCTTAAGACGAGGAGGGAACAATGAGATTGAAGAGAATGTGGAGGTTTGTTCCACAGGTGGGGAAAAATTGGAACGGATTTGTGGAGGTGAGCAGTTATCAGCTTGCCAGCTTTAATTTAACATTAGTTGGTTCTGCAGGTGTTGGACTTTTGTTTTGTTTTTTTTCTTTTACGAACCCAATTATTCCTATTCTGTTGGGATCGGCCAGAAAGTCTTTTTAAGATTCTATACCAAGCCTTTCTGCAAATGACTGGCCAGGCCTGACATTTGACTGTGGCAGGAATTTTGAATTTGGCCAGTGGCCTCACTGCCTTTGAAACACCAGGATGACAGTTTATATGCGAGTCGACGTTCGCCTCCAGGCTAGCCACTTTAATGGTGAGTCATAAGTGCTCCTCCATGTATTTATCCTCCATTGCATTTATCCTGTAATGGTCAAATACAGTTTTCTCAATATATGCTTGACAGTGGAGAAGCATTCAATATTTATATTATAGTTCATCAAGCCGCTTTTATTAGGTCATCTCTACCGAGATGACCTAATAAAGCCGGACCAAATGTCGTCCGTCCGTACGTCCGTACGTCCGTCAACAATTTTTCTTTCCGATCTTGATGAAACTTAGTATGTGGGTAGAGGTCGATGAGTGTTGCACAACGATTATACTTTTGTCCGGGTTAAAGGTCAGGGTCAAGGTCACGAGGTCACGTAAGTTATAAAAATCGCCATTTTCAAAACCTATCTAGTCTGCCATTCTACAAGATATTCGGCAACGTTTATTGATTATGATAGTAAAAATATTATCTTGTATCTAACCGGACAGATTTTTGAATTTCCGTCCGTTTGGCCGCCACGTAACCTGGAAGATGGTCAAAAACACCCTCCGGTACAAAGAAAACTTTTTACTTCCGATCTTGATGAAATTTGGTATGTGGGTAGAGGTCGATGAGTGATACCAACGAATATTTTTTTCCCGGATTCGAGGTCAGGGTCAAGGTCACGAGGTCACAAAAGTTGTGAAAGTCACCATTTTCAAAACTTATCTCGTCTGTCATTTTAGGAGATATCTGGCAACGGTTAATCGATTATGAGAGTAAAAAACATATAGAGATGACCGTCACCCCACACGGGGGTAATTTTAATTTATCTGCATTGTATTTTGTCATTGTTGCACCTCCAATTGATAAAAAATGTCCCTCTGAACTGTCTCATCTCACAATCAAGTTAACAATGATTTGTTGGTGTCCATATTAACATAACGTGCTTTCTCTCCCCTTGATGCTGCTTCTCCCAGTGTGTCCACCTCCTCATATAATCCTCCAGAAGAAGAGAAGGTTATTATGGAGAGCCACCAAAATGATGGCAAGACTCTCATCGAGGAGAAGTGGGTGTGGAGTGGTTTGCATGTTCCCCAAGCATTGATTAATTTTCCAATATAATTCTCCATTTTGTAGTAGTAACAGCTTTTATACATAATATACTTGTTTTAAATGTTTTTTTTTAAATGGCAACCTTGATCCACCTCTTCCACCCCCCCCCCCCCCCCCCGTCTTCTTCCCCTACCCTTCCTTCATTATTTAGCCTTAATTTGTATTTATCACTGCAATAATTAGTATGTGAAGTTTTGTGTGTTTTCCAAAAGTCTGTCATGGTGTACTTGAAAATCAAGCATTTCACAATATTGAGACTTTCAAAATGACATATGAATGCTAAACAAGGCCGTTTGCGCATGTGCTGTTTGCATTTTCATTGATTTGGTTCTGCTTGCCAGGCACTTTTCACCTGCTGTTACTATCATGAAATCTGTGATTGAAATCATCTTTTAATTATCATTTTCAGCATTTAGACTAAAGAGTGGCAATTTTTAGATTGTTAACCATAATTTTCTACTCCTAAATGCAAATCGGGCTTACGGAAATTTAGGAAATATGAGAAACATGGATGAGACAAGAGGTGTTTATTTCTGATCACTTCCTGTTAATATAGCGGTGGCAGTAGATGTATATAAAAACATACAACACACACACGCACCACACCACACACGAAAGAACTCTTCTCCTTTTAGCAATATACGCAAAAATCTCATTATTATTTCTCTTGTGGCCGCAGAACAAACAAGCAATCTACCATATAAAACACAATGTTGATTTATGTATTTGTTTGTGAGATGTCTATCTCCCTTCAAAATGACGATTTAAGAAGGGTTTTAAAGGCCTATTTTTTGACATGACTGTTCACTCCGATCTATTTTTTTCAGGTTAAAAAAAAACTCGAAAAACATTTTCCATTGAAGAGTAATTGTGTCTTCTTTTGGAAATGTCGACGATGACGCAACCAGGCCTGAATGGCGGTGTACAAAAGCGTTTAAAAAAAATAAATAAATACAAGGCGCAGGAAGGTGAAATTCGCTGCAGCACGTGATGTGTAACGCGTGCAGAGTAAAACGAGTGTTCATTTACATGCATGCGATGTCTAATAAATAAAGATATAAGCACACCTGACGCTAGGCAAGGCTTCAGGCTTTGGCACACTCACGAGGCTGTACCCTCGAAATGAAAGGTCCCGAAGATACAGAAAATAGGATAACATTTGTGCATAAAATGTTTTAAAAGAATGCTTTTTCTTGCTACAAAACATCATATCTTTCAATCTCTGAATATTTTGAATAACATAATTCCAACCTGTCATTTTTGATGGGCTTTTATACTGGGATATTTATAACCACCCTGGTAGCTCATATCTGTGTCCCTCTCCCCCCCCCCAACCACGTGATTAATAGTAAATATCAGCATTTTAAATTTACTCTGTCCATTCACAAGCCCCAGATATGTTCTTGCCATGGTATTCAAAGCACCTAATCCGGATAAGATACACAGTCCATTCACTGGTAGCGATCCATCGGGAGTTTGTGGAGCACACGCCCATCCATTCAGGCCTTGCACCGACCAAATGGTCGGGAGTTTGCAGTACGAGCAGGTGCCCATTCGACAAGCTGAGAGAGTTCTCCAAGTCTTTTGTTATGCAGAGGCACAATCCTTTCTCGTGGGTACATTTCCAAGTATTTTCAGCTTCTTTTCGAAAACAATTCTTATCTCCCACACACACAATATACTTTACGATACCTTGAACACCACCGTTTCCGAAAGTTTCTGCTCATGTGCGCCGGGCATTCTGGGTGGAATATGTCATTTTGAAAGTCTCATATTGAGAAACCAATCTATGGTGATGTTTCTGACATGTCTGCTTTTTTATTTTCTTTTTTGCCTTTAAAAGCTGCTTAAAGATGTGAGACTTCATTCTGGCTCTTGTTTTACAATCACAAAATTCGCATTTTTCTTCTGCTTTACAAAACAGCTTCTCTTTGGGTAGTGTATCAATCACCAAGTGATGCCAACTCCATCTACATATCTATTTCTGCCAACAAGGACAAAGTAGTAACCATACATTCCAACTCTCTGCCTCACATATGGTGACTTTAACGGCCACCATGCAAGTTGGCTTGGGGTTTGTTAAACAACAACCCAGCAACAGCATCATGACAAAAGCTTTTTTGCGAGTCCTTGAGTCTGACCTGATTTGTTAAAATCTGAACCTGTATCTCTACAAATGGCATGTGCTCCTCCTGGACTTGGTACAACAAATTGTTCCTCCTCTGTCCCGCTTGGCTCCTCTGACCCTGAACTTGTGAACATCCATATCTCTCTGGCTGTAGTTAGAGACCCTCCTCAGCATTGCAGAGATTGGTAGTGCCAGCCACCTTGGAGTGCCAGCCTGCTATCTCATGCACAGGTTTATCCCATCTCATCTGCAACTCTCTGATCCATCCTCTCAGCACTGGTACAGTCTTGTGCTGTGTGCAGTGTCCATCAAGCAAGATGCCATCTCTTCAAGAAAGGTGAACGCAACTCAAGGTAACCTCATTTCATTATCCTAACTGCTTTCCCCGATGGGCAGGTGGCCTGCATAATCCACGTAAACCTGTTTCCTGGATGCTGTGGAATCCAAAGCTCTCAACAATGTTGGCATCTTTCAGAAAGAGCAAAATAACAAGGCCAACTGTTCTCCAAGTGGAAACAGGTTGGTGGTCTCTTATTATTTATTTTGTTGTTGTTTTTTTATTATTTATTATTCCTTCCACATTTATTCTCATCTGCCTGTCTGTGCTCTTTCAGCCCTTCTCCTCTTTCCAGTCCTAAAAGATGCGCTTATTATTCTCATATTCCTCTCCTTGGTACCATTCTAATCCAGGCTTACCCTCCCTCCACTCCCTTGCTCTTCTTTTCTCCGGATTGTGGAATCACCATCCCAAGTCATTTCAATCCCACTCTTCTCTCCAGGGCTTCAAGTTTGCAGAGCACCGCATCTCTTGTCATCTTGCATCTAGACTCATAATTTTGAATTCTACTCCAATTATCTTCTCCCTCACCAACCCCTTTTACACTCTTAGCTACCCATGTTTCTTTCACGCTGCTCTTTGCCCGTTTGTTCATTCCCTTGCTTGTCCTATCTACCACACCAAGTTTGTTGCCCTTCTCCCCACTGTCACCTCACTCTTCCATGAGCCTAAATTTTATCTTTATTTTAAATATAACTCCCCTATCTTTTCATTTTACCTCTCCTTTTCATATATATGCAAATGGGCAATTTTTACTTGTAGGAGTTAACAAGGAAAGGATTTGTTTAATTAGTGCATCATTGAAAGTGATTGCACCAAGAGGTGAGTTGGATTTAAAATTTTATTATTTTAATCCAAGAGCTTTCCGATAAGCTATGTCAAAGACAATCCAAGTATTGTAAAGTTCTTCCTGAAACTCATGCCTTTGTGAACTCTGCAATGCTAATGGTGCAACAATGCTCATGTAAATGCTTGAGAAGCATGTCCTTACCTTGTCACAGACTGGAAGCTTAAGCTCGCTGTTGCTTCGCACTTTGTGTTTCTACAGAAGTCTTGTTTGATGCCGTCTATTCTCTCAAGGACACGGTGCAAGATCTCAAACAAGTATGTTCAACAATAGCTTTCCCCGAATTTCAATTTTAAGAAATCCTTTTGGGGGAGGGAGGGAAGTGGGTGTGGATGACTTGGTGGCGGGCTTGGATCGGTAGAAATTTTTTATCAGCTTTAATAGCAAATCTTGAAGAACTATTTAATGGATTATCCGGTTTTGCAATTTTCTTCTTTTGTCCCATATACCTAGCAGAAAGACGTCCTGTTGCATGGCTCAGTCGTATTTCGATAATTTGAATACGCAGATCTACTGTTTCGACAATTAAAGACATGAGCACCCATCCTTTTTCAGATGGTGATTCCCGTTTATAAAGCATATCTTTAATGGTATTTTTGTTTCTTTTTCCCCCAATTTCACCAATCCAAGGAGACGCAAGCCTTGCGACTGGGCTTAGATGAGGAAAGTCGTGCACGCCGCGAGCTGGAAAGCTTATCCGGCGCTTCTTAGACAGACATCCCCTGGAATGAGACCAACATATAGACCAACATCGTATGGTGTTGAATATCCCCCGACCCCCGGCAAACCCTGACCTGAGCCACTGGAACTGGTTGGGCAGAGATGAGCCAAAATCAAACCATTCCGAGCACCGATGGTTTCTGTGCTCTTTGGAGATACGAGGGTGTGTTGAAAAGTAATGCTTCATATTCTTTTTCTCCAAAACAAGTAAAGATATTCGAATGAAACAAACTGCAGTCCGCACATTAGTTCTTCAAACCACAGCGTGTGAAGTCGTGTGATTCTGACATTGATTGCCTCAGTGCTACATTCGTCAAGAAGACAGCACGACATTGTCAATGCAGTGAAGCGCTGGAGATTAGAGTTTAGATGATTGACTAGGAGGAAATGACTGGAAATAAGAGTTGGGTGCACCATTATGATCCTGAGAGTAAGGGACGGCCAATGGAGTACAATCACAAAGGATCACCAACCCTGACTTGGCTCTGTTAGATCTTCTATCTTTCCCAAACTTAAGGAACAGCTTTGTGGAGAGCATTTTTCTTTCAACGATGTCAATGCCACTGTGAAGCGCTGGTTAAGTCAGCAGGACACGCAGTTCTATTGTGATGGCATCACAAAAGTACTTAATCATTGGCAGAGATGTGTGGAATATGTTGAGAATAGATATGCACCATGGCAGAATAAAGATTGATGTATCAGTCGTATCAGTCGATATCATGTATCAGTCGATGCTCCATTTGAATATCTTTACCTGTTTTGGAGAAAAAGGAGGAGTGTTGTGTGTGTGTGTGTGTGTGTGTGTGTGTGTGTGTGTGTGTGTGTGTGTGTGTGTGTGTGTCCGTCCATTTCGGGCCAATTGTATAACGATGTGGATTAAATCAGATTATGAAAAAGACAAAGTTGACAAAATATATTTTAATAAGGAAGTCCACCCTGAGACCTGCAACTGAAATTTTGCACAAACTTTTGTGATGTTTATCATTGTGGTATTGGGGACCTTGAATAATGTATTTTTAGCGCCTAACTATCAATCAGGAGCTTATGTATGTTTAGATGAATGCTACTGTTTTTGCATGTTTACTGTAATATAATGCGGTGTTGGGTTTTATTGATCACTAAAGTGGTTTTGAGGCCTTATGCAGGGCATTTGCCTCCATGAAAGCAATTTTACTTGTTTTTTTGTTTTTATTAAATGTGAATTTAAAAAAAAAACATTTTTTTTTAAACATACCATAAGTTGTGTCGAACGAAGCATCTCATTTGTTCATTTCTTCCATGTTATAAATATGAACATATCTAACTTTTTGTATTCGGTTTATTTTGTATAATCAGTTTAATTGTTCTCCAAACATGTTGCGTTGGTACATCTATTGCTTGTACCACTGACAAAGTTGCATGCAAAAAGGCTTTTCATTCTTGGATTTTTTTTTGAGTCCCATTGTGGATATTAAGGATTCGGGTGATTGGATAATTCCTTTCACCAATCAAATAATGCATTTTTTTTTTCTTTTTTTCTACTCAGTTTGATTACCCTGTACAAGTGATTACATGAGTCATTGCATCTTCGCCATAAACTTTCATGACCCTCGTCCTCCCCCCCCCTCCTATCCTCACCACCTCCATTCGTTGTCAATGCCTTGATCACTAATTATGTTTAACACTGGAATGTGCCAGAGCATGAAAAGCTCAGCGTTTCATATCTTTCTGAACATCCAAACTGTTCGTTTATTCAAATATTTTGTAACATTTGCAATTTCTTACAATACAGACAGCTCGGTATGTTGTTTCCTATGGTGATACTTGTTACTGAAGAATACCAAATGTCTTCACCGACGAAAAAAGAAAATCATGATACCATACTGTACAGTACTTAAAAAATAATTGCAATCCTGTACTTTTTAAAACATCAACTTGAAACTCTATACTGTATATGTTTGGCATTATGCTCAGTCAAATGCCATATCTGATGGTGTTAGTAAAATCACTTGCAGCCATGGTATCTCTTATTGGTTACTTTCCATGATCTCATGCACAGACATTTTGACCAGAATTGCTGAAGTTGCAACAAGAATATGAAATTTGGCCTTGGTATTGGTGAAAACAAAACAAATACCATGATGGGATCTTTAACATCCGTGCTATAAAGGATGGAACAGCTACATTATAATTTGCTTGCTCATTGTAGTTGAAGATGACTGTTCACATGAAATGTGCAAACGATAATTGGTGAATTTGTTTCATACAGCAGCTGCTGCCTTTACAGCAACTACAAGGATAAACAGGTACTTTGACACAAGTGGACCGTTTGGCCCATCATACCTATGCTCTATCAACACTACATTAATAACATTTACTGGCGAAGAACCCGTCTTTATGGATGGGTTAATTACCCCAGAATTGCAGACCGATTTTATATATATATATATATATTTTTTTTATTTTTTTTTATTTTAATTTCAAATCTTCCTAGTAAACATTTCCTACATCATTTTCTCCTGCATGTATCACAACCAATGTCTTCCTGTAATGACCCGATAGTCATTTAACCTCCCTTAAATGTCTTTCTCCTGCTCCTTCAAAACACTACACAACTCTGTCTATGATCCTTCCTACATAATGAACATTCGACATGCTTAAATGTTTCATTGAAACAAAAACTCCCCCTGGCTCATTCCATACCTATAGTATCTCATTAAATCCAGCCTCGCCCTGCCTGTGTTATACCCTGAAAATGAATGAATATGTGAGCACCAAGAATGCTTTCCACGTAAAATGATTTCATCAATTTTTATATACGCGATATCAAAATTCAACATCGCACTTCCACAAGATTCACTGCAGAAAATAATATATCAGCCCTAGCCCTTCACGTCTATCAAAACAATTTAACCATTGTTTTATCACAATTGCTTTGCATTGCTCAACACTGAACATGTAAGTGATATACAAATCAGGAAATACAAAATATCCCTTTAAAACACGTATCTGGAAAGGGGATGAAAACGTGAGCACCAAGAATGCTTTCCACGTAAAATGATTTTATCAGTTATGGCGCGAGCAGAGTCGCATCTCCAAACAGGCCTAACTCACACCCGATTAATCGAGCGACGATGCCATTAATCGATAAATACAACTACATTTACTGAACGATCTTGGGCACACAAAAACACAACCATTTCCCTTTGTCGCACACGAAGTTTGACTTCTTACACTCTCCCCGACAATAAACAAAATGTCATCCGACATTAACTTACTTAGGAGTGTCTCACTAAGGGACAATTCATAAGTGAAGGTGGAACATTTCTCATAACATTTTAGCTTCATCTGCTAAAGAAATGTTACTTCATTGCATTGCTGTCAGTACAATCTTCTATTAACCTTTGAGATTTTAACCTCTGGTACGTACTTATTTCAAAGACTCGCAAACATATTCACATCATTGTGCAACCGTCTCTTCTCAATCCACAGTAAGTCCATTTTTGCTCATTAACGATCCATGCTGGCTTAATCGTCAGAGTCCACAAATATCCAATGGCACAGTCCATAAACACAATGGGGCTGGTATGGGTAGGCTGTAAAATGGAACAGTCCATAAAGGTAGCCCTGCTGAATTCCATTGCGGAGGGACTCTAACAAATGACCGGTTGACTTGTGTGGAAGGAGAAAGCTGCACATTCACTGTGTCGACCTTGGCTCCCTACTGTAATATGCTGAACATTATTGTTGGTTGTGTAAGTTTCTGAGGTGGTCTCCTTTCCCTTTGTAGTCTCCCTGAAGCCATTTCCTTGCTGGTGACTGGGTCTGCAGCCGGCAAGAGTTGGGCTTGAATCCCTCTCAGGCGAGTGCACTGTCTCTTGAAGCTCTGAAGGTTGGGCGACTTGATCCATTTCAATTCCTCTGTCTCCGCAACTTGCATCAACATTTCAGGTTCTGGGTCTAGAATGTCTCAAGTTTCTCTTGCATTCAATTGAATCGGTATGAATGAAGGCAAACTCTTCCTCGTCACCCACTTCCTAAGGTTCAATTGGTGTAGCCCTTTGGTCTGGAGTTCTTGGACGAGGTGGTGGTTGAGAATGACTGCTATATTTCAAGTGGCAGGTGGTCACATGGCGACAAAAGATTCTGGTGCAGGACTCGAGACGTTCCTTTCCCATGTTCTGACTTTCTCTCATACACTGGAATTTCTTCCCCAACTTGCCAAACCATGATGTGGATTGTGTCTTCCCAATAAGATCTGAGTTTTCCAGGACCTCCTTGCTCAGACAAGTATTTTTTTTTTTTTTTTTAACAAGAACACGGTCTCCAGGCTGCAAAATAGAACTTCTCAACTGGCGATCTAGTTCTTTTTTAACTCTCTGCAGACTTCTGAGAACTATTGTTGGTGATCTGATATGCTTCTGTCATACCCTGTTGCCATTTTTCCACATAGTCTCGATGATTAATGTTACCTGGATAAGGATTCAGGTCAAAGAGAAGGTCAACAGGTAATCTTTGTGATAGAGCAGGGAGAAAGGAGAGAACCCTGTTACCTTACTTTGAGTGCAATTGTAGGTGTGTAGCACCTTGTTCAAAAATTCCTTCCAGTTTGCCTTCTGCTTCTCTCAGAACGTCTTCAACATCTGTAAGAGCGTCCTATTGAATTGCTCCACCTGGCCATTCCCCCATTGGGTGATATGGAGTTGTTCTTGACCCCACCATTCCATATGATCTTTTGAGTTTAATAAAAAGCTGGTTCTCAATTTGCACCTTGGTTGTGTGTGTGTCCTCGTAGGAAATCCAAACTTCAGTGCAAAATCGTTGAAGATTCAGTCAGCTGCTGTTTACCAGACTTTGAGGTGGTGGCATAAGCTTACACAAATCCTGTGAAATGGTCAATAATCACAAGGATATATTCATATACTCCTTTGCATCTGTCCAGGTGGAGAAAATCAATTCAAACAAGTTCAAGTGGCTGGGTTGTCACAATACTAGTCAGTGGTGCTCTCGTTTCATGACAAGGTTTTTCTGTTTGATGCATTGGCAAACCTTTGTTACGTAGTGTTCTACAGTATAGTATGCCTCTTTTCATGTTAGGCCAGAAGAAGCGCGGCTCTTACCAGTGAAGTGTGCGACCAGCCCCAGATGACCCATTTCCTTGTGGAGCTCCTTGAAAACCATCTATGATGTCTCTCCAGTAGCACCAGGTGGGTTCTTACTTTGGTTTTCTGATGGAGGATGCCATTGTCTTCATATGAAGTTTGTTCCTTTCACGAAACAGAGCTTTTGTCCTTGCACTGTAATTCTTATTTCTTTCTCAGTAGGTTTGTGACCCAAATACTTGTGTTCCAGTACTTTTCCTCTCTGTCCATCTTCCTTTTGTGCCTCGTGGATTGTCGTCTTTGATAGGGGTGTGATGTTCTGAGTTTCATTATCAACCTCTGTTGTGGCACTTGTGACAGAGATTGCCATGAGCGTGGAGCAGCTGATTCTTACTGAGCTTTCACATACTGTGCAGTTGCTCTGATGGCTTTGGACAAAAACTTCTCAAGAACATTCCTTCATGAATTCTTCCATGTCTAGCAGCATTCTGGAAAAGGTGTCAGCATCAAAACCCTAACTGCCACCCACACGACGCTGCCTCAACCCACACCGGTTTGCAGATGCTTTCCGATGGTTCTGTGATTTTCTGGTGTATCGGCTTCCATGTCCATCGGCACACAAAATTTCAGCTTTCTACGTCACTCGGAAGGTACCGATCTTTAATATCAGTCAGTGGTTAGAAAGAGATATGTATATGTATACGTGTATATGTATGATTACCATCACAACATATGCCTGGTGTTGGCTTAATGGTTAGGGTGGCGGCTTTGGATCCTAGAGTCCTGAGTTCAAATCCCGCTCGGCTGTTGAATTAATACCAGGTGGGGTTAACTCGGCCTGTCATCCTTCCGAGGTCGGCAAAATGAGTGTCAGCTTGCTGGTATCCTGTGTCAGAGTGGTGACCCATCAAGGATTGTGCCCAATAGCCAAGGAGACTGCTTAAGCAGCACCAACGCTCTGCACAGAGTGTGGTCCCAATCTCCTCCTCCTCCTCATCATCACAATATCATTTGACATTTTACTTTTGTTGTAGGAAGTGATTGATGAAAAAGAAGAATGACACCACATTACGACGCCACAATCCTCTTCTGGTTTAGCATAATATCTTTTTGACGTTGTTCCATCACAATCCCACAACAAAAGTAAATGTCAAAACATGTTGCAATGCTAAACCAGAAGAGGATTGTTGTGTCGTAATGTGTGTCATTCCTACCTGTTTGGTTGTTTTGTTGAGATTTCATCCCACTATGTGCTGACTTTTGTTTTTTTAACGTTTTTTTTTTTCCTCGTAAAAATAGGCTTGTTGAGGAAGGTCTTCCTTCTGCAGTGGATTGAAATAGGCTCGTCCAAGTAATACTGCATGTCTCAGAATAGGACAAGTTTGTCATGGTGGCACAAATACTGATGTCACAAGATCGAAGTGTGAGTTCCATCATTCTTCTTATCTTGCTCTTCTTCTTGTTGTTGTTGTAGTGTAACTCCAGACGGGTCTCTTGAACAGGTCTGCAGCACGGAGACAGCCGATCGATCTCGCAGGATCGACCCAGAGATCTCACACACACACACACACACACACACACACACACACACACACACACACACACACACACACACACACAACAGTCCGCGGGAACCAATTGAGTGCTTTAACCATGGTTGCACTGCCCTGACTAATCAAGCAGCAGGGAGATGATTTGCCCCAACTTACGTTGGGGGATACAACCATCCCAGAGAGGCATCCCCAATAGTTTCACTCTTAGTTGCTGTTGTTCCACATTGTGAATTATACCTGCACCAATGCTGGTCGTGATTGTGCAGGATATCATTTTGAGAGTGTTGAACTGTTTTACAGGTTAAACGTAACGTACATCTTGGCAATCTCAGGGTTTCCGTAACCAAAGGTAAGGAGGAATGTTGAGGGTTTGCTCCTGAGTGACCCAAGCACAAATAAGACTGTAGCCGGGGTGGGTGATCTTTATAAGTATATACATATATATATATATATATATATATATATATATATATATATATATTTTCTTATTTGTACATTTGGAGATGCTTACAGAAGGAGTGTCAGTGTTTGCTCTTAACAAGGCTCTGAGTAAATCTTTGTACTCTGTCAGTTTTTGTTGCTCAACTTTGTGGGTGCTGATGAATTGTGCGTGACGAATAAGTTGTGCGTCATTTTGCAAACTATTCTGCCTCACAGACATTTCTATACTTCATGATTGTCATGTGAAACAGTAAACCAGCTTGAGGTTGACATGTGAAGAAATTAAACCAGCTCTGCCCATGTTCAATTCGGAACAAAATGCAGCCTCAGAATCCAAAATGGCCCAATAAGTTAAGGCATTCACTTTCCAAGGCCAATTATTCTATGTTCATTGCCTACTTTGATCCGAGATAGGTGAGTGAGCTTCATTGTAGATACCTCCAGTAGATATTCCCATGTGTGTGCACACACATTAAATATATATACATATACAGGGTGAGTCAGAAGTAGTGCCCGATTTCTGTCAGTTGATTGGTTGTTTGCCATTTGTATTATAGTGTGCTAGAAGGTAGAAATAAATGAATGACATGTTTATCTAACCATTTATTCAAGAAAAAATTATTACGGAACTGTACCAAGCTGTTTTACTTGCAATTTTCAAAGTGCCCTCCCTCGTGATCGATGCACAATTGCAGCCGAGCAGGAACAGAGCGGCACACACGTCTGCAGAGTTCGATATCAATTTCCTCAAACTTTGCAGTGATTTGAGCCTTCAATTCCTGAATGGTACGAGGCTTTTCAGCATAAACAAGTCTTTCATGAGCCCCCAAAGAAATAAATCTGGGGAGCGTGCCGGCCACTCGATCGGACGCGGCGGCCGATCCACTTTCTGGAAAGTTTTCATCAATCCACTGACGAACATAACGTCCATAATGAGGTGGAGCTCCATCATGCTGGAAATAACAGTCCTGATCTTGTACCCTGGGCCAAAAGAAGGTTTGCAGCATATCCAGGTAAATTTCTGCAGTGACAGATCCCTCAAAGAAAAAGGGTCCAATTATCCTCATTGAGATATGGCTGCCCAAACTGTCACTCCAGGTAAATTTACCTCCTTCTCAACTGTCACTCTTGCGTTATTCGCAGCCCAGTAGACACAATTGTGTCTGTTAATTGTGCCATTAAGCTTAATTTGGTGCAAATTCAGTAACTTTCCAAACTCGTAGCAATAACCTGCAAAACAAAATCAAAAATAAATAAATTACGAAAATTAATAATCTTATTATTATTAATCTTATTAAAATTAATCTATTAAAATAAGACAATTATTAATAACACGACTTCCAGAAAGAATCTGACAGCCGAAAAAACAGAAAATCGGGCGCTACTTTTGACTCACCCTGTATTTACATATGTATAAATGTATATTATATATATATATATGTATATGTATATATGTGTATATGTATATATACATATGTAATATATAATATGCATATATATATATATATATGTTGTTCGTCTTTCGGCTGCTCCCGTTAGGGGTCGCCACAGCGGATCATCCGTTATGATCCGCATACTGATTTGGCATAGGTTTTACGCCGGATGTCCTTCCTGACGCAACCCTGGTCGCCTCTTACGACA
>CM068960.1:39110099-39118662 GCA_035128595.1 Eptatretus atami | reverse complement strand
GTGTATATACAGTATATATATGTATATATACACCCACACGGAGGAGTACTCATCACGCTCACATGCCTTCTGCTTGAATGGTTTGCATTAGCGGGAACAGATGTCTGGTTGGCAGACGGATGGTTGTTCTTTGCAGATTATGCGGTTTTACCGTGTGAGACACAATCCGTGGCTGGTGCTCACCATAACAGCCACGAGGTACATTTGATTTATAAACGATGAATGTGGTCATTATTGGTTCGATATTTCTCGGTATGTCATCCTGATGAAAATTTGGGACGGCATGCCGTTGAAGTCATGGGGACTCACTCCTCTGGAGGGGTCCAATTGTATGACCATGCATTCTGGCCCTTTGGGGTTGGGATGTCTATGTTTGTTTGACCATGTGCTTCAGCCGAAGATAGATAGATATAGTAGCAGTTGGGAATAGAGTAGAGTTGAGAGATAAGAAGGTTGGAGATAGAGTAGAGGTTGGGGAGATATAGTAAGGGGGGAATAGAGAGAGGTGTGGAAGATAAGTAGAGGTTGCGAGATAGAGTAGAGGTTATGGAATAGAGTAGAGGGCTGGAGATAGAGTAGAACGTGGGGGAGATAAATAGAAAGTGGGAGTATATAGAGGTTGGGAGATAGAGTAGAGGTTGGGAATGATTAGAGGTTGGGAATAGAGTAGAAGGTTGGGTAGATAGAGTAGAGGCTTGGGAGACTTAGAGTAGCAGCGTTGGAATAGATAAGCGTTGGAATTGAGTAGAGGGTTGGAGATCTGCATTAGAGGTTGAGGATATTGAGAGAGGTTGGTGATATGAGTAAGGGTGGGAGATTGAGTAGGGGGGGGAATTGACTAAGTGGGCAATTGAGTAGAGGTGGGAATAGAAGTTAGAGGTTGGCGAATGAAGTCGAGGGTGGGAAATTAGAGTAGAGGCTTAGGGGGCATAGATGTAGAGGTTGGGGAGAATTAGAGTATGAGGTTCGGAGATAGAGAGTAGAGGGTGGGGACGCATGCCCAACTTCTGGCATTTTTCAGAACCGCCTGTCGACTGGCCTTCGTCACGCCCTGTTCTATGCCTGTGACACCTTTGGTTGCCCGGTCCGAGTGGTTCATGACTGGTTGTGTCATTATGTTATTACTAAACATTCCACACTTGAAGAAAGTAACATGGAATAAGACAATATATCTACAATCAAAGTCATCAGTCGGAAAACAAAGTGCTGGACATTTAAAGCATGGACAAGATACAAACCAAACATGTTAACTCCATGGGGAATAAGATGGATTTCATTCAAGAATCCTAACACCAAACGAATGGCTATACTTACAACCGCTGTTCTACAGAATATTGGAGATTTGAGGGCATATTCAAAAGCAATAGTCAGTGTCACATACTATATATAATGGAGCAATGGATGGATTAGTATGGATGTAGTATTATGTATGGTATGCTGATGATAATTGATGTATGTATGCACTGTGCAGTCCTATAGAAGCTATCATCCTTCTTTCAAAATTTTCACCTTTGTTCCTTAACCTGGATTAGAATTGTATAAAAGCTAGGACTGTTCACACTTATCACACAACGTAACACACAACTTCCAAGTGATAAAACAATTTCAACAAGTTTTCAGAAAAAATAAAGAAAAGACAAAACTAAAATATCTGCGTTAAATAATTCACACTCCCCCTGAGTAATACTCTGGGAGCAAACCATTTGACAGCAATTAACAGCGTGAGTCTGTTGAAAGAGGCTCTATCAACTTTACAGACACACCTAGTGTGTAGCAACACCTTGATTGGCAATATTTTGCCAATCTTCTGTTCAATACTGTTAAGCCAAGTCAAGTTGCATGCGGAGCAATGATGCATAGCAATGTCCAATCACCACAGATTTCGATTGTACTTAGAGCCGGGCTCTCACTTGGCCACTCAGACATTTATCCTTTTGGTCTGAAGCCACTGCAGTGTGCTTGCTAGCGCTTGGTCGATACCATACAAAAGGGTGAAACTTTCCGTACCAATTCACAATTCTTTGCAGCAGGCAGCAGTGTTTCCTGCTCTAAGATTTCTCTGTATTTTTGCTCATCATTTCCCTTTATCCTGAACACGTGCCCGAGTCCTTGCTGAGCAACATCCCCCAATAACATCGATGCTGCCACCACCATCGCTTCACAGACGGATGTTTTTTAGGTATGTCGTGTTGGGTTTACACAAAATAACACTTTGATTTAGGCCAAAAAGATCCATCTTGTTTCGTCAGACCACAACATTTTTGCCACAGGGCTTCAAATATTCATGATGGAATTTGCATACCTAAAAAGGCCAAGGTGGTACTTTTGAATAATGGCTCCTTCTTGCCACACGGCAAGCCAGACTTGTGGAGTCGCTTGGGATATTGCTTGTCACATACACACGTGAACCAATCGTCTGTCATAAAGCATATCCTTTCAAAGTTGCATTGCCCTGCGGCTCTCTGATCAGTCTCCTCTGCTTGTCATCCAGTTTGAAGACGCCTGATAGGCCAGTTCTGGTGTACCATATGCCTTCCACTTCTAAACGAATTGTCTTGACTGCTCCAAGAAATTCAATAGCTTTTTAAGTATCTTATATCCCCATTTCCCTATCCCTTTCCCACAAACTTTATCTATTTGAAGACTCCTGGTCTCATGGTTGAGTCTTTGCTGCGAATATGCACTACCCAGCAGAGAAACTCAGGAACACGATTTAATCTGAAAGATCATAATCACGACAATTTAACACAGGTGGGGCAAATTAAACTGAGTGTACTTTGAAGTATTGTGCGCACCTGAGCTAATTTACAATTGCTATTATAAGGGGTCGGAACTTATCAACCAACATAATCTGAGTTTATGTATTTTAAATTCATTTCTGAATTTAGAATTTGGTTTTCCTTGGAAGTCTGTGGTGTACGAGTTTGAATGAAGTGAAAAGTCTGATTACATACAATTTAAATTCCAGGCTATACGCAACGAAAGGTGAAAATTTGAAGGGGTGTAACTTCTCTCGCACCTGTATACGCTCTCACCCATGGTGGACAGGACCTGACATCACCCACAATGTCCACAATTGCTAACGCTAAATACTTACCTAAATACTCAGAGGCCTCCAAAACAAACCCCCCCCCCCTACGAGGATTCACAGACACAAATCGACCCTGAGGCCAAATGACTCCAAGACCCAAAATAAACAGATTCCAAAAGACCAGACGAACCTGAAAACACCCCGAAGAAAGCACAAAACCTGAGACCTTTAAATAACCAAAAGACCCTCTTGCTGATGACTCCACCTTCTTCTTCGTATCATGCTCTCATTCCTCAGATCGGCAATTCAAGCTCGTCATCTCTCAGACCTGGATAAAATCACGAACCTGGTCACGCATCACTGATCAACACTCACATCTTCATCCTCTTTTCCCCGCCTTTGGAATAAACTCACTCACAACCACTTCAATCCCATTCTTCCACCCAGCCTTCCAAAAAGCATCCCTCACCAAACCTCGATCTTTTCTACACACCCATAAGTCCACCAAACCACTCTTCCAATCCTGCTTCCCTTCCCCTGAACAGTCCTGTGCGTGTCCAATCTTGTTATACCCTGTTCCCCGCGCCCATCCTCTCCCTTCCACAGAGTACCCTGGTGTCTCTGTTCCCCACTTGTATTTCCTTCCCTCTCCCGCCCTCTTCTCTCCTGCCCCCCATTGTTAATGTTGTGCGCTATCTCTATCATGAGCCCGACAATGTATACAAACAACAGTGGTTTGCTGATTCTCCTCCAAAGATCCGAACCAACCCAAACTCGGGACCCCAAAACCAGGGGATCAACAAGATGTGAGGACACTAAAAAGACCATGATGAACCCAAAATATGAAAGATTCCCCAAACTATTAGATGACCCAAAAACAACCTCATGGAACGCACTTGACCCATGGAAATTCTGCATTCGGTTAACAATGTGATCTTCAGTCCCTAACCCACCCCCCCCCACAACAACAAAACCTGTGCTTCCTCCACTTCTTTCAATCCTCGAACCCCTTCCCATCCCGAATGTCTCTAAACTTCCCACCTCAAAAGCAATCAAACTCTTCAATCCAACGTTCTGCCCCTTATCTGCTCCCTCCCCAAGCCAACTATGTCACTCATCCCCTTTCCTTCTTCACGCCTTTCAACTGCCCCAAACCAAGTACCTTTCAATCCCCCTTTCAACCCCAAGTCCTTCATCCCTCCGCCCCACTCCACGCTCAATCCTTCCATCTTCAAACTCTCATGCATACCTCACCCCCAACCTCGTCCCCCCTCCCATTTCTCCCGTCCTTAACAACGTACACAAATATGCACAGGGACTTTGGCCATGAGAAGGGCCATTCCAGCCTATCATCTGCGGTGTTCTTTCCGTTGTTATAGACAAATGTTAAAATAAATAAAGATGGATACGCTTAAAGTTCACAATCACTCCCCTAATTTCTTGCCCTTATCTTTACTATAATCCGACCCGTGTTGTTATGCGGCTAACTCTACAATTGTCGGCCGATTACATACAAGACTGCTACAGAGAATCAGCATAGACCCAAGTAATGTGATATAGCGGGATGTTCTTTCTTGCCCTGTGGTTTTGGGGGAATGTGGAATGCAAATCTCCATGTAAATTCCATCCATTGACCGATACCTGTGCAGAGCGTTCGTGCAACGCCTCAGCAGTCCTCCTCTGGTATGGGTACAATCCTGGAACGGTCGCGCGACAAGCGGGCACTCAATTTGACCCGAACCATAGAAAGAGAGAACAACTGCGCAGAGTCACCCCACCTGGTTATTAATTGCAACAGCCGAAGTGGGATTGTCTAACTCAGCGATCCTAAGATCCAAACCCACCACCTAACCATTAGCCAACACCAGCATACCATGTATAATGTGGTCGTGTAGCGCCGCCCCAGGTGGGCGAAGCGGTATTACAAGGCGCTCCACCATTGACATGCCAGAATTCCTTCCCCACTTCACAGTTTCAGTGAGGTGTTATGAATTATAACAGTAGTTGCTTTTGTTTCATGGCACATAACTCAATGGGATTCTATTTTTTTTTTTTGCCTACACAAAGCGTCCAGTTGCACTTATAACCAACACTCACATAAAGGTAGGCAATCAACCATTGTCCATCTTGGAACAAGATTGCCAACCAGGGGGTAGTGAAGTAGCTACAGAACTTACAACACGTTTGCCTCGTTTTTTTACAAATTGTGTTTTTCTTAATTCTGCAAATTTCCAGTCTGCGTTGCTTCAAGACTGTACCCGCACGACATAGTGGGCCGAGCATCCGGTGAATGAGAAGATCCAAGATGATTCTTCGTCCTCTCTGAATTTCTCATCCACTCATTACTGACGATCAGGCTGGCTTCCAAACCGGCTGGAGCATTCTCTCGGAGAGATCTCACGCGTCCTTGAGCAGAAATGATCATCAAATATATGTAAAGTTCCATTTCAAATCCGATGAACATAGTAACCCCTAAAATTTTGACCTGTTTGAAACTCCTCAAGTAGTACTGCAACTTGCACATTGCGCAATAGGAATATCTGGGGAACGTCATTTGAGCAAATACATGAACTTTACTGTCTGCAAGTCACTGTTCTCGCGTAGACGTACAATACTCTGAAAAGGCAGAAACCAAACAGGATCACAAATACCAGTTCAAAATAAGTTGTATCCATAGTGCGACTTGGCAGGACACTTCTGAGACCACAGCCAATCACACATTCCTGCGGACATACAGTGGGATTGCTCACCTGGCGTGGTGATAGCAGTGGCTAAGAGGGTTTAGGGGTAAAAACAATAGTCGGGTTCCACCACAAACATTGGTCCTGTATAATAAACCCATATTCCTGTAACATACAGTGGGATCCTTCAACCTGGCGTGGTGATAGCAGCGCTTAGAGGATTAGGGGTAAAACATAGTGGTTGCCGACCTCACAAACATCTGGTCTGTATAAAATAAACACAATTCCTAGTACCAAAGTGGGATTCTTCAAACCTGGCGTGTGATAGCAGGGCTAGAGGTTAGGGGTCAAACATGAGTGGCTTGCACCCACAAACAGTTAGGTTCTGTATAATAAACACAATTCCTGGTAACATACAGTGGGACCTTCAACCTGGCGTGGTATAGCAGGTAGAGGGTTAGGAGTAAAACATAGTGCTGCCGTGCCACCACAAACAGTTGGTCTGTATAAAAAAGTTCTGGAGGATGAACGTAAAATACCAACATCGATATATGATAAAGTTCTCACGCTACTGTTTGTCTTGGAATTATTGGGGAACTACCCAATCAACTGAACAAACCTTGGAAGATAAAAAAGATCACACGCATGCGCACACACGGACGTGACGTCACAGCTCATAAAATGTCATGACGACTGTGTTTCTTCTGTGTTTTGGCATTCACATCTAACTCGGGTTATCCGTTGCTCAACTGGAAATATCTGGGAAGCGTTCATGAATACCCTCATTACCATGAACAACTGGCGGGGGGGGGGGGGGGGAGCAGATTTGGGGGAGGATGGAGGAAAACAGTTAATCGGTGAATGCTCGGTTGGAAAGAATCATATTTCGTCTCCTCCCAAACGAGAATCCAACCACAAAGCACACGTTTCCCATCAATACAATTTAAACTCACAAAAGTCACGTGTTACGGTGCGTGGCGGTATAGCCCAACGGTAGCCAGATCGAGTAGGCCGACAGAGTTTTATTGAATTATGTTTTTTTGGCAAATCAAACCTTCATTAGATTGTATGCTCAGATAGGCTGAAAATTACGGTGCCATTATAAAGTTCAGAATAAAACAGACTTTAATATGGGAGTAAATTGTTGTCTTTATACCACAGCACACCTCGAATGTCCTGTCTGGACCTCCAGTACCACACACAAGTTTCAATCACGCCATCTCAGGCATTTCAGGAGTTGCGTGACAAGCTCAAACAAACACACAAACACTAACATTATCAAATTATAATATACTATATAATAGAAATCGTATAAAATATATATAATATATATATATATATAAATATAATATATACGGGGTGGCAAAAAGGCAGGACTCGACATATAGAAATGTCTTTCAATAAATAGTCATTGATTTAACTGAAATACATTTTACAAGTAAGACGTTGGAACATTTCGTCTTCAGAATCAACATAGTTTCAAAATAATGTCAGATAAAATGGACCCTTGGGGTCAACCATTCCGCTGCTTACTGGTCCATCAGCCCGCTCATAGCCCCTCATAACCTTCACAACGAAGTCGATCAGAAGGCCTGAATTCAACTTGTAGTGTTTTCTCAGTTAATGAGTGTTTCCTTCTCCTGTTCGGACACTCGGTCTTAAACATCCGCACGGAAATAATCTGGAGATCAAGGTGGCCAATTCACATCTCAAATCTGGGACATCAGCTTTCCACGAAAATTCTCTTGCAACACTTCGTGCATAGTCCGATCGGGTGGAGATTCAGAATCTCAGACACCCCAAGAAATTTTTGGTACGTGTCCAACAAATGTGTTTTTAGGTATTAGACATTCTAATTCGAAACAGGTGTTCCAACAATCTTTTGTTAAATGACCCCGTACATACGCAAAACAAAATGGCCGCCAAAAACTACCACCAATACTCGAATTGATGAACGTAAACTACAGGCAAGTTCAGACTGAAATAGCACGATGCAAAAAAAAACATGCAATATGCATGCATCTATGTAGAAGAATACAAAACCCAAATATGACAAACACTCTGCTTTATTCAGTTCATTATGACCAGCCTTTTGTGTATGAAAAGTCCGTTCAATATGTAAGCCATACTTTGACCCATATTAACATTAATCAAACACACACACACACACACACACACACAACCCACACACACCCACATCAACACACACACAACACACACACACACACACACACCTAAGTTGCGATGCAACCTAGGCTGCAGCTTGGGCAGTACTCGATGAGGCAGAGGGCCATGCATGTGGCACCTGCTATCATGCTGATCGAACAGTGTTTGTGATGTGGCCTGGCCATCGCAGCGTGTATGGCTTTATGACTCTTACCGCCAGGAACAGTGGAACCAAGCTTGGTGGAATTGACAAAATAAAAAAAAAAAAATTAAAAAAAAAAAAATAGAAATAAAATTAAAAATACCAAAAAAAAAAAAAAAAAAAAATGAAAAATTAATTTAAACATTTTAAAAAAAAATAAAAAAAAAAAATAAAAAAATATAAAAAAAAAATACATTAATATAAAAAAATTTAAAAAAAAAAAAAAAAGAACAAAAGAAATTTCGAAAAATTAAAAAAAAAAAAAAAAAAAAAAAAAAAGAATGAAAAAGAAAGTAAATTTAAAAAAAAATACGAATCGGAAAATATTAAAGCAATAAAAAATACAAAAAAAAAAAACATAACAAAATAAAAATAAAAAAAAAAAAAAAATGAAAAAAAAAAAAAAAAAAAAAACCAAACACAAAGAAAAAAAAAAAAAAAAAAAAAAAAAGAAAAAAAAAATATTTTATGAATAATTAAACC
>CM068960.1:39092599-39102599 GCA_035128595.1 Eptatretus atami | reverse complement strand
ATTTAAATCATATGAAGAAAAAAAAAAAAAAAAGAAAACAAAAATAAAAAAAAATAAAATAAAAAAAATAAAAATAAAATAAAAAAAAAAAATTTAAATAAAATTTAACAAAAAAAATATAAAAATTTTAAAAAATTTGATCAAAACTGTGCTGAATACAAACACGTCTGGTGAGGCCGAAGCATTTTGGACTGGCCATCCGTGCAGCTCCATTGTGCCAAGGACCTCCTCCCTTTTGCCAACATCCCTCCCACTGTGGATGGATGGGGACCAAGCCTTGGTGGGAGCACGGTCGGAGATGGCGGACCACAGGCAGAGGTCCCCGGACCAATGTAGTCAAGCGTGTCCCCGGTGGATTGGTGAACCCCAGAGGTAGTGGAATGGACACAAATAGGAGACGGCTAAATCCAATGATCTGCGTGGTTCCTTGCTTGAAGTGTGTAGATGGTGCTTTGAGACAGTGAAGGCTCCGTAAATTTGGGACCCGTGAGAGATGAACGACAGTAAGAGAAATGGGAAACACTGTACACACACACACACGACACACATCACACACACACACACGATCATGATTGTGACACACATATCACTGGTACACAATATTTGTGCGTGATTGGTACACGTGATATACTATTATACCACACACAGCACACCACACACACAGAAACACGGGACTACACCATTTCCCCGGTGCTATTCAGTCAGTCAATACAGAGGACCGGAACACAACGAGTTATGAGAGCGTGCAATCAAGTCATGTTCCTCAGCATAGAGAGTTGTTGCTCATTCTGAACTTAGTCTCCCCTATCATGCACACAAGATGTCCTCATCAACCCTGCGCATGCGAGCAAAGACAATGGGTCAAAGAATGCTTCATCCCCCTCTGTCCACAAACGTCATTTATGAACGAGGAACAAGTTAGTGGAAGGTCATGTTTGTACGCAATGGGAAACACCAACGTTACGCACTTCGTGCGGAATTGTCCGATCACACTGCGCGAAGAGTGAGATAATACTATACTTGGTGCTGCTCCTGAGAAAAAACAAAATTGAACAAGCATTCTCCAGAACAGAAAACTTACTGCTTTTCGAGGCACGCATAGAAGGACACAAACAACAGTTACAAATAACTATTGTAACTCTTAGAGGGTGTAAATATCGCCAGTGTAAAACGCGTGTAAAATCGGAATTAATATTTACGACGACTTTTACAACTTTGTTTATTCCAAATTTAAGTGTATAACTTAACACGAGAACACAAACCACCTCTAATACTTCAATGAACCATTTTGCAGTACTTTGACATGTCCACGTGAGTGTGGGTACAGTGCTTAGAAGAATTGCCAACCACTGACTTTCACAGTTGCTTGTGTTACAAGCCTCAATTTAAAAATGGATTCAATCTTTTAAATGTTCACTGATCTACACAACATACCGCACATGACAAAAAGTGGTTGAAAACAAAGTTTTTTGTTAAATTTTTATAAAATTTTTAAAAATGGAAAACTGAAGTCTTCTTGCTCAATACAGTATTCAACCCCTTTGCTTAATGAATACTCAATATTGCTAGGTGCATCCAATTATCCTTGATCTACCTTGAGTGTCCCACAATATTTGATTGGAATCCACCTGTGGCCAAATTCATTGAAGGACACGATTTAGAAAGAAAACACCATTCATATAGGTTCCTGCAGTGCACCGTGCGTTCCAGACGTAGAAACTCCACCATGAAGTCCATGGAATGTCGTGCGTATAAGAATGTGTGAGGAGGCATCGATCTGGGGAGAGTATAAAACAATTCTAGTGTGGAAAGTTCCCAAGAGCATCATTCATTAGAAATAGAAAAACGAACTACCCAGACTCTTCCGCAGCGCTAGTCCTACCAAATGAGCACTGACAAGAAGGACGAGTTGATTGGAGGTGCACAAGACCCCAATGACCACTATCGACAAAACATAGCGAGTTCCTTCGCAACGATGGAGGAGAACCTTGCCGGAGACACAACATTCTCTGCAGCACTTCACAAATCTTGGCTATGGAGATGGCCAGACGGAAGCCACTTCCTGAGAAAGGGTACAGACAGCATCCTGGGATTTAAAAAGGCAATAAAGACTCGAGCGCATGAGCAAAGATTCGTGGTCTAATGAGAGAAAATTGGAACCTTTGCCCTGAGATGCAAGCGCTATCATCGGCAGGAAACCGGCACAGCTCCGATCCCATGCTAACACCATGTCCCTACCGTTGTACATGGTTGTCGACTGATGCTGACGGATGCTTTTCAGCGCGTCAGGGCTGGGAGATTGTAAGGATGAAGGAACACTGAATGGAGCAATACCAGGCAAATACTTGAGGAGAAACCTGCTTCAGAGTCTGCAAAAGAACCTAAAGACTGCGGCGAAGGGTTACATCCAACGGACAAGACCCAAGCATACAGCCAAAGCAATCACGCTGAAGGCGCTCAAGAACAAGGAATGTTGTGAAAAGTCCCATTGAAGGACCCAGCAAGCCCAGACTGAATCCCATTGAAATCTGTGAAAGACTTGAAGATGCTGTCCACCCGTACGACCCATCCAACTTCGACAGAGCTTTGAGAAAATTGCAAATAGAATGGCGGAAAATCCCAAATCCAGATTGCAAAACGTGTACAACATACCCAAGAAAGACTCGAAGCTGGGATACGCTGTCAAAAGGCGTTTCGACAAGTATCGACCTCGCTGAATACTTCTGACTCAAGAATTTACAGCTTTCAATTTAAATTAATTTGTAAAAATCTCTAAAATACAAGTTTTCACTCTCATAATGGGGTATTTGTGTCGATCAGTTGCGCAAAAAAACCAGTTTAAATTTGTTATTTTCAAACTCAGCCTTGTAACATAAAAAATGTGAAAAAGTCAAGGGGTGTGAATACTTTCTGAAGATGATGTATATCCACGTCAAGCCATATACTTTTTGACAGATCCAATCAGCAATAGCTAGGTACTACTGTACTGCCCTCTGGATGTGAGGAACTGTCTCCGTGACATAAAGTAAATACAGCATCATTCCATGGTTGCAACTGGGTAGGATATTAGTCACTGATTCGCAGCTAACTATAATAATGGGGTGTGATTGTTGGCACCTTTACCCTTTACCATTAAGCTATGGATTGTTAACCAATTACAAAAAAGGGGGGGGGGTGCAGAGGGTAACACGTGATATGGTTGGAACTCTAACTCCCTAAGTCCTAACCCTAACCTTCCCGCTTTATCGTATGTTTCTCAAGCCATCACCGATTCATTCCCGTTCTCTATTCACCTCTTAAATCAGGTTCCTGATTCCTACCCAACTTCAAGGAAATTGTTATTAAGGTTTTTTCTGTATGTAAAATCCACACTCCCCCTTTTTGTAATGCACATCTACTGTGATCAGTGTAAGGTTAAAGTGTGCAAACTCACGGACGTAAAAATTTTTGCTGGACTCACAGGCTGGGTGTTACACGTCGTATCTTCTATAACACACACGTGGCCGCAGTGGACATTTTGCGTGGTGCAGCTTTTAGAGCAGCAATTGGACTTTGTTCACGGGTGCTGTTGATAGTCGCCTGCTCCTCGTGAGGACATCGTGGATTCTTAACATCACCAACTAATGCTGCAGAGTCACGAGACACCCAGTCTAAAGTCCACCGGAAGGCACACCCATTGATGAATCCCCTGCATGTGAAACATCAGCGTGAGATTCGTACCCAGGCTTAGGCAACTCAGAGGTGAGTGTGCATACCTCTAGGAGTCTAGGGCACATGCCAGCCCTAGTGTTGCAAGAAGCACACCTTGATGGAGATGGAGCATCACTGTGGTCTTTGAGATTAGCCTGACTAAAAGTAGATATTTCTCTGCCTTCAAACAATTATCTGATTGATGACAAAAAGAACATTGTCTATTTAACAGAAAAGTTCCTCTCGCAAGATATCTCTGATTCCCATGTCTCTCCCTGGATATTCTCTTCCATTTTGAGAGGCTAACACGATGCTGGTGGTGTGCTGTCTCTATAATCACAATTGCATTCCCCACTCTCCATTGTGTATATTAACCCCTCATATAGCCTTCTGCAATTTCCTGGCGGCATATATAGGTATCCTTGCAATTACGTAATGTTTGTCTGTGTGGTGTACGCCACCCAATGGATGAGACTGTACTGTACAGTTCCTCTATTTCCACGAACATGGATGAACCTGCAACCATCCATCCCGAACTATCTGTTCCTCATCTGCAGTAATTTGAACTATCCACTGTCTGGGTCTGATCGAATGTGAAACTTCCATGCAGGTTCTGCAACTCATACGTTCTGTGTCTGTGTCTGTTCTGTGCTGTCTCTCTCTCTCTCTCTCGACATGCTTTCCATTTAACTCTCCTGCTTTTGTCTCTTTTTGTATGCAGCACAAGGCTGTGCTGCTTCTGTAGGTTAGGGCAGGAATTGTAATCTGTTCAGGTGCCGGCAATGCTCATCTCTAGCGGACACGTAGGATCTTTGATGTCCACCAACTAATCCGGCAAATGGGTTTCTCATTTAACGTCCATCCAAGGGATGGCACACACTGATGAGTCCCGTGCCTGTGAAACATTGAAATGACAGCTTATATCTGGTCGGATTCAAACCAAGCGAGATATAGCTGAGAGGCAAGTGTCGTACCGCTAGGTCATCCTATCAGCCCTTTGTCTTACTCCTTGTCAAAGATATGGTCTCGGTGTTGCTTTATGGTTGAGGTGTGGGCTTGGGATCCTCGGGTCCTGAGATAAATCCCGCTCAGCTGTTGAATTAATACCAGGTGGGGTTAATTCGGCCTGGCATCCTTCCGAGGTCGGCAAAATGAGTGCCAGCATGCTGGTAACTGTGTCGGAGTGACGACCCGTCCAGGATTGTGCCATAATAGCCAAGGAGACTGCTTTGGCAGCACCAACGCTCGCACAGAGTATGGTCCCAGTCTCCTCTCCTCCTGTCAAATATCATATCTTCTGGCTATTGTGAGAGAGCGACCTTAATGCCACAGAAACTGGTAGTGGTGACAGGCAACAAGCAGGAACTGCAATCTGCCTCTCACAAAAGAATTGTCCCCGTCGTATGCACAGCATTTAATAATGATGTATATGTTCAGGGAATATTCCCATGAAAGTCTATTCTCCCCCATCAATCAGCTTGTTAAATTCCCACGGTACAAAGAATCCTGCGGTGAGGGTTATACAAATGAGCAGCTTGTTTTTCAACAAGGAAGGCAAACCCAGCTGAGAGCAAACTGTAGATCATTCCATAAGGCTTGGATCGCAAACAATTGTGTGTCCATCCTAAAGCAAGCCAAAACTACCTTTTCAGACCAATCTCTTTCCTAAAAGTCTTGGTGGCTTTGTGAAGTCCATTTCTGAAAGCTTTCTAAAGTCCATGTTGCTCTCCCTCCATTCACTCACTCACCTCAAGCAGCCTGACCTGAGACGCTGAAAACCAGGCAATGTCTCAACTCGGTTTTACCTTGGAATCCCTCGTACCCAACTCATCCTGCAGTCCACACCTTACCCCCTCGTACCAATGCCTCATTCACATCCGGGATGCAGAGTTCTGTCCAGCATCGACTCTTGATGGCGATATCCAGATGACATATTGCCCTTCTTCTCAATCTTGCTCTGCTGCTCTTCCTTCTCGAGTTCTCTTCAGCTTGGCCTTCACAAGAAAGGTAGGTCTTGGGTGTAGACATAAACGACCAACCTGCTACTGCTTTCCTTTTTGCCGACTCCACATCGTCATATGGTATCCAATCTCACTGATCGGCACACAACAGCAGCTGCTGCGTCACTACTCTGTATTGATCTGGAATTGATGAGGTGCTGGTATGGCAAATGAAACATCTTTCATTCTGGTAAATCTCAGTCCTACCTGTCACTCCAGAAGGATCATCAAACAAATCCACATATTTCCATAATCAGACACTGAAAAAGATTCAGTCTCTTGAACTCCGTGCCTCAACACCAGCTGTGACCTCTCCTGAGCCAACCATAAAACAAAGCTGGGCTCCAAAAGCTAGCCAAATAGTGGGTTGTTCGAAGTAACAAATTGAAAATGCAAACTATTCACTGCTTCCAAGGCCTTTGTCCAAAGTAACATCGAGTCTGTTCTCCCCGCTGCGCTGGGGCTCCCATGTCACATTTGTCTCTCCTGGATTTGATGAACCTAAAGCTATCAACATGACATCTCCAGCAATGATGCCAAAGCACAATGCCTTTTTATCTATTTCACAGACAGCTCTGTGGCTGGCAGGATAGTCTAGGCCCTGGAGGTATGCACACTCACCTCTGAGCTGTCTCGCCTGGTTCAAATCTTGGCCCAGCAATACATTGTCACCTGGTGTTTGCAAGCAGGGTAATCATCCCTGTGTGCCACCCATCAGATGGATGTTAAACTGGAGATCCTACTGCCAGCGTTAGCTGTGGCCATAACGATCCCACAGTATCTTCGAGCAGATTAGGTGAGCTGTCACCGGCCCTAGGAATACACAAGTTCCTGCATCAGTGGGACAGCTGTATTGTGCCCCAGCAAAAGATACTACCCACAGCCCTCTGCTACATAGAAAATAAGAAGAGCAGACAGCTCTGTGGTGCCTGTTGTTTTTTTTACCATCTCTGTTCCATCTAATATCACTCTGCTCTCTCAGCCCTCCAACAATCCCAACTATTGGAGGACTTGTGTTCGTCCAATAAACCCGACTTTGTTAAACTTCCAAAAACAGACTTACCACCCACCACCACTCCTTTCTGTCCTTTGAGGAATTGCTTTCCTGTGGTGGTTCAATCACACCCTTCCCTCCGACACTTCAAAGGCAGTGCATCACTTTCTTGATCGTCCCCCTTCCCTACCTGCAATCTTTCCACCCATGATTAGCACACGTGCTCAACCCTCTCACTTGCAGGTTAGTGCTCCTCCCCTCCTCCCGATCATACAGCTAGAAGCCCCCTTGCAGTGTAATTGTATACAAGGCCCCAACACTAAACGATACAAGAACAGTGCTTGGTGGTACCTACCTCAACCAGGCTGAACATGTTGTGTGTTGTATCCCACTGATGCGGATCTGCATTCAGACCTTAACCAAAATCTAATCAGCTGTTTCTTGTCACCGATCCAAATCATCCATCTGTTTGTCGTAACCCACAAAACATTTTGAAATATCGTGCTATGCAGTGATACTCTGACATTAGTAGGGATACGTCCTAAAAAATGCCGCGAATGTCGAATGCGAATGTCGAGGCATTGTTCAATGGGAAAAAGGGGATAGGTTCCCGGGGTTCGTGATTCAAAGAAAATCAAAAATCCATGACAAACCATGAATATGCCCTGAAAATCTGTGAATGCATGAAGCACAGGGCTCGAATGTCGAAACAGGCAGAAGAACTGTGAAAAAATGTGAAAAACCCGGAAATACACGAAGCGCAGGGTCCGAAATAGCAGGGTTCGACTGTATCTTGTTTTTGGCCCCATCTCTCAAATATGAAGAATCACTTAAAAATAAAAAATTCCAGGATCCAGATCTTCACCAAAATCAAATCAATTCATCCATGTCACACAACCAACCTGTCCACCAAGTTTCGTCTGAACCCATCCATAACGTTTTGTGATATCCTGATCACAGACAAATGAACAAACAGACAGACAGACAAACAGGGGTGAAAAACAACCTTTGTCCACCTTCTGTGGCAGAGGCAGTAACCCTTCCACTCTGATTCCAACGAAGACTTAATTATTGGGCCGTACACTCTCATAAGGGGTCACATGAACATATAGAGAGTAGACAAAAAGACAAACATAACCTGGTGTGTGAGCAGCCTGCTCTTGTCTGGATTGTATTGGCACTAAATGACTGGTGCAAAGGCTTGTCTGTGCTGCAACCACCTGGCCTCAACAACATTGCACACCATAACATGGGGAACGAATCGTCAAAAAGGAGCGTTCATTTGCATGGGTGGGGCCCAGGGAGTGAGGAACGTCCTGCAGGAGCGAGATCCAGAGCAAAGAGAAGAACCGAAGCTAACGAGCAATTTCCGCTCATCTCACCCTTTTAATACTCCTCTTTGGAGACTTCTAGCCCACCGTCACACCTTCATTGTCGTCCTGCAGGAAAATTGCCCCCTGCATCTCCGTAGCCTCGAGGATTCCATGTTAGTCTGTCGCACACAAGCCACATGCGCACAAGTGCGCCACATGGAGACATGCACACCCATTGGATGCTGCCATTCGTCTTGGTCTGTTAAAAATTCACACTTAAAGACAGATTACATCTGGAAAAACCACACAAAACACGAAGGTGTGAGATTGGAGCCAAGACAAATATTATCGGATGGAAGACAAGGGGCTTCAATCATCAACACTTCTCACAGCCTTTGTCTTACACTTATTGTGTACGCTTATGCTGAACATGTACAGTACAATGAAAAATTTATAAACGAAGCTGAATTACCCTAGCAATATATAAATATACAAGTCTGAAGACGACGATGGTTCACGGCAGTAGTTGACGATGTAGATTGTTCAGAAGTCAAGGATGAGACATGTGATAATGTTTGACCAAGTTATAAAAATATCAACTGATGTGGTACGAGTGACAGGTTATTAGCTGCAAAATGTCGAAAACCCGGTTTCGTCTTCAAACAACTTTAATAATTTGACCTTTGCATAACCTTTAAAGGTCACAAAACAATGTTGGGACATTAAAATAAGGAAACGATACGTGCTATAGGTTAAGAGTTAGTTCGTCGAAGGTCGAAAACCCGGTTCGATTCCCACAACTTTCAAAATTTGACCTTTGCACAACCTTTAAAGGTCACAAAACAATGTTGTGGACATTAAAATAAGGAAAATGATACGTGCTATAGCTTATTGGAGTTAGTTCGTCGAAGAAGGTCGAAACACAGGTTCGATTCCCACAACTTTGAAATTTGACCTTTGTGAACTTTAAAGGTCAAAGGTCAAGGATATGACCTTTGGTGCAAAACTTCCTCTGGAACATTCCAGGAACAATATAATCGCATATAGGCTATATGGCATTTCGCACTCCTCGGATTATCCATACTTTGATGAAATCAGCGTAAAAACAAACTTGAAGGGGCGCCACGGGCAAGGTGTTCGAGATAGAGCAAAATGGTTTCAAGACTTTAGGTGGGGAATGACCTCAGATTATGCATAAAAAATTTGTCATCCTAGCTCTCAAAGTTTGGTGATCGTATGATTTTATGTCAAAATTCGCAATTTTCTAAGTTCGTGAACTTGTGACCCTGACCTTGGACGAAAATGAAAAATCGAGCTCTGTGGGGCGATGCAGGTGCCATTGGCTAACCAAATACCGAAACCCCTGCCAGATTCGACAAACCCCTCGGAGAAGAGTAAATTGAAATCGGCTACCCCCTAAAAACACATGTTTTGGGCGTGGCTCCGCCCATAATGAGCGAGCACGCCCATTCACAGGAAAACACAGCTAGATCATGATATAAACCTCCCACCAAAATTTTATCAGATCGGATCAAAACCCACGGAGCTGTGCTCGGGACAGACAGACAGACAGACAGACAGACACACACCAATAACGAATATAGTGGTCACTTACTGACTCGTGAACAATATGTAATATATATATATATATATATATATATACATATATACATATACATATCAAAAATAGGTGGAGCATAACACGAGCATTCCCTGATCTCATTTTCTGCAACAAGGCGTCACCTGCAACCAGAGGCCTCAACCGGTGACTCTGTCAAAGACAAAGATTATGGTCAACATTGGCTAAAATATCAGAAGGGCCGCATATTGGATTTCAGGATTATTTACCTCTTTTGAAGGCACCTTTTTTAATCCAAAAAAAGGTTTAAAAAAATCAAAATATTTAACCAGATTTGGCATGCACCTAACCCATGGCCAAAACACACAATCCAACAAGACAGTCCATTGGCATACACGTCCCCTCACCCCCCCCCCCCCACCCA
>CM068960.1:39074385-39092574 GCA_035128595.1 Eptatretus atami | reverse complement strand
CTCAAACCCCCCCCCCCCCCCCAGGCTGAAGCACATGGTCAAACAAACATAGACATCCCAACCCCAAAGGCCAGAATGCATGGTCATACAATTGGACCCCTCCAGAGGAGTGAGTCCCCATGACTTCAACGGCATGCCGTCCCAAATTTTCATCAGGATGACATACCGAGAAATATCGAACCAATAATGACCACATTCATCGTTTATAAATCAAATGTACCCGTGGCTGTTATGGTGAGCACCAGCCACGGATTGTGTCTCACGGTAAAACCGCATAATCTGCAAAGAACAACCATCCGTCTGCCAACCAGACATCTGTTCCCGCTAATGCAAACCATTCAAGCAGAAGGCATGTGAGCGTGATGAGTACTCCTCCGTGTGGGTGTATATATACATATATATACTGTATATACACAATATATAATATATATACTGATATACACATATATATAATACTGTATATATATATATACTGTATATACATATATACTGCATTTCTACTGTATATATATATATACCGGGCGTAGTGGCGTGCGCCTGTAATCCGGCTACTCGGAGGCTTGGGTTGGAGAATCGCTTGAGGACGGGATCTATGCACTGGCCGCGCTATGAGAGGGTGTAGGGCAGCCCGGAATCATGGCAAAACCCAATCCTTATCCCTGTGTCGTAAGAGGCGACCAGGGTTGCGTCAGGAAGGACATCCGGCGTAAAACCTATGCCAAATCAGTATGCGGATCATAACGGATGATCCGCTGTGGCGACCCCTAACGGGAGCAGCCGAAAGACGAACAACATATATATATATATACGCATATTTATATACATATGTATATATACATATACACATATATTACATATACATATATATATATATATATACATTTATACATATGTAATAACGGGTGAGTCAAAAGTAGCGCCCGATTTCTGTTTTTTCGGCTGTCAGATTCTTTCTGGGAAGTCGTGTTATTAATAATTGTCTTATTTTAATAAGATTAATTTTAATAAGATTAATAATAATAAGATTATTAATTTTCGTAATTTATTTATTTTTGATTTTTTTTGCAGGTTATTGCTACGAGTTTTGAAAGTTACTGAATTTGCACCAAATTAAGCTTAATGGCACAATTAACAGACACAATTGTGTCTACTGGGCTGCGAATAACGCAAGAGTGACAGTTGAGAAGGAGGTAAATTTACCTGGAGTGACAGTTTGGGCAGCCATATCTCAATGAGGATAATTGGACCCTTTTTCTTGAGGGATCTGTCACTGCAGAAATTTACCTGGATATGCTGCAAACCTTCTTTTGGCCCAGGGTACAAGATCAGGACTGTTATTTCCAGCATGATGGAGCTCCACCTCATTATGGACGTTATGTTCGTCAGTGGATTGATGAAAACTTTCCCAGAAAGTGGATCGGCCGCCGCGGTCCGATCGAGTGGCCGCACGCTCCCCAGATTTATTTCTTTGGGGGCTCATGAAAGACCTTGTTTATGCTGAAAAGCCTCGTACCATTCAGGAATGAAGGCTCAAATCACTGCAAAGTTTGAGGAAATTGATATCGAACTCTGCAGACGTGTGTGCCGCTCTGTTCCTGCTCGGCTGCAATTGTGCATCGATCACGAGGGAGGGCACTTTGAAAATTGCAAGTAAAACAGCTTGGTACAGTTCCGTAATAATTTTTTCTTGAATAAATGGTTAGATAAACATGTCATTCATTTATTTCTACCTTCTAGCACACTATAATACAAATGGCAAACAACCAATCAACTGACAGAAATCGGGCACTACTTCTGACTCACCCTGTATATTTAATATATTTAATGTGTGTGCACACACATGGAATATCTACTGGAGGTATCTACAATGAAGCTCCACTCACCTATCTCGGATCAAAGTAGGCAATGAACATAGAATAATTGGCCTTGGAAAGTGAATGCCTTAACTTATTGGGCCATTTTGGGATTCTGAGGCTGCATTTTGTTCCGAATTGAACATGGGCAGAGCTGGTTTAATTTTCTTCACATGTCAACCTCAAGCTGGTTTACTGTTTTCACATGACAATCATGAAGTATAGAAATGTCTGTGAGGCAGAATAGTTTGCAAAATGACGCACAACTTATTCGTCACGCACAATTCATCAGCACCCACAAAGTTGAGCAACAAAAACTGACAGAGTACAAAGATTTACTCAGAGCCTTGTTAAGAGCAAACACTGACACTCCTTCTGTAAGCATCTCCAAATGTACAAATAAGAAAATATAATATATATATAATATATATATATATATATATATATATATATGTATATACTATATAAAGATCACCCACCCCGGCTACAGTCTTATTTGTGCTTGGGTCACTCAGGAGCAAACCCTCAACATTCCTCCTTACCTTTGGTTACGGAAACCCTGAGATTGCCAAGATGTACGTTACGTTTAACCTGTAAAACAGTTCAACACTCTCAAAATGATATCCTGCACAATCACGACCAGCATTGGTGCAGGTATAATTCACAATGTGGAACAACAGCAACTAAGAGTGAAACTATTGGGATGCCTCTCTGGGATGGTTGTATCCCCCAACGTAAGTTGGGGCCAAATCATCTCCCTGCTGCTTGGATTAGTCAGGGCAGTGCAACATGGTTAAAGCACTCAATTGGTTCCCGCGGACTGTTGTGTGTGTGTGTGGGTGTGTGTGTGTGTGTGTGTGTGTGTGTGTGTGTGTGTGTGTGTGTGTGAGATCTCTGGGTCGATCCTGCGAGATCGATCGGCTGTCTCCGTGCTGCAGACCTGTTCAAGAGACCCGTCTGGAGTTACACTACAACAACAACAAGAAGAAGAGCAAGAATAAGAAGAATGATGGAACTCACACTTCGATCTTGTGACATCAGTATTTGTGCCACCATGACAAACTTGTCCTATTCTGAGACATGCAGTATTACTTGGACGAGCCTATTTCAATCCACTGCAGAAGGAAGACCTTCCTCAACAAGCCTATAATTTACGAGGAAAAAAAAAAACGTTTAAAAAAACAAAAGTCAGCACATAGTGGGATGAAATCTCAACAAAACAACCAAACAGGTAGGAATGACACCACATTACGACACAACAATCCTCTTCTGTTAGCATTGCAACATGTTTTGACATTTTACTTTTGTTGTGGGATTGTGATGGAACAACGTCAAAAAGATATTATGCTAAACCAGAAGAGGATTGTGGCGTCGTAATGTGGTGTCATTCTTCTTTTTCATCAATCACTTCCTACAACAAAAGTAAAATGTCAAATGATATTGTGATGATGAGGAGGAGGAGGAGATTGGGACCACACTCTGTGCAGAGCGTTGGTGCTGCTTAAGCAGTCTCCTTGGCTATTGGGCACAATCCTTGATGGGTCACCACTCGACACAGGATACCAGCAAGCTGACACTCATTTTGCCGACCTCGGAAGGATGACAGGCCGAGTTAACCCCACCTGGTATTAATTCAACAGCCGAGCGGGATTTGAACTCAGGACTCTAGGATCCAAAGCCGCCACCCTAACCATTAAGCAACACCAGGCATATGTTGTGATGGTAATCATACATATACACGTATACATATACATATCTCTTTCTAACCACTGACTGATATAAAGATCGGTACCTTCCGAGTGACGTAGAAAGCTGAAATTTGTGTGCCGATGGACATGGAAGCCGATACACCAGAAAAATCACAGAACCATCGAAAGCATCTGCAAACCGGTGTGGGTTGAGGCAGCGTCGTGTGGGTGGCAGTTAGGGTTTTGATGCTGACACCTTTTCCAGAATGCTGCTAGACATGGAAGAATTCATGAAGGAATGTTCTGAGAAGTTTTTGTCCAAAGCCATCAGAGCAACTGCACAGTATGTGAAAGCTCAGTAAGAATCAGCTGCTCCACGGCTCATGGCAATCTCTGTCACAAGTGCCACAACAGAGGTTGATAATGAAACTCAGAACATCACACACCCTATCAAAGACGACAATCCACGAGGGCACAAAAGGAAGATGGACAGAGAGAAAAGTACTGGAACACAAGTATTTGGGTCACAAACCTACTGAGAAAGAAATAAAATTACAGTGTCAAGGACAAAAGCTCTGTTTCGTGAAAGGAACAAACTTCATATGAGAGACAATGGCATCCTCCATCAGAAAACAAAGTAAGAACCCACCTGGTGCTACTGGAGAGACATCATAGATGGGTTTTCAAGGAGCTCCACAAGGAAATGGGTCATCTGGGGCTGGTCGCACACTTCACTGGTAAGAGCCCGCTTCTTCTGGCCTAACATGAAAAGAGGCATACTATACTGTAGAACACTACGTAACAAAGGTTTGCCAATGCATCAAACAGAAAAACCTTGTCATGAAACGAGAGCACCACTGACTAGTATTGTGACAACCCAGCCACTTGAACTTGTTTGAATTGATTTTCTCCACCTGGACAGATGCAAAGGAGTATATGAATATATCCTTGTGATTATTGACCATTTCACAGGATTTGTGTAAGCTTATGCCACCACCTCAAAGTCTGGTAAGACAGCAGCTGACTGAATCTTCAACGATTTTGCACTGAAGTTTGGATTTCCTACGAGGACACACCACAACCAAGGTGCAGAATTGAGAACCAGCTTTTTATTAAACTCAAAAGATCATATGGAATGGTGGGGTCAAGAACAACTCCATATCACCCAATGGGGAATGGCCAGGTGGAGCAATTCAATAGGACGCTCTTACAGATGTTGAAGACGTTCTGAGAGAAGCAGAAGGCAAACTGGAAGGAATCTTTGAACAAGGTGCTACACACCTACAATTGCACTCAAAGTAAGGTAACAGGGTTCTCTCCTTTCTCCCTGCTCTATCACAAAGATTACCTGTTGACCTTCTCTTTGACCTGAATCCTTATCCAGGTAACATAATCATCGAGACTATGTGGAAAAATGGCAACAGGGTATGACAGAAGCATATCAGATCACCAACAATAGTTCTCAGAAGTCTGCAGAGAGTTAAAAAGAACTAGATCGCCAGTTGAGAAGTTCTATTTTGCAGCCTGGAGACCGTGTTCTTGTTAAAAAAAAAAAAAAAAAATACTTGTCTGAGCAAGGAGGTCCGGGAAACTCAGATCTTATTGGGAAGACACAATCCACATCATGGTTTGGCAAGTTGGGGAAGAAATTCCAGTGTATGAGAGAAAGTCAGAACATGGGAAAGGAACGTCTCGAGTCCTGCACCAGAATCTTTTGTCGCCATGTGACCACCTGCCACTTGAAATATAGCAGTTCATCTCAACCACCACCTCGTCCAAGAACTCCAGACCAAAGGGCTACACCAATTGAACCTTAGGAAGTGGGTGACGAAGAGTTTGCCTTCATTCATACCGATTCAATTGAATGCAAGAGAAAACTTGAGACATTCTAGACCAGACCTGAAATGTTGATGCAAGTTGCGGAGACAGAGGAATTGAAATGGATCAAGTCGCCCAACCTTCAGAGCTTCAGAGACAGTGCACTCGCCTGAGAGGGATTCAAGCCCAACTCTTGCCGGCTGCAGACCCAGTCACCAGCAAGGAAATGGCTTCAGGGAGACTACAAAGGGAAAGGGAGACCACCTCAGAAACTTACACAACCAACAATAATGTTCAGCATATTACAGTAGGGAGCCAAGGTCGACACAGTGAATGTGCAGCTTTCTCCTTCCACACAAGTCAACGCGTCATTTGTTAGAGTCCCTCCGCAATTGAATTCAGCAGGGCTACCTATGGACTGTTCCATTTTACAGCCTACCCATACCAGCCCCATTGTGTTTATGACTGTGCCATTGGATATTTGTGGACTCTGACGATTAAGCCAGCATGGATCGTTAATGAGCAAAAATGGACTTACTGTGGATTGAGAAGAGACGGTTGCACAATGATGTGAATATGTTTGCGAGTCTTTGAAATAAGTACGTACCAGAGGTAAAATCTCAAAGGTTAATAGAAGATTGTACTGACAGCAATGCAATGAAGTAACATTTCTTTAGCAGATGAAGCTAAAATGTTAGAGAAATGTTCCACCTTCACTTATGAATTGGTCCCTTAGTGAGACACTCCTAAGTAAGTTAATGTCGGATGACATTTTGTTTATTGTCGGGGAGAGGTGTAAGAAGTCAAACTTCGTGTGCGACAAAGGGAAATGGTTGTGTTTTTGTGTGCCCAAGATCGTTCAGTAAATGTAGTTGTATTTAATCGATTAATGGCATCGTCGCTCGATTAATCGGGTGTGAGTTAGGCCTGTTTGGAGATGCGACTCTGCTCGCGCCATAACTGATAAAATCATTTTACGTTGGAAAGCATTCTTGGTGCTCACGTTTTCATCCCCTTTCCAGATACGTGTTTTAAAGGGATATTTTGTATTTCCTGATTTGTATATCACTTACATGTTCAGTGTTGAGCAATGCAAAGCAATTGTGATAAAACAATGGTTAAATTGTTTGATAGACGTGAAGGGCTAGGGCTGATATATTATTTTCTGCAGTGAATCTTGTGGAAGTGCGATGTTGAATTTTGATATCGCGTATATAAAAATTGATGAAATCATTTTACGTGGAAAGCATTCTTGGTGCTCACATATTCATTCATTTTCAGGGTATAACACAGGCAGGGGCGAGGCTGGATTTAATGAGATACTATAGGTATGGAATGAGCCAGGGGAGTTTTTGTTGCAATGAAACATTTAAGCATGTCGAATGTTCATTATGTAGGAAGGATCATAGACAGAGTTGGTAGTGTTTTGAAGGAGCAGAGAAAGACATTTAAGGGAGGTTAAATGACTATCGGGTCATTACAGGAAGACATTGGTTGTGATACATGCAGGAGAAAATGATGTAGGAAATGTTTACTAGGAAGTTTGAAATTAAAAATAAAAAAAAATAAAAAAAATATATATATATATATAAAAATCGGTCTGCAATTCTGGGGTAATTAACCCATCCATAAAGACGGGTTCTTCGCCAGTAAATGTTATTAATGTAGTGTTGATAGAGCATAGGTATGATGGGCCAAACGGCCTCCACTTGTGTCAAAGTACCTGTTTATCCTTGTAGTTGCTGTAAAGCAGCAGCTGCTGTATGAAACAAATTCACCAATTATCGTTTGCACATTTCATGTGAACAGTCATCTTCAACTACAATGAGCAAGCAAATTATAATGTAGCTGTTCCATTTATAGCACGGATGTTAAAGATCCCATCATGGTATTTGTTTTGTTTCACCAATACCAAGGCCAAATTTCATATTCTTGTTGCAACTTCAGCAATTCTTGGTCAAAATGTCTGTGCCATGAGATCATGGAAAGAACCAATAAGAGATACCATGGCTGCAAGTGAATTTTACTAACACCATCAGATATGGCATTTGACTGAGCATAATGCCAAACATATACAGTAAAGAGTTTCAAGTTGATGTTTTAAAAAGTACAGGATTTCAATTATTTTTTAAGTACTGTACAGTATGGTATCCATGATTTTTTTTTTCGTCGGTGAAGACATTTGTGTATTCTTCAGTAACAAGTATCACCATAGGAAACAACATACCGAGCTGTCTGTATTGTAAGAAATTGCAAATGTTACAAAATATTTGAATAAACGAACATTTGGATGTTCAGAAAGATATGAAAACGCTGAGCTTTTCATGCTCTGGCACATTCCAGTGTTAAACATAATTAGTGATCAAGGCATTGACAACGAATGGAGGTGGTGAGGATAGGAGGGGGGGGGAGGACGAGGGTCATGAAAGTTTATGGCGAAGATGCAATGACTCATGTAATCACTTGTACAGGGTAATCAAACTGAGTAGAGAAAAAAAGAAAAAGAAAAAAATGCAATTATTTGATTGGTGAAAGGAATTATCCAATCACCCGAATCCTTAATATCCACAATGGGACTCAAAAAAAAATCCAAGAATGAAAAGCCTTTTTGCATGCAACTTTGTCGTGGTACAAGCAATAGATGTACCAACGCAACATGTTTGGAGAACAATTAAACTGATTATACAAAAATAACCGAATACAAAAAGTTAGATAGTTCATATTATATACATGGAAGAAATGAACAAATGAGATGCTTCGTTCGACACAACTTATGGTATGTTTAAAAAAAAATGTTTTTTTTTTAAATCACATTTAATAAAAAACAAAAAAACAAGTAAAATTGCTTTCATGGAGGCAAATGCCCTGCATAAGGCCTCAAAACCACTTTAGTGATCAATAAAACCCAACACCGCATTATATTACAGTAAACATGCAAAACAGTAGCATTCATCTAAACATACATAAGCTCCCTGATTGATAGTTAGGCGCTAAAAATACATTATTCAAGGTCCCCAATACCACAATGATAAACATCACAAAAGTTTTGCAAAATTTCAGTTGCAGGTCTCAGGTGGACTTCCTTATTAAAATATATTTTGTCAACTTTGTCTTTTTCATAATCTGATTAATCCACATCGTTATACAATTGGCCCGAAATGACGGACACACACACACACACACCACACACACACACCACACACACACACACACACACACACACAACACACAACACTCCTCCTTTTTCTCCAAAACAGGTAAAGATATTCAAATGAGCATCGACTGATACATGATATCGACTGATACGACTGATACATCAATCTTTATTCTGCCATGGTGCATATCTATCCTCAACATATTCCACACATCTCTGCCAATGATTAAGTACTTTTGTTGATGCCATCACAATAGAACTGCGTGTCCTGCTGACTTAACCAGCGCTTCACAGTGCATTGACATCGTTGAAAGAAAAATGCTCTCCACAAAGCTGTTCCTTAAGTTTGGGAAAGATGAAGATCTAACAGAGCCAAGTCAGGGTTGGTGATCCTTTGTGATTGTACTCCATTGGCCGTCCCTTACTCTCAGGATCATAATGGTGCACCCAACTCTTATTTCCAGTCATTTCCTCCTAGTCAATCATCTAAACTCTAATCTCCAGCGCTTCACTGCATTGACAATGTCGTGCTGTCTTCTTGACGAATGTAGCACTGAGGCAATCAATGTCAGAATCACACGACTTCACACGCTGTGGTTTGAAGAACTAATGTGCGGACTGCAGTTTGTTTCATTCGAATATCTTTACTTGTTTGGAGAAAAAGAATATGAAGCATTACTTTTCAACACACCCTCGTATCTCCAAAGAGCACAGAAACCATCGGTGCTCGGAATGGTTTGATTTTGGCATCATCTCTGCCCAACCAGTTCCAGTGGCTCAGGTCAGGGTTTGCCAGGGGGTCGGGGGATATATCAACACCATACGATGTTGGTCTATATGTTGGTCTCATTCCAGGGATGTCTGTCTTAAAGAAGCGCCCGGATAAGCTTTCCAGCTCGCGGCGTGCACGACTTTCCTCATCTAAGCCCAGTCGCAAGGCTTGCGTCTCCTTGGATTGGTGAAATTGGGGGAAAAAGAAACAAAAATCCATTAAAGATATGCTTTATAAACGGGCAATCACCATCTGAAAAAGGATGGTGCTCATGTCTTTAAATTGTCGAAACAGTAGATCTGCGTATTCAAATTATCGAAATACGACTGAGCCATGCAACAGGACGTCTTTCTGCTAGGTATATTGGGGACAAAAGAAGAAAATTGCAAAACCGGATAATCCATTAAATAGTTCTTCAAGATTTGCTATTAAAGCTGATTAAAAAATTTCTACCGATCCAAGCCCGCCACCAAGCATCCACACCCACTTCCCTCCCTCCCCAAAAGGATTTCTAAAATTGAAATTCGGGGAAAGCTATTGTTGAACATACTTGTTTGAGATCTTGCACCGTGTCCTTGAGAGAATAGACGGCATCAAACAAGACTTCTGTAGAAAACACAAAGTGCGAAGCAACAGCGAGCTTAAGCTTCCAGTCTGTGACCAAGGTAAGGACATGCTTCTCAAGCATTTACATGAGCATTGTTGCACCATTAGCATTGCAGAGTTCACAAAGGCATGAGTTTCAGAGAAACTTTACAAAACTTGGATTGTCTTTGACATAGCTTATCGGAAAGCTCGTGTTATTAAAATAATAAAATTTTAAATCCAACTCACCTCTTGGTGCAATCACTTTCAATGATGCACTAATTAAACAAATCCTTTCCTTGTTAACTCCTACAAGTAAAAATTGCCCATTTGCATATATATGAAAAGGAGAGGTAAAATGAAAAGATAGGGGAGTTTATATTTAAAATAAAGATAAAATTTAGGCTCAGAAGAGTGAGGTGACAGTGGGGAGAAGGGCAACAAACTTGGTGTGGTAGATAGGACAAGCAAGGGAATGAACAAACGGCAAAGAGCAGCGTGAAAGAAACATGGGTAGCTAAGAGTGTAAAAGGGGTTGGTGAGGGAAGAGATAATTGGAGTAGATTCAAAATTATGAGTCTAGATGCAAGATGACAAGAGATGGGTGCTCTGCAAACTTGAAGCCCTGGAGAGAAGAGTGGGATTGAAATGACTTGGGATGGTGATTCCACAATCCGGAGAAAAGAAGAGCAAGGGAGTGGAGGGGAGGAGTAAGCCTGGATTAGAATGGTACCAAGGAGAGGAATATGAGAATAATAAGGCATCTTTTAGGACTGGAAAGAGGAGAAGGGCTGAAAGAGCACAGACAGGCAGATGAGATAAATGTGGAAGGAAAAATAATAATAAAAAAACAACAACAAAATAAATATAAGAGACCACCAACCTGTTTCCACTTGGAGAACAGTTGGCTTGTTATTTTGCTCTTTCTGAAAGATGCCAACATTGTTGAGAGCTTTGGATTCCACAGCATCCAGGAAACAGGTTTACGTGGATTATGCAGGCCACCTGCCCATCGGGGAAAGCAGTTAGGATAATGAAATGAGGTTACCTTGAGTTGCGTTCACCTTTCTTGAAGAGATGGCATCTTGCTTGATGGACACTGCACACAGCACAAGACTGTACCAGTGCTGAGAGGATGGATCAGAGAGTTGCAGATGAGATGGGATAAACCTGGCATGAGATAGCAGGCTGGCACTCCAAGGTGGCTGGCACTACCAATCTCTGCAATGCTGAGGAGGGTCTCTAACTACAGCCAGAGAGATATGGATGTTCACAAGTTCAGGGTCAGAGGAGCCAAGCGGGACAGAGGAGGAACAATTGTTGTACCAAGTCCAGGAGGAGCACATGCCATTTGTAGAGATACAGGTTCAGATTTTAACAAATCAGGTCAGACTCAAGGACTCGCAAAAAAGCTTTTGTCATGATGCTGTTGCTGGTTGTTGTTTAACAAACCCCAAGCCAACTTGCATGGTGGCCGTTAAAGTCACCATATGTGAGGCAGAGAGTTGAATGTATGGTTACTACTTTGTCCTTGTTGGCAGAAATAGATATGTAGATGGAGTTGGATCACTTGGTGATTGATACACTACCAAAAGAGAAGCTGTTTGTAAAGCAGAAGAAAAATGCGAATTTTGTGATTGTAAAACAAGAGCCAGAATGAAGTCTCACATCTTTAAGCAGCTTTTAAAGGCAAAAAGAAAATAAAAAAGCAGACATGTCAGAAACATCACCATAGATTGGTTTCTCAATATGAGACTTTCAAAATGACATATTCCACCCAGAATGCCCGCGCCACATGAGCAGAAACTTTCGGAAACGGTGTGTTCAAGGTCGTAAAGTATATGTGTGTGTGGAGATAAGAATTGTTTTCGAAAAGAAGCTGAAAATACTTGGAAATGTACCACCGAGAAAGGATTGTGCCTCTGCATAACAAAAGACTTGGAGAACTCTCTCAGCTTGTCGAATGGGCACCTGCTCGTACTGCAAACTCCCGACCATTTGTCGGTGCAAGGCCTGAATGGATGGGCGTGTGCTCCACAAACTCCCGATGGATCGCTACCAGTGAATGGACTGTGGTATCTTATCCGGATTAGGTGCTTTTGAAATACGATGGCAAGAACATTCTGGGGCTTGTGAATGGACAGAGTAAATTTAAAATGCTGATATTTACTATTAATCACGTGGTTTGGGGGGGGGGAGAGGGACACAGATATGAGCTACCAGGGTGGTTATAAATATCCCAGTATAAAAGCCCATCAAAAATGACAGGTTGGAATTATGTTATTCAAAATATTCAGAGATGAAAGATATGATGTTTTGTAGCAAGAAAAAAGCATTCTTTTAAAACATTTTATGCACAAATGTTATCCTATTTTCTGTATCTTCGGACCTTTCATTTCGAGGGTACAGCCTCGTGAGTGTGCCAAAGCCTGAAGCCTTGGCTAGCGTCAGTGTGCTTATATCTTTATTTATTAGACATCGCATGCATGTAAATGAACACTCGTTTTACTCTGCACGCGTTACACATCACGGTGCAGCGAATTTCACCTTCCTGCGCCTTGTATTTATTTATTTTTTTTAAACGCTTTTGTACACCGCCATTCAGGCCTGGTTGCGTCATCGTCGACATTTCCAAAAAGAAGACACAATTACTCTTCAATGGAAAATGTTTTTCGAGTTTTTTTTAACCTGAAAAAAATAGATCGGAGTGAAACAGTCATGTCAAAAAATAGGCCTTTTAAAACCCCTTCTTAAATCGTCATTTTGAAGGAGATAGACATCTCACAAACAAATACATAAATACACATTGTGTTTATATGGTAGATTGCTTGTTGTTCTGCGGCCACAAGAGAAATAATAATGAGATTTTTGCGTATATTGCTAAAAGGAGAAGAGTTCTTTCGTGTGTGTGTGTGTGCGTGTGTTGTTGTATGTTTTATATACATCTACTGCCACCGCTATATTAACAGGAAGTGATCAGAAATAAACACCTCTTGTCTCATCCATGATATTTCTCAATTTCCTAAATTTCCGTAAGCCCGATTTGCATTTAGAGTAGAAAATTATGGTTAACAATCTAAAAATTGCCACTCTTTAGTCTAAATGCTGAAAATGATAATTAAAAGATGATTTCAATCACAGATTTCATGATAGTAACAGCAGGTGAAAAGTGCCTGGCAAGCAGAACCAAATCAATGAAAATGCAAACAGCACATGCGCAAACGGCCTTGTTTAGCATTCATATGTCATTTTGAAAGTCTCATATTGTGAAATGCTTGATTTCAAGTACACCATGACAGACTTTTGGAAAACACACAAAACTTCACATACTAATATTGCAGTGATAAATACAAATTAGGCTAAATAATGAAGGAAGGGTAGGGGAAGAAGAACGGGGGGGGGGGGGGGGTGGAAGAGGTGGATCAAGGTTGCCATTAAAAAAAAACATTTAAAACAAGTATATTATGTATAAAAGCTGTTACTACTACAAAATGGAGAATATTATTGGAAAATTAATCAATGCTTGGGAACATGCAACCACCCTCCACACCCACTTCTCCTCGGATGAGAGTCTTGCCATCATTTTGGTGGCTCTCCATAATAACCTTCTCTTCTTCTGGAGGATTATATGAGGAGGTGGACACACTGGGAGAAGCAGCATCAAGGGGAGAGAAAGCACGTTATGTTAATATGGACACCAACAAATCATTGTTAACTTGATTGTGAGATGAGACAGTTCAGAGGGACATTTTTTATCAATTGGAGGGTGCAACAATGACAAAATACAATGCAGATAAATTAAAATTACCCCCGTGTGGGGTGACGGTCATCTCTATATGTTTTTACTCTCATAATCGATTAACCGTTGCCAGAATCTCCTAAAATGACAGACGAGATAAGTTTTGAAAATGGCTGACTTTCACAACTTTTGTGACCTCGTGACCTGACCCTGACCTCGAATCCGGGAAAAAATATGTCGTTGGATCACTCATCGACCTCTACCCACATACCAAATTTCATACAGATCGGAAGTAAAAAGGTTTTTCTTTGTACCGGAGGTGTTTTTGACCATCTTCCAGGTTACGTGCGCCCAAACGGGACGGAAATTCAAAAATCTGTCCGGTTAGATACAAGATAATATTTTTTACTATCATAATCAATAAACAGTTTGCCGAATATCTTGTAGAATGGCAGACTAGATAGGTTTTGAAAATGGCGATTTTATAACTTACGTGACCTCGTGACCTTGACCCTGACCTTTAACCCGGACAAAGTTAATCGTTGTGCAAACACTCATCGACCTCTACCCACATACTAAGTTTCATCAAGATCGGAAAGAAAAATTGTTGACGGACGTACGGACGTACGGACGGACGACATTTGGTCCGGCTTTATTAGGTCATCTCGGTAGAGATGACCTAATAAAAGCGGCTTGATGAACTATAATATAAATATTGAATGCTTCTCCACTGTCAAGCATATATTGAGAAACTGTATTTGACCATTACAAGGATAAAATGCATGGAGATAAATACATGGAGGAGCACTTATGGAACTCACCATTAAAGTGGCTAGCCTGGAGCGAACGTCGACTCGCATATAAACTGTCATCTGGTGTTTCAAAGGCAGTGAGGCCACTGCCAAATTCAAAATTCCTGCCACAGTCAAATGTCAGCCTGGCCAGTCATTTGCAGAAAGGCTTGTATAGAATCTTAAAAAGACTTTCTGGCCGATCCCACAAGATAGGAATAATTGGGTTCGTTAAAAGAAAAAAAACAAAACAAAAGTCCAACACCTGCAGAACCAACTAATGTTAAATTAAAGCTGGCAAGCTGATAACTGCTCACCTCCACAAATCCGTTCCAATTTTTCCCCACCTGTGGAACAAACCTCCACATTCTCTTCAATCTCATTGTTCCCTCCTCGTCTTAAGGCAGCTGTGTTCACCACCATCTCAGATCACGCCAATCCAAAACCGTGATCTTTTCTAACCTCGCTAACACCCACGCACCCCCCCACCCACCCACCAAATCCCCATGCCACCCCAAGCCCTCCTCCTATCCAATTTCCATTTTGTTCCTCCTGTGAGTTTCCTTCTGTATCCATCTTGTCCTTTACTGCCCCCCATCCTCCCCACATCAATTGTTTGTCTGTCTCCCTCTATCTTGTCGTCTTCGATCCTGCTCGTTGGTCACCCCTCTCTACTGTTCTTTTTTTCTGTTACGTCCTGATCCATTCAGTGTACCCGCTCTTCCACAAGCCTTGACTATGGCTACAAAAAAAAAAAAAAAAATTACCCCCGGTTGGGTGTGACGGTCATCTCTGAAGCTCTGTAGATGTGGATCTCTGATCGGCTTAGAATGGCTTCGATGTCGTCTTGTCTTTTGGTTTCAACGTACAGACGAAAGCCCGGGATAAAAGGATAGAAAACCTCAGAAATCAAACTACATTTCTAGTTATCCGGAAATATATTTTGAAAATGGTTGATTTGGAACATTTATGAATCTCTCCTTTTGGGCACGTGTATGCCAATGGGACTGTCTTGTTGGATTGTGTGTTTTGGCCATGGGGTTAAGGTGCATGTCCAAATCTGGTTTAAATATTTTGATTTTTTTAAACCTTTTTTTTGGATTAAAAAAGGTGCCTTCAAAAGAGGTAAATAATCCTGAAATCCAATATGCGGCCCCTTCTGATATTTTAGCCAATGTTGACCATAAATCTTTGTCTTTGACAGAGTCACCGGGTTGAGGCCTCTGGATTGCAGGTGACGCCTTGTTGCAGAAAATGGAGATCAGAGGAATGCTCGTGTTATGCTCCACCTATTTTTGATATGTATATGTATATATGTATATATATATATATATATATATATATATATAGGGAGAGAGATGGTCGAATGTCGAATCGCGCGATGTCGAGGCATTGTATCAATGGGAAAAAGGGGATAGGTTCCCGGCGGTTCGTGATTCATAAGGAAAATCAAAATTCCATGACAAACATGAATATGCCCATGAAAAACTGTGAATGCATGAAGCACAGGGCTCGAATGTCGAAACAGGCAAGAAGAACTGTGAAAAAATGTGAAAAAACCCGGAAATACACGAAGCGCAGGGTCCGAATAGCAGGGTTCGACTGTATCTTGTTTTTGGCCCATCTCTCAAATATGAAGAATCACTTTAAAATAAAAAATTCCAGGATCCAGATCTTCACCAAAATCAAATCAATTCATCCATGTCACACAACCAACCTGTCCACCAAGTTTCGTCTGAACCCATCCATAACGTTTTGTGATATCCTGATCACAGACAAATGAACAAACAGACAGACAGACAAACAGGGGTGAAAATACAACCTTTGTCCACCTTCTGTGGCAGAGGCAGTAACCCTTCCACTCCTGATTCCAACGAAGAACTTAATTATTGGGCCGTACACTCTCATAAGGGGTCACATGAATATAGAGAGTAGACAAAAAGACAACATAACCTGGTGTGTGAGCAGCCTGCTCTTGTCTGGATTGTTATTGCACTAAATGACTGGTGCAAAGGCTTGTCTGTGCTGCAACCACCTGGCCTCAACAACATTGCACACATGAACAGTGGGGAACGAATCGTCAACAAAGGAGCGTTCATTTGCATCGGGGTGGGGCCAGGGAGTGAGGAACGTCCTGCAGGAGCGAGATCCAGAGCAAAGAGAAGAACGAAGCTAAGCGAGCAATTTCCGCTCATCTCACCCTTTTATAACTCCTCTTTGGGAGACTTCCTAGCCACCCGTCACACTTCATTGGTCGTCCTGCCAGGAAAATTGCCCCCTGCATCTCCGTACCTCGAGGATTCCATGTGTAGTCTGTCTGCACACAAGCCACTGCGCACAAGTGTCGCCACATGGAGACATGCACACCCATTGGATGCTGCCATGTGCATTCTGGTGCTGTTAAAGAAATTCACACTTAAAGACAGATTACATCTGGGAAAACCACACAAAACACGAAGGTGTGGAGATTGGAGCCAAGACAAATATTATCGGATGGAAGACAAGGGGCTTCAATCATCAACACTTCTCACAGCCTTGTCTTACACTTATTGGTACGCTTATGCTGAACATGTACAGTACAATGAAATAACTTTTATAAACGAAGCTGAATTACCCTTTAAGCAATATATAAATATACAAGTCTGAAGACGACGATGGTTCACGAGCAGTAGTTGACGATGTAGATTGTTTCAGAAGTCAAGGATGAGACAATGTGATAATGTTTGACCAAGTTTAAAAATTATCAACATGATGTGGTACGAGTGACAGGTTATTAGCTGCAAAATGTCGAAAACACCGGTTTCGTTCAACAACTTTAATAATTTGACCTTTGCATAACCTTTAAGGTCACAAAACAATGTTGTGACATTAAAATAAGGAAACATGATACGTGCTATAGGTTATGGAGTTAGTTCGTCGAAGGTCGAAAACCCGGTCGATTCCCACAACTTTCAAAATTTGACCTTTGCACAACCTTTAAAGGTCACAAAACAATGTTGTGGACATTAAATAAAGAAAATGATACGTGCTATAGCTTATTGGAGTTAGTTCGTCGAAGAAGGTCGAAAACCAGGTTCGATTCCACAACTTTGAAATTTGACCTTTGTGAACTTTAAAGGTCAAAGGTCAAGGATTATGACCTTTGGTGCAAAACTTCCTCTGGAACATTCCAGGAACAATATAACGTCATATAGGCTATATGGCATTTCGCACTCCTCGATTATCCATACTTTGATGAAATCAGCGTAAAAACAAACTTGAAGGGGGCGCACGGGCAAGGTGTTCGAGATAGAGCAAAATGGTTTCAAGACTTTAGGTGGGGAATGACCTCTAGATTATGCATAAAAAATTTGTCATCCTAGCTCTCAAAGTTTGGGTGATCGTATGATTTTATGTCAAAATTCGCAATTTTCTAAGTTCGTGAACTTGTGACCCTGACCTTGGGACGAAAATGAAAAATCGAGCTCTGTGGGGCGATGCAGGTGCCATTGGGCTAACCAAATACCGAAACCCCTGCCAGATTCGACAAACCCCTCGGAGAAGATGTAATATGAAATCGGCTACCCCCTAAAACACACATGTTTTTTGGGCGTGGCTCCGCCCATATGAGCGCAGCACGCCCATTCACAGGAAAACACAGCTAGATCATGATATAAACCTCCCACCAAAATTTTATCAGGATCGGATCAAAACCCACGGAGCTGTGCTCGGGACAGACAGACAGACAGACAGACAGACACACACCAATAACGAATATAGTGGTCACTTACTGACTCGTGAACCAATATG
>CM068960.1:39058344-39074360 GCA_035128595.1 Eptatretus atami | reverse complement strand
ACCCACGGAGCTGTGCTCGGGACAGACAGACAGACAGACAGACAGACACACACCAATAACGAATATAGTGGTCACTTACTGACTCGTGAACCAATATGTTATATATATATATATATATATATATATATATATATACATAATACATATACATATCAAAATAGGTGGAGCATAACACGAGCATTCCTCTGATCTCCATTTTCTGCAACAAGGCGTCACCTGCAATCCAGAGGCCTCAACCCGGTGACTCTGTCAAAGACAAAGATTTATGGTCAACATTGGCTAAAATATCAGAAGGGGCCGCATATTGGATTTCAGGATTATTTACCTCTTTTGAAGGCACCTTTTTTAATCCAAAAAAAGGTTTAAAAAAATCAAAATATTAAACCAGATTTGGACATGCACCTTAACCCATGGCCAAAACACACAATCCAACAAGACAGCCCATTGGCATACACGTGCCCCTCACCCCCCCCCCCAGGCTGAAGCACATGGTCAAACAAACATAGACATCCCAACCCCAAAGGCCAGAATGCATGGTCATACAATTGGACCCCTCCAGAGGAGTGAGTCCCCATGACTTCAACGGCATGCCGTCCCAAATTTTCATCAGGATGACATACCGAGAAATATCGAACCAATAATGACCACATTCATCGTTTATAAATCAAATGTACCCGTGGCTGTTATGGTGAGCACCAGCCACGGATTGTGTCTCACGGTAAAACCGCATAATCTGCAAAGAACAACCATCCGTCTGCCAACCAGACATCTGTTCCCGCTAATGCAAACCATTCAAGCAGAAGGCATGTGAGCGTGATGAGTACTCCTCCGTGTGGGTGTATATATACATATATATACTGTATATACACAATATATAATATATATACTGATATACACATATATATAATACTGTATATATATATATACTGTATATACATATATACTGCATTTCTACTGTATATATATATATACCGGGCGTAGTGGCGTGCGCCTGTAATCCGGCTACTCGGAGGCTTGGGTTGGAGAATCGCTTGAGGACGGGATCTATGCACTGGCCGCGCTATGAGAGGGTGTAGGGCAGCCCGGAATCATGGCAAAACCCAATCCTTATCCCTGTGTCGTAAGAGGCGACCAGGGTTGCGTCAGGAAGGACATCCGGCGTAAAACCTATGCCAAATCAGTATGCGGATCATAACGGATGATCCGCTGTGGCGACCCCTAACGGGAGCAGCCGAAAGACGAACAACATATATATATATATACGCATATTTATATACATATGTATATATACATATACACATATATTACATATACATATATATATATATATATACATTTATACATATGTAATAACGGGTGAGTCAAAAGTAGCGCCCGATTTCTGTTTTTTCGGCTGTCAGATTCTTTCTGGGAAGTCGTGTTATTAATAATTGTCTTATTTTAATAAGATTAATTTTAATAAGATTAATAATAATAAGATTATTAATTTTCGTAATTTATTTATTTTTGATTTTTTTTGCAGGTTATTGCTACGAGTTTTGAAAGTTACTGAATTTGCACCAAATTAAGCTTAATGGCACAATTAACAGACACAATTGTGTCTACTGGGCTGCGAATAACGCAAGAGTGACAGTTGAGAAGGAGGTAAATTTACCTGGAGTGACAGTTTGGGCAGCCATATCTCAATGAGGATAATTGGACCCTTTTTCTTGAGGGATCTGTCACTGCAGAAATTTACCTGGATATGCTGCAAACCTTCTTTTGGCCCAGGGTACAAGATCAGGACTGTTATTTCCAGCATGATGGAGCTCCACCTCATTATGGACGTTATGTTCGTCAGTGGATTGATGAAAACTTTCCCAGAAAGTGGATCGGCCGCCGCGGTCCGATCGAGTGGCCGCACGCTCCCCAGATTTATTTCTTTGGGGGCTCATGAAAGACCTTGTTTATGCTGAAAAGCCTCGTACCATTCAGGAATGAAGGCTCAAATCACTGCAAAGTTTGAGGAAATTGATATCGAACTCTGCAGACGTGTGTGCCGCTCTGTTCCTGCTCGGCTGCAATTGTGCATCGATCACGAGGGAGGGCACTTTGAAAATTGCAAGTAAAACAGCTTGGTACAGTTCCGTAATAATTTTTTCTTGAATAAATGGTTAGATAAACATGTCATTCATTTATTTCTACCTTCTAGCACACTATAATACAAATGGCAAACAACCAATCAACTGACAGAAATCGGGCACTACTTCTGACTCACCCTGTATATTTAATATATTTAATGTGTGTGCACACACATGGAATATCTACTGGAGGTATCTACAATGAAGCTCCACTCACCTATCTCGGATCAAAGTAGGCAATGAACATAGAATAATTGGCCTTGGAAAGTGAATGCCTTAACTTATTGGGCCATTTTGGGATTCTGAGGCTGCATTTTGTTCCGAATTGAACATGGGCAGAGCTGGTTTAATTTTCTTCACATGTCAACCTCAAGCTGGTTTACTGTTTTCACATGACAATCATGAAGTATAGAAATGTCTGTGAGGCAGAATAGTTTGCAAAATGACGCACAACTTATTCGTCACGCACAATTCATCAGCACCCACAAAGTTGAGCAACAAAAACTGACAGAGTACAAAGATTTACTCAGAGCCTTGTTAAGAGCAAACACTGACACTCCTTCTGTAAGCATCTCCAAATGTACAAATAAGAAAATATAATATATATATAATATATATATATATATATATATATATATATGTATATACTATATAAAGATCACCCACCCCGGCTACAGTCTTATTTGTGCTTGGGTCACTCAGGAGCAAACCCTCAACATTCCTCCTTACCTTTGGTTACGGAAACCCTGAGATTGCCAAGATGTACGTTACGTTTAACCTGTAAAACAGTTCAACACTCTCAAAATGATATCCTGCACAATCACGACCAGCATTGGTGCAGGTATAATTCACAATGTGGAACAACAGCAACTAAGAGTGAAACTATTGGGATGCCTCTCTGGGATGGTTGTATCCCCCAACGTAAGTTGGGGCCAAATCATCTCCCTGCTGCTTGGATTAGTCAGGGCAGTGCAACATGGTTAAAGCACTCAATTGGTTCCCGCGGACTGTTGTGTGTGTGTGTGGGTGTGTGTGTGTGTGTGTGTGTGTGTGTGTGTGTGTGTGTGTGTGTGTGAGATCTCTGGGTCGATCCTGCGAGATCGATCGGCTGTCTCCGTGCTGCAGACCTGTTCAAGAGACCCGTCTGGAGTTACACTACAACAACAACAAGAAGAAGAGCAAGAATAAGAAGAATGATGGAACTCACACTTCGATCTTGTGACATCAGTATTTGTGCCACCATGACAAACTTGTCCTATTCTGAGACATGCAGTATTACTTGGACGAGCCTATTTCAATCCACTGCAGAAGGAAGACCTTCCTCAACAAGCCTATAATTTACGAGGAAAAAAAAAAACGTTTAAAAAAACAAAAGTCAGCACATAGTGGGATGAAATCTCAACAAAACAACCAAACAGGTAGGAATGACACCACATTACGACACAACAATCCTCTTCTGTTAGCATTGCAACATGTTTTGACATTTTACTTTTGTTGTGGGATTGTGATGGAACAACGTCAAAAAGATATTATGCTAAACCAGAAGAGGATTGTGGCGTCGTAATGTGGTGTCATTCTTCTTTTTCATCAATCACTTCCTACAACAAAAGTAAAATGTCAAATGATATTGTGATGATGAGGAGGAGGAGGAGATTGGGACCACACTCTGTGCAGAGCGTTGGTGCTGCTTAAGCAGTCTCCTTGGCTATTGGGCACAATCCTTGATGGGTCACCACTCGACACAGGATACCAGCAAGCTGACACTCATTTTGCCGACCTCGGAAGGATGACAGGCCGAGTTAACCCCACCTGGTATTAATTCAACAGCCGAGCGGGATTTGAACTCAGGACTCTAGGATCCAAAGCCGCCACCCTAACCATTAAGCAACACCAGGCATATGTTGTGATGGTAATCATACATATACACGTATACATATACATATCTCTTTCTAACCACTGACTGATATAAAGATCGGTACCTTCCGAGTGACGTAGAAAGCTGAAATTTGTGTGCCGATGGACATGGAAGCCGATACACCAGAAAAATCACAGAACCATCGAAAGCATCTGCAAACCGGTGTGGGTTGAGGCAGCGTCGTGTGGGTGGCAGTTAGGGTTTTGATGCTGACACCTTTTCCAGAATGCTGCTAGACATGGAAGAATTCATGAAGGAATGTTCTGAGAAGTTTTTGTCCAAAGCCATCAGAGCAACTGCACAGTATGTGAAAGCTCAGTAAGAATCAGCGCTCCACGGCTCATGGCAATCTCTGTCACAAGTGCCACAACAGAGGTTGATAATGAAACTCAGAACATCACACACCCTATCAAAGACGACAATCCACGAGGGCACAAAAGGAAGATGGACAGAGAGAAAAGTACTGGAACACAAGTATTTGGGTCACAAACCTACTGAGAAAGAAATAGAAATTACAGTGTCAAGGACAAAAGCTCTGTTTCGTGAAAGGAACAAACTTCATATGAGAGACAATGGCATCCTCCATCAGAAAACAAAGTAAGAACCCACCTGGTGCTACTGGAGAGACATCATAGATGGGTTTTCAAGGAGCTCCACAAGGAAATGGGTCATCTGGGGCTGGTCGCACACTTCACTGGTAAGAGCCCGCTTCTTCTGGCCTAACATGAAAAGAGGCATACTATACTGTAGAACACTACGTAACAAAGGTTTGCCAATGCATCAAACAGAAAAACCTTGTCATGAAACGAGAGCACCACTGACTAGTATTGTGACAACCCAGCCACTTGAACTTGTTTGAATTGATTTTCTCCACCTGGACAGATGCAAAGGAGTATATGAATATATCCTTGTGATTATTGACCATTTCACAGGATTTGTGTAAGCTTATGCCACCACCTCAAAGTCTGGTAAGACAGCAGCTGACTGAATCTTCAACGATTTTGCACTGAAGTTTGGATTTCCTACGAGGACACACCACAACCAAGGTGCAGAATTGAGAACCAGCTTTTTATTAAACTCAAAAGATCATATGGAATGGTGGGGTCAAGAACAACTCCATATCACCCAATGGGGAATGGCCAGGTGGAGCAATTCAATAGGACGCTCTTACAGATGTTGAAGACGTTCTGAGAGAAGCAGAAGGCAAACTGGAAGGAATCTTTGAACAAGGTGCTACACACCTACAATTGCACTCAAAGTAAGGTAACAGGGTTCTCTCCTTTCTCCCTGCTCTATCACAAAGATTACCTGTTGACCTTCTCTTTGACCTGAATCCTTATCCAGGTAACATAATCATCGAGACTATGTGGAAAAATGGCAACAGGGTATGACAGAAGCATATCAGATCACCAACAATAGTTCTCAGAAGTCTGCAGAGAGTTAAAAAGAACTAGACTCGCCAGTTGAGAAGTTCTATTTTGCAGCCTGGAGACCGTGTTCTTGTTAAAAAAAAAAAAAAAAAATACTTGTCTGAGCAAGGAGGTCCGGGAAACTCAGATCTTATTGGGAAGACACAATCCACATCATGGTTTGGCAAGTTGGGGAAGAAATTCCAGTGTATGAGAGAAAGTCAGAACATGGGAAAGGAACGTCTCGAGTCCTGCACCAGAATCTTTTGTCGCCATGTGACCACCTGCCACTTGAAATATAGCAGTTCATCTCAACCACCACCTCGTCCAAGAACTCCAGACCAAAGGGCTACACCAATTGAACCTTAGGAAGTGGGTGACGAAGAGTTTGCCTTCATTCATACCGATTCAATTGAATGCAAGAGAAAACTTGAGACATTCTAGACCAGACCTGAAATGTTGATGCAAGTTGCGGAGACAGAGGAATTGAAATGGATCAAGTCGCCCAACCTTCAGAGCTTCAGAGACAGTGCACTCGCCTGAGAGGGATTCAAGCCCAACTCTTGCCGGCTGCAGACCCAGTCACCAGCAAGGAAATGGCTTCAGGGAGACTACAAAGGGAAAGGGAGACCACCTCAGAAACTTACACAACCAACAATAATGTTCAGCATATTACAGTAGGGAGCCAAGGTCGACACAGTGAATGTGCAGCTTTCTCCTTCCACACAAGTCAACGCGTCATTTGTTAGAGTCCCTCCGCAATTGAATTCAGCAGGGCTACCTATGGACTGTTCCATTTTACAGCCTACCCATACCAGCCCCATTGTGTTTATGACTGTGCCATTGGATATTTGTGGACTCTGACGATTAAGCCAGCATGGATCGTTAATGAGCAAAAATGGACTTACTGTGGATTGAGAAGAGACGGTTGCACAATGATGTGAATATGTTTGCGAGTCTTTGAAATAAGTACGTACCAGAGGTAAAATCTCAAAGGTTAATAGAAGATTGTACTGACAGCAATGCAATGAAGTAACATTTCTTTAGCAGATGAAGCTAAAATGTTAGAGAAATGTTCCACCTTCACTTATGAATTGGTCCCTTAGTGAGACACTCCTAAGTAAGTTAATGTCGGATGACATTTTGTTTATTGTCGGGGAGAGGTGTAAGAAGTCAAACTTCGTGTGCGACAAAGGGAAATGGTTGTGTTTTTGTGTGCCCAAGATCGTTCAGTAAATGTAGTTGTATTTAATCGATTAATGGCATCGTCGCTCGATTAATCGGGTGTGAGTTAGGCCTGTTTGGAGATGCGACTCTGCTCGCGCCATAACTGATAAAATCATTTTACGTTGGAAAGCATTCTTGGTGCTCACGTTTTCATCCCCTTTCCAGATACGTGTTTTAAAGGGATATTTTGTATTTCCTGATTTGTATATCACTTACATGTTCAGTGTTGAGCAATGCAAAGCAATTGTGATAAAACAATGGTTAAATTGTTTGATAGACGTGAAGGGCTAGGGCTGATATATTATTTTCTGCAGTGAATCTTGTGGAAGTGCGATGTTGAATTTTGATATCGCGTATATAAAAATTGATGAAATCATTTTACGTGGAAAGCATTCTTGGTGCTCACATATTCATTCATTTTCAGGGTATAACACAGGCAGGGGCGAGGCTGGATTTAATGAGATACTATAGGTATGGAATGAGCCAGGGGAGTTTTTGTTGCAATGAAACATTTAAGCATGTCGAATGTTCATTATGTAGGAAGGATCATAGACAGAGTGTGGTAGTGTTTTGAAGGAGCAGGAGAAAGACATTTAAGGGAGGTTAAATGACTATCGGGTCATTACAGGAAGACATTGGTTGTGATACATGCAGGAGAAAATGATGTAGGAAATGTTTACTAGGAAGTTTGAAATTAAAAATAAAAAAAAATAAAAAAAATATATATATATATATAAAAATCGGTCTGCAATTCTGGGGTAATAACCCATCCATAAAGACGGGTTCTTCGCCAGTAAATGTTATTAATGTAGTGTTGATAGAGCATAGTATGATGGGCCAAACGGCCTCCACTTGTGTCAAAGTACCTGTTTATCCTTGTAGTTGCTGTAAAGGCAGCAGCTGCTGTATGAAACAAATTCACCAATTATCGTTTGCACATTTCATGTGAACAGTCATCTTCAACTACAATGAGCAAGCAAATTATAATGTAGCTTTCCATTTATAGCACGGATGTTAAAGATCCCATCATGGTATTTGTTTTGTTTCACCAATACCAAGGCCAAATTTCATATTCTTGTTGCAACTTCAGCAATTCTTGGTCAAAATGTCTGTGCCATGAGATCATGGAAAGTAACCAATAAGAGATACCATGGCTGCAAGTGAATTTTACTAACACCATCAGATATGGCATTTGACTGAGCATAATGCCAAACATATACAGTAAGAGTTTCAAGTTGATGTTTTAAAAAGTACAGGATTTCAATTATTTTTTAAGTACTGTACAGTATGGTATCCATGATTTTTTTTTTCGTCGGTGAAGACATTTGTGTATTCTTCAGTAACAAGTATCACCATAGGAAACAACATACCGAGCTGTCTGTATTGTAAGAAATTGCAAATGTTACAAAATATTTGAATAAACGAACATTTGGATGTTCAGAAAGATATGAAAACGCTGAGCTTTTCATGCTCTGGCACATTCCAGTGTTAAACATAATTAGTGATCAAGGCATTGACAACGAATGGAGGTGGTGAGGATAGGAGGGGGGGGGAGGACGAGGGTCATGAAAGTTTATGGCGAAGATGCAATGACTCATGTAATCACTTGTACAGGGTAATCAAACTGAGTAGAGAAAAAAAGAAAAAGAAAAAAATGCAATTATTTGATTGGTGAAAGGAATTATCCAATCACCCGAATCCTTAATATCCACAATGGGACTCAAAAAAAAATCCAAGAATGAAAAGCCTTTTTGCATGCAACTTTGTCGTGGTACAAGCAATAGATGTACCAACGCAACATGTTTGGAGAACAATTAAACTGATTATACAAAAATAACCGAATACAAAAAGTTAGATAGTTCATATTTATATACATGGAAGAAATGAACAAATGAGATGCTTCGTTCGACACAACTTATGGTATGTTTAAAAAAAAATGTTTTTTTTTTAAAATCACATTTAATAAAAAACAAAAAAACAAGTAAAATTGCTTTCATGGAGGCAAATGCCCTGCATAAGGCCTCAAAACCACTTTAGTGATCAATAAAACCCAACACCGCCATTATATTACAGTAAACATGCAAAAACAGTAGCATTCATCTAAACATACATAAGCTCCCTGATTGAGATAGTTAGGCGCTAAAAATACATTATTCAAGGTCCCCAATACCACAATGATAAACATCACAAAAGTTTTGCAAAATTTCAGTTGCAGGTCTCAGGTGGACTTCCTTATTAAAATATATTTTGTCAACTTTGTCTTTTTCATAATCTGATTAATCCACATCGTTATACAATTGGCCCGAAATGACGGACACACACACACACACACCACACACACACACCACACACACACACACACACACACACACACACACAACACTCCTCCTTTTTCTCCAAAACAGGTAAAGATATTCAAATGGAGCATCGACTGATACATGATATCGACTGATACGACTGATACATCAATCTTTATTCTGCCATGGTGCATATCTATCCTCAACATATTCCACACATCTCTGCCAATGATTAAGTACTTTTGTTGATGCCATCACAATAGAACTGCGTGTCCTGCTGACTTAACCAGCGCTTCACAGTGCATTGACATCGTTGAAAGAAAAATGCTCTCCACAAAGCTGTTCCTTAAGTTTGGGAAAGATGAAGATCTAACAGAGCCAAGTCAGGGTTGGTTGATCCTTTGTGATTGTACTCCATTGGCCGTCCCTTACTCTCAGGATCATAATGGTGCACCCAACTCTTATTTCCAGTCATTTCCTCCTAGTCAATCATCTAAACTCTAATCTCCAGCGCTTCACTGCATTGACAATGTCGTGCTGTCTTCTTGACGAATGTAGCACTGAGGCAATCAATGTCAGAATCACACGACTTCACACGCTGTGGTTTGAAGAACTAATGTGCGGACTGCAGTTTGTTTCATTCGAATATCTTTACTTGTTTTGGAGAAAAAGAATATGAAGCATTACTTTTCAACACACCCTCGTATCTCCAAAGAGCACAGAAACCATCGGTGCTCGGAATGGTTTGATTTTGGCATCATCTCTGCCCAACCAGTTCCAGTGGCTCAGGTCAGGGTTTGCCAGGGGGTCGGGGGATATATCAACACCATACGATGTTGGTCTATATGTTGGTCTCATTCCAGGGGATGTCTGTCTTAAAGAAGCGCCGGATAAGCTTTCCAGCTCGCGGCGTGCACGACTTTCCTCATCTAAGCCCAGTCGCAAGGCTTGCGTCTCCTTGGATTGGTGAAATTGGGGGAAAAAGAAACAAAAATCCATTAAAGATATGCTTTATAAACGGGAATCACCATCTGAAAAAGGATGGTGCTCATGTCTTTAAATTGTCGAAACAGTAGATCTGCGTATTCAAATTATCGAAATACGACTGAGCCATGCAACAGGACGTCTTTCTGCTAGGTATATTGGGGACAAAAGAAGAAAATTGCAAAACCGGATAATCCATTAAATAGTTCTTCAAGATTTGCTATTAAAGCTGATAAAAAATTTCTACCGATCCAAGCCCGCCACCAAGCATCCACACCCACTTCCCTCCCTCCCCAAAAGGATTTCTAAAATTGAAATTCGGGGAAAGCTATTGTTGAACATACTTGTTTGAGATCTTGCACCGTGTCCTTGAGAGAATAGACGGCATCAAACAAGACTTCTGTAGAAAACACAAAGTGCGAAGCAACAGCGAGCTTAAGCTTCCAGTCTGTGACCAAGGTAAGGACATGCTTCTCAAGCATTTACATGAGCATTGTTGCACCATTAGCATTGCAGAGTTCACAAAGGCATGAGTTTCAGAGAAACTTTACAATAACTTGGATTGTCTTTGACATAGCTTATCGGAAAGCTCTGTGTTATTAAAATAATAAAATTTTAAATCCAACTCACCTCTTGGTGCAATCACTTTCAATGATGCACTAATTAAACAAATCCTTTCCTTGTTAACTCCTACAAGTAAAAATTGCCCATTTGCATATATATGAAAAGGAGAGGTAAAATGAAAAGATAGGGGAGTTTATATTTAAAATAAAGATAAAATTTAGGCTCAGAAGAGTGAGGTGACAGTGGGGAGAAGGGCAACAAACTTGGTGTGGTAGATAGGACAAGCAAGGGAATGAACAAACGGCAAAGAGCAGCGTGAAAGAAACATGGGTAGCTAAGAGTGTAAAAGGGGTTGGTGAGGGAAGAGATAATTGGAGTAGATTCAAAATTATGAGTCTAGATGCAAGATGACAAGAGATGGGGTGCTCTGCAAACTTGAAGCCCTGGAGAGAAGAGTGGGATTGAAATGACTTGGGATGGTGATTCCACAATCCGGAGAAAAGAAGAGCAAGGGAGTGGAGGGGAGGAGTAAGCCTGGATTAGAATGGTACCAAGGAGAGGAATATGAGAATAATAAGGCATCTTTTAGGACTGGAAAGAGGAGAAGGGCTGAAAGAGCACAGACAGGCAGATGAGATAAATGTGGAAGGAAAAATAATAATAAAAAAACAACAACAAAATAAATATAAGAGACCACCAACCTGTTTCCACTTGGAGAACAGTTGGCTTGTTATTTTGCTCTTTCTGAAAGATGCCAACATTGTTGAGAGCTTTGGATTCCACAGCATCCAGGAAACAGGTTTACGTGGATTATGCAGGCCACCTGCCCATCGGGGAAAGCAGTTAGGATAATGAAATGAGGTTACCTTGAGTTGCGTTCACCTTTCTTGAAGAGATGGCATCTTGCTTGATGGACACTGCACACAGCACAAGACTGTACCAGTGCTGAGAGGATGGATCAGAGAGTTGCAGATGAGATGGGATAAACCTGGCATGAGATAGCAGGCTGGCACTCCAAGGTGGCTGGCACTACCAATCTCTGCAATGCTGAGGAGGGTCTCTAACTACAGCCAGAGAGATATGGATGTTCACAAGTTCAGGGTCAGAGGAGCCAAGCGGGACAGAGGAGGAACAATTGTTGTACCAAGTCCAGGAGGAGCACATGCCATTTGTAGAGATACAGGTTCAGATTTTAACAAATCAGGTCAGACTCAAGGACTCGCAAAAAAGCTTTTGTCATGATGCTGTTGCTGGTTGTTGTTTAACAAACCCCAAGCCAACTTGCATGGTGGCCGTTAAAGTCACCATATGTGAGGCAGAGAGTTGGAATGTATGGTTACTACTTTGTCCTTGTTGGCAGAAATAGATATGTAGATGGAGTTGGCATCACTTGGTGATTGATACACTAACCAAAGAGAGAAGCTGTTTGTAAAGCAGGAAGAAAAATGCGAATTTTGTGATTGTAAAACAAGAGCCAGAATGAAGTCTCACATCTTTAAGCAGCTTTTAAAGGCAAAAAAGAAAATAAAAAAGCAGACATGTCAGAAACATCACCATAGATTGGTTTCTCAATATGAGACTTTCAAAATGACATATTCCACCCAGAATGCCCGCGCCACATGAGCAGAAACTTTCGGAAACGGTGTGTTCAAGGTTCGTAAAGTATATGTGTGTGTGGGAGATAAGAATTGTTTTCGAAAAGAAGCTGAAAATACTTGGAAATGTACCACCGAGAAAGGATTGTGCCTCTGCATAACAAAAGACTTGGAGAACTCTCTCAGCTTGTCGAATGGGCACCTGCTCGTACTGCAAACTCCCGACCATTTGTCGGTGCAAGGCCTGAATGGATGGGCGTGTGCTCCACAAACTCCCGATGGATCGCTACCAGTGAATGGACTGTGGTATCTTATCCGGATTAGGTGCTTTTGAATACGATGGCAAGAACATTCTGGGGCTTGTGAATGACAGAGTAAATTTAAAATGCTGATATTTACTATTAATCACGTGGTTTGGGGGGGGGGAGAGGGACACAGATATGAGCTACCAGGGTGGTTATAAATATCCCAGTATAAAAGCCCATCAAAAATGACAGGTTGGAATTATGTTATTCAAAATATTCAGAGATGAAAGATATGATGTTTTGTAGCAAGAAAAAAGCATTCTTTTAAAACATTTTATGCACAAATGTTATCCTATTTTCTGTATCTTCGGACCTTTCATTTCGAGGGTACAGCCTCGTGAGTGTGCCAAAGCCTGAAGCCTTGGCTAGCGTCAGTGTGCTTATATCTTTATTTATTAGACATCGCATGCATGTAAATGAACACTCGTTTTACTCTGCACGCGTTACACATCACGGTGCAGCGAATTTCACCTTCCTGCGCCTTGATATTTATTTATTTTTTTTAAAACGCTTTTGTACACCGCCATTCAGGCCTGGTTGCGTCATCGTCGACATTTCCAAAAAGAAGACACAATTACTCTTCAATGGAAAATGTTTTTCGAGTTTTTTTTTAACCTGAAAAAAATAGATCGGAGTGAACAGTCATGTCAAAAAATAGGCCTTTAAAACCCCTTCTTAAATCGTCATTTTGAAGGAGATAGACATCTCACAAACAAATACATAAATACACATTGTGTTTATATGGTAGATTGCTTGTTGGTTCTGCGGCCACAAGAGAAATAATAATGAGATTTTTGCGTATATTGCTAAAAGGAGAAGAGTTCTTTCGTGTGTGTGTGTGTGCGTGTGTGTTGTATGTTTTATATACATCTACTGCCACCGCTATATTAACAGGAAGTGATCAGAAATAAACACCTCTTGTCTCATCCATGGATATTTCTCAATTTCCTAAATTTCCGTAAGCCCGATTTGCATTTAGAGTAGAAAATTATGGTTAACAATCTAAAAATTGCCACTCTTTAGTCTAAATGCTGAAAATGATAATTAAAAGATGATTTCAATCACAGATTTCATGATAGTAACAGCAGGTGAAAAGTGCCTGCAAGCAGAACCAAATCAATGAAAATGCAAACAGCACATGCGCAAACGGCCTTGTTTAGCATTCATATGTCATTTTGAAAGTCTCATATTGTGAAATGCTTGATTTTCAAGTACACCATGACAGACTTTTGGAAAACACACAAAACTTCACATACTAATATTGCATGATAAATACAAATTAGGCTAAATAATGAAGGAAGGGTAGGGGAAGAAGAACGGGGGGGGGGGGGGGGTGGAAGAGGTGGATCAAGGTTGCCATTAAAAAAAAACATTTAAAACAAGTATATTATGTATAAAAGCTGTTACTACTACAAAATGGAGAATATTATTGGAAAATTAATCAATGCTTGGGAACATGCAAACCACCCTCCACACCCACTTCTCCTCGATGAGGTCTTGCCATCATTTTGGTGGCTCTCCATAATAACCTTCTCTTCTTCTGGAGGATTATATGAGGAGGTGGACACACTGGGAGAAGCAGCATCAAGGGGAGAAAAGCACGTTATGTTAATATGGACACCAACAAATCATGTTAACTTGATTGTGAGATGAGACAGTTTCAGAGGGACATTTTTTATCAATTGGAGGTGCAACAATGACAAAATACAATGCAGATAAATTAAAATTACCCCCGTGTGGGGTGACGGTCATCTCTATAATGTTTTTACTCTCATAATCGATTAACCGTTGCCAGATATCTCCTAAAATGACAGACGAGATAAGTTTTGAAAATGGCTGACTTTCACAACTTTTGTGACCTCGTGACTGACCCTGACCTCGATCCGGGAAAAAATATTCGTTGGATCACTCATCGACCTCTACCCACATACCAAATTTCATCACAGATCGGAAGTAAAAAGTTTTCTTTGTACCGGAGTGTTTTTGACCATCTTCCAGGTTACGTGCGGCCCAAACGGGACGGAAATTCAAAAATCTGTCCGGTTATGATACAAGATAATATTTTTTACTATCATAATCAATAAACAGTTTGCCGAATATCTTGTAGAATGGCAGACTAGATAGGTTTTGAAAATGGCGATTTTATAACTTACGTGACCTCGTGACCTTGACCCTGACCTTTAACCCGGACAAAGTTAATCGTTGTGCAAACACTCATCGACCTCTACCCACATACTAAGTTTCATCAAGATCGGAAAGAAAAATTGTTGACGGACGTACGGACGTACGGACGGACGACATTTGGCCGGCTTTATTAGGTCACTCTCGGTAGAGATGACCTAATAAAAGCGGCTTGATGAACTATAATATAAATATGAATGCTTCTCCACTGTCAAGCATATATTGAGAAAACTGTATTTGACCATTACAAGGATAAAATGCATGGAGATAAATACATGGAGGAGCACTTATGACTCACCATTAAAGTGGCTAGCCTGGAGCGAACGTCGACTCGCATATAAACTGTCATCTGGTGTTTCAAAGGCAGTGAGGCCACTGGCCAAATTCAAAAATTCCTGCCACAGTCAAATGTCAGGCCTGGCCAGTCATTTGCAGAAAGGCTTGGTATAGAATCTTAAAAAGACTTTCTGGCCGATCCCACAAGATAGGAATAATTGGGTTCGTTTAAAAGAAAAAAAACAAAACAAAAGTCCAACACCTGCAGAACCAACTAATGTTAAATTAAAGCTGGCAAGCTGATAACTGCTCACCTCCACAAATCCGTTCCAATTTTTCCCCACCTGTGGAACAAACCTCCACATTCTCTTCAATCTCATTGCTTCCTCCTCGTCTTAAGGCAGCTGTGTTCACCACCATCTCAGCATCACGCCAATCCAAAACCGTGATCTTTTCTAACCTCGCTAACACCCACGCACCCCCCCACCCACCCACCAAATCCCCATGCCACCCAAGCCCTCCTCCTATCCAATTTCCAATTTTGTTCCTCCTGTGAGTTTCCTTCTGTATCCATCTTGTCCTTTACTGCCCCCATCCTCCCCACATCAATTGTTTGTCTGTCTCCCTCTAATCTTGTGTCTTCGATCCTGCTCGTTGGCACCCCTCTCTACTGTTCTTTTTGTTCTGTTACGTCCTGATCCATTCAGTGTACCCGCTCTTCCACAAGCCTTGACTATGGCTACAAAAAAAAAAAAAAAAATTACCCCGGTTGGGTGTGACGGTCAATCTCTGAAGCTCTGTAGATGTGGATCTCTGATCGGCTTAGAATGGCTTCGAGTGTCGTCTTGTCTTTTGGTTTCAACGTACAGACAAAGCCCGGGAAAAAGGATAGAAAACCTCAGAAATCAAACTACATTTCTGAGTTATCCGGAAATATATTTTGAAAATGGTTGATTTGGAAACATTTTATGAATCTCTCCTTTTGTGGGTTTTGATCCGATCCTGATAAAATTTTGGTGGGAGGTTTATATCATGATCTAGCTGTGTTTTCCTGTGAATGGGCGTGCTGCGCTCATTATGGGCGGAGCCACGCCCAAAAAAACATGTGTTTTTAGGGGGTAGCCGATTTCAATTTACATCTTC
>CM068960.1:39039753-39050798 GCA_035128595.1 Eptatretus atami | reverse complement strand
TTAAGCCAAGATTTGTGAAGTGCTGCAGAGAATGTTGTGCTTCCGGCAGGTTCTCCCATCTTTGCGAAGGAACTCTATGGTTCTGTCAGAGTGGTCATTGGGTTCTTGGTCACCTCCCAAATCAAGGTCCTTCTTGTCCAGTTGCTCAGTTTGGTCAGATAGTCAGCTCTGGGAAGAGTCTGGGTAGTTCCGTATTCTTTCTATTTCCTAATGATGAATGATGCTCTTGGGAACTTTCCACACTAGAAATTGTTTTATACTCTTCCCCAGATCGATGCCTCCTCACAATTCTATCTGCACCACGGACATTCCATTGGACTTCATGGTAGAGTTTCTACTCTGACACGCACTGCCAACTGTGGGACCTTATAGAAAGGTGTGTTTCTTTCTAAATCGTGTCCATTCAATCGAATTGGCCACAGGTGGATTCCAATCAAATTGTGGAGCATCTCAAGAATGATCAAAGGAAATTGGATGCACCTGAGCTCAATTTGGAGTATCATAGCAAAGGGGTTGAATACTTTATTGACGCAAGACATTTCAGCTTTTCATTTTTAATTATTTTATAAAAATTTACAAAAATTGTTTTCACTTTGTCATTAATGGGTATTTGTGTAGATCAGTGACATTTTAAAATTGAATGCATTTTAAATTGAGGCTGTAACAACAAAATGTGAAAAAGTCAAGGGTGTGAATACTTTCTAAAGGCACTGTACACCACACTCACGATGGAACATGTCCAAGTACTGCAAAACTGGGATGTCATTGGAAGTATTAAGAAGGTGGTTTGTGTTCTCGTGTTCAAGTATACAATTAAATTTGAATAAAACAAAGATTGTAAAAGTCGTATAAATAAATTAATTCCAGATTTTACCGCCGTTTTACACTGGATATTACACCTCCCTAAGACGTTACAATAGTTATTTGTAACTGTTGTTTGTGTCCTTTATGACGTCCTGAAAAGCAGTAAGTTTTCTGTTTGGAATGCTTGTTCAATTTTGTTTTTCTGCCAGGAGGCAGACCAAGTATAAATATTATCTCACTCCTCTCCGCGCACATGTGATCGGGACAAATTCTGACACGAAGTGCTTTAAAACGTCAGGTTTGTTTTCCAATTCGCGTACAAAATATAACCTTCAATAACTTGTTCCTCGATCATAAACTGACGTTTGTGGACAGATGGACGGACATGAAGCAATTACTTGACCCCATTTTTTGCTTCGCATGTGCAGGTTGATGAGGACATTATGGTGTGCATGAATAGGAGAGACTAAGTTCAGAATGAAGCAACCAACTCTCCCTATGCTGATGGAACATGACTGATGCACGCTCTCATACTTCGTTGTGTTCACGAGTCCTCATGTATTGACTGACTGGAATAGCACACGGGAAGCCAATACTGATGTTGGGGTGATGAGAGTAAACTACAGGTCAAGTTCAGACTGAAATAGCACGAATTGCCTAAAAAAAAACTATGCATAGTGCATGCATTTAATTGAAGAATACAAAACCCAAAAATAATACAATACACTCTGTTTTTCAGTTTTTTACTGAACCAGCCTTTTGTGTATGAAGTCCGTTTCAATATGTAAGCCATACTTGACCCCATATGAAACATTTAATCACCACACACACACACACACACACACACACACACACACACACACACCACAACACACACACACACACACACCTAAGTTTCCGATGCACCTAGGCCTGCAGCTTGGGCAGCTTCGATGAGGCAGAGGCGTGCCAGTGTGGCACCTGGTATCATGCTGATCGAACATGTGTTTGTGATGTGGCCTGGCCATGCAGTTGTATGGCTTTATCGACTCCTTCCCGCCAAGGACGAGTGGAACCAAGCTTTGGTGGGATCAAAGACTGTGCTGAATACAACAGCTCTGTGAGGCCGAAGCATTTTGGACATGGCCAATCCGTGCAGCTCCCTTGTGCCAAGGACTCCTCCCTTTGCCAACTCCCTCCCACTGTGGATGGATGGGACTAAGCTTCGGTGGGAGCACGTGTGGAGATGGCGACCAGAGGCAGAGGTGCCCCCGTGACCAGGTGAGCAGCGGTGTCCCCGGGTGGATTGGGTGAACCCCCAGAGGTTGAGTGGGAAATGGAGCACAAATGAGGAGACGGCTTAATCCATGAGTCATGCGTGTTCCTTGCTGGAGTGGAGTGGGTGCTTTGAGACCGTGAAGGCTCCGTTAAATTTTGGGACCCGTGTAGAGATGACGACTAGTAGCAGCAAATGGGACACCAATGTACACACACACACACGAGTCATGATTGTGCACACACATACACTGTACACGAATATTGTGCGTGATTGTACACGTGATTTATACTATATGCACACACACACACACACAAACACGGACACACCATTTTCCCGTGTGCTATTCCAGTCAGTCAATACATGAGGACTCGTGAACACAACGAAGTATGAGAGCGTGCATCAGTCATGTTCCATCAGCATAGGGAGAGTTGGTTGCTTCATTCTGAACTTAGTCTCTCCTATTCATGCACACCATAATGTCCTCATCAACCTGCACATGCGAAGCAAAAAATGGGTCAAGTAATTGCTTCATGTCCGTCCATCTGTCCACAAACGTCAGTTTATGATCGAGGAACAGTTATTGAAGGTATATTTTGTACGCGAATTGAAAACAAACCTGACGTTTTAAAGCACTTCGTGTCAGAATTGTCCCGATCACATGTGCGCGGAGAGGAGTGAGATAATATTTATACTTGGTCTGCCTCCTGGCAGAAAACAAAATTGAACAAGCATTCCAACAGAAACTTACTGCTTTTCAGGACGTCATAAAGGACACAAAACAACAGTTACAAATAACTATTGTAACGTCTTAGGGAGGTGTAATATCCAGTGTAAAACGGCGGTAAAATCTGGAATTAATTTATTTATACGACTTTTACAATCTTTGTTTTATTCAAATTTAATTGTATACTTGAACACGAGAACACAACACCTTCTTAATACTTCCAATGACATCCAGTTTTGCAGTACTTGGACATGTCCATCGTGAGTGTGGTTACAGTGCCTTTAGAAAGTATTCACACCCCTTGACTTTTTCACATTTTGTTGTGTTACAGCCTCAATTTAAAATGCATTCAATTTTAAAAATGTCACTGATCTACACAAATACCCCATAATGACAAAGTGAAAACAAGTTTTTGAAATTTTTTAAAATAATTAAAATGAAAAGCTGAAAGTCTTGCGTCAATAAGTATTCAACCCCTTTGCTATGATACTCCAAATTGAGCTCAGGTGCATCCAATTTCCTTTGATCATTCTTGAGATGCTCCACAATTTGATTGGAATCCACCTGTGGCCAATTCGATTGAATGGACACGATTTAGAAAGAAACACACCTTCTATATAAGGTCCCAAGCAGTTGGCAGTGCGTGTCAAGAGTAGAAACTCACCATGAAGTCCAATGGAATGTCCGTGGTGCAGATAGAATTGTGAGGAGGCATCGATCTGGGGAGAGTATAAAACAATTTCTAGTGTGGAAAGTTCCCAAGAGCATCATTCATCATTAGGAAATAGAAGAATACGGAACTACCAGACTCTTCCAGAGCTGACTATCTGACCAAACTGAGCAACTGGACAAGAAGGACCTTGATTTGGAGGTGACCAAGAACCCAATGACCACTCTGACAGAACCATAGAGTTCCTTCGCAAAGATGGGAGAACCTGCCGGAAAGCACAACATTCTCTGCAGCACTTCACAAATCTTGGCTTAATGGAGAATGGCCAGACGGAAGCCACTCCTGAGTAAAGGTAACATGACAGCATGCCTGGAGTTTTAAAAAAGGCACATGAAGACTCTGAGAGCATGAGGCAAAAGATTCTGTGGTCTAATGAGACGAAAATTGAACTCTTTGGCCTGAATGCAAAGCGCTACATCTGCAGAAACCGAGCACAGCTCATCACCATCTAACACCATCCCTACGTGTAAATGGTTGTTGCAGCATGATGCTATGGGGATGCTTTTCAGCGGCAGGGGGCTGGGAGACTGTAAGGATAGAAGGAAACAATGAATGGAGCCAAATACAGGCAAATACTTGAGGAGAACTGCTTCAGAGTGCAAAAGACCTAAGACTGCGGCGAAGATTTTACGTTCCAACAGGACAATGACCCCAAGCATACAGCCAAAGCAACACCGGAACGGCTTCAGAACAAGAATGTGAAAGTCCTTGAATGGCCCAGCCAAAGCCCAGACTTGAATCCCATTGAGAATCTGTGGAAAGACTTGAAGATTGCTGTCCACCGACGATCCCCATCAACTTGACAGAGCTTGAGAAAATCTGCAAATAGAAATGGGGAAAATCCCCAAATCCAATGTGCAAAGCTGATACAGACATACCCAAGAAACTCGAAGCTGGAATAGCTGTCAAAGGCGCTTCGACAAAGTATCGACTCGGGGCGAATACTTCTTGACTCAAGACATTTCAGCTTTTCATTTTAAATTAATTTGTAAAAAAATCTCTAAAAACAAGTTTTCACTCTCATAATGGGTATTTTGTGTCGATCAGTGGCAAAAAAAAACCACTTAAATTTAGTTATTTTCAAACTCAGGCTGTAACATAACAAAATGTGAAAAAGTCAAGGGGTGTGAATACTTTCCTGAGGAGGTGATGTATATCCACCGTCAAGAGCCATATCTTTTATTTGGACAGATCAATCATCCAATGGGCTCAGTACTACTGTACTGCCCTTCTGGAATGTGAGGAACTGTCTCTCCTGAACATAAAAGTAAATAGACAGCATCATTCATGGTTGCACTGGTAGGATATATCACTGATTCGCAGCCTTACTAATAAAATGTGGGTGTGTGATGTTTGCACCCTTTACCCTTTACCCAAGTTAAAGTATGGATTGTACCATTACAAAAAAGGGGGGGGGTGCAGAGGGTAACACGTTGAATTGGGGTGGAACTCTAACTCCCCTAATCCTAACCCTAACCCTATTCCCCTCTTACGTATGTTTCTCAGGCCATCACCCGGATTCATCCCGTTTCTCTATTCACCTCTTAATCATGGTTCCTGATTCCTACCCAATTCAAGGAAAGTAGTCGTATTAAGGTTTTTTTGTCATGGTAAAATCCACAACTCCCCCTTTTTTGTAATGGTACAATCCATACTGTGAATCAGGTAAAGGGTAAAGTGTGCAAACTGCACGGACGTATAAAATGTTTTACTGAGACTTCACAGGCTGGGTGTTAAACGGTATTCTTCATATACACACACGTGGCCGCAGGTGGCATCATTTGCTGGTGGTGCAGCTGTTAGAGCAGAAATTGGACTTTGTTCAGGGTGCTGTTGATAGCTCGCCTGCTCCTCGTGAAGGACATCGTGGGATCTTTAACATCCACAACTAATGCTGGCCAGATCACGAGACACCCAGTCTAAAGTCCACCGAGGGAAGGCACACCCATTGATGAATCACCCTGCATGTGAAACATCAGCGTGAGATTCGTACCAGGCTAGGCAAATCAGAGGTGAGTGTGCATACCTCTAGGAGTCTAGGGCATCATGCCAGCCCTAGTGTTGCAAGAAGCAGCACACTTTGATGGAGATGTGAGCAATCACTGTGGTCTTGGAGATTAGCCTGACGTAAAAGTAGATATTTCTCTGCCTTCTCAAACAATTATCTGATGTGATGACAAAAAGAACATTGTCTATTTAACAGAAAAGTTCCTCTCGCAGATTATCTCTGATTTCCCATGTCTCTCCCTGGATATTATCTCTTCCATTTGAGAGGCCTAACACGATGCTGGTGGTGGTGCTGTCGTCTATAATCACAAATTGCATTCCCCACTCTCCATTGTGTATATTAACCCCTCATATAGCCCTTCTGCCAATTCCCTGGCGGCATATATGGTATGCTTGGCAATTACGTAATGTTTGTCTGTGTGTGTACGGCCACCCAATGATGATGACTGTACGTAACAGTTCCTCTATTTCCACGAAACATGATGAACCTGCAACCATCCATCCCAACTATCTTGTTCCTCATCTGCAGTAATTTGAACTACCACTGTCTGGGCTGATCGAATGTGGAAACTTTCCATGCAGGATTCTGCAACTCATACGTTCTTGTGTCTGTGTCTGTGTCTGTGTCTGTTCCTCTCTCTCTCTCTCTCGACATGCTTCCATTTAACCTCTCCTGCTTTTGTCTTCTTATTTGTATGCAGCACAAGGCTGGCTGCTTCTGTAGGTTAGGGCAGGAATTGTAATCTGTTCAAGGTGCCGGCAATGACTCACCTACTCTTAGCGGACACGTAGGATCTTTGATGTCCACCAACTAATTGCCGGCAAATGGTTTCTCATTTAACGTCCATCCAAGGAATGGCACACACTGATGAGTCCACCGTGCCTGTGAAACATTGAAATGACAGCTTATATCTGGGCGGGATTCAACCCAAGCGAGATATAGCTGAGAGGCAAGTGTGCGTACCGCTAGGTCATCCTATCAGCCCTTTGTCTTACTTCCTTGTCAAAGATATGTCTGGTGTTTGCTTTATGGTTGAGGTGGTGGGCTTGGGATCCTCGGGTCCTGAGATAAAATCCCGCTCAGCTGTTGAATTAATACCAGGTGGGGTAATTCGGCCTGGCATCCTTCGAGGTCGGCAAAATGAGTGCCAGCATGCTGTATACTGTGTCGGAGTGACGACCCGTCCAGGATTGTGCCCAATAGCCAAGAGACTGCTTTGGCAGCACCAACGCTCTGCACAGAGTATGGCCAGTCTCTCCTCCTCCTTGTCAAATATCATATTCTTCTGGCTATTGTGAGAGAGCGACCTTAATGCCACAGAAATGGTAGTGTGGAAGGCCAACAAGCAGGAACTGCAATCTGCCCTTCCACAAAAGAATGTCCCCGTCGTATGCACAGCATTAAATAATGATGTATATGTTCAGGGAAATATTCGCCATGAAAGTCATATTCTCCCCCATCAATCAGCTTGTTCAATTCCACCGGTACAAAGAATCCTGCGGTGAGGTTATACAAATGAAGCAGCTTTGTTTTTTCAACAAGGAAGGCAAACCAGCTGAGAGCAAAACTGTAGATCATTCCATAAGGCTTGGATCGCAACAATTGTGTGTCCATCCTAAAGCAAGCCAAAACTACTTTCAGACCAATCTCTTTCCTAAAAGTCTTGGGTGTGCTTGTTGGAAGTCCATTTCTGAAAGCTTTCTTAAAGTCCATGTGTGCTCTCCCTCCATTCCACTACTCACCTCAAGCAGCTGACCTGAGACCGCTGAAAACCAGGCAATGTCTCAACTCGGTGTTTACCTTGGAATCCCTCGTACCCAACTCATCCTGCAGTCCACACCTTACCCCCTCGTACCCAATGCCTCATCACATCCGGGATGGCAGAGTTCTGTCCAGCATCGACTCTTGATTGGCGATATACCCAGATGACATAATTGCCCTTCTTCTCAAATCTTGCTCTGCTTGCTCTTCCTTCTCGAGTTCTCTTCAGCTTGGCCTTCACAAGAAAGGTAGTTGTCTGGGTGTAGACATAACGACCGACCTGCTACTGCCTTCCTTTTTGCCGACTCCACATCGTCATATGGTATCCAATCTCACTGATCGCACAAACAGCAGCTGCTGCGTTCACTACTTCTGTATTGATCTGGAATTGATGAGGTGCTGGTATGGCAAATGAAACATCTTTCATTCTGGTAAATCTCAGTCCTACCCTGTCACTCCAGAAGGATCATCAAACAAATCCACATATTTCCATAATCAGACACTGAAAAAGATTCAGTCTCTTGACTCCGATGCTCAACACCAGCTGTGACCTCTTCCTGAGCCAACCATAAAACAAAGCTGGTTCCAAAGCTAGCCAAAATAGTGGGTTGTTCGAAGTAAACAAATTGAAAAATGCAAACTATTCACTGCTTCCAAGGCCTTTGTCCAAAGTAACATCGAGTCTGTTCTCCCCGTGCGGCTGGGGCTCCCATGTCACATTTGTCTCTCCTGGATTGATGAACCTAAAGCTATCAACATGACTCTCCAGCAATGATGCCAAAGCACAATGCCTTTTTATCTATTTCACAGACAGCTCTGTGGGCTGGCAGGATAGTCTAGGCCCTGGAGGTATGCACACTCACCTCTGAGCTGTCTCGCCTGGTTCAAATCTTGGCCAGCAATACATTGTCACCTGGGTGTTTGCAAGCAGGTAATTCATCCCTGTGTGCCACCCATCAGATGGATGTTAAACTGGAGATCCTATCTGCCAGCGTTAGCTGGTGGCCATTAACGATCCCACAGTATCCTTCGAGCAGATTAGGTGAGCTGTCACCGGCCCCTAGGAATACACCAAGTTCCTGCATCAGTGGGACAGCTGTATTGTGCCCCCAGCAAATGATACTACCCACAGCCCTCTGCTACATAGAAAATAAGAAGAGCAGACAGCTCTGTGGTGCCTGTTTGTTTTTTTTACCATCTCTTGTCCCATCTAATATCACTCTGCTCTCTCAGCCTCCAACAATCCCCACTATTGGAGGACTTGTGTTCGTCAATAACCCGACTTTGTTAAACTTCCAAAATCAGACTTACCACCCACCACCACTCCTTTCTGTCCTTTGAGGAATGCTTTCCTGTGGTGGTTCAATCACACCCTTCCCTCCGACACTTCAAAGGCAGGTGCATCACTTTCTTGAATCGTCCCCCTTCCCTACCTGCAATCTTTTCACCCTGATTAGCACTACCGTGCTCAACCCTCTCACTTGCAGGTTAGTGCTTCCTCCCTCCTCCCGATCATACAGCTAGAAGCCCCCTTGCCAGTGTAATTGTATACAAGGCCCCAACACTAAACGATCAGAACAGTGCTTGGTGAGTACCTACCTCACCAGGCTGAACAGTTTTGTGTTTGTAGTCCCACTGATAGGCCGGATCTGCATTCAGACCTTAACCAAATCTTAATCAGCTTGTTCTTGTCACCGATCCAAATCAATCCATCTTGTTTTGTCGTAACCCACCCAAACATTTTGAAATATCGTGCTATGCAGTGATACTCTGACATTAGTAGGGGATACGTTCCTAAAAAAATGCCGCGAATGTCGAAATCCGCGAATGTCGAGGCATTGTATCAATGGGAAAAAGGGGATAGGTTCCGGCGGTTTCGTGATTCATAAGGAAATCAAAAAATTCCATGACAAACCATGAAATATGCCCATGAAAACTGTGAATGGCATGAAGCACAGGGCTCGAATGTCGAAACAGGCAAGAAGAACTGTGAAAAAATGTGAAAAACCCGGAAATACACGAAGCGCAGGGTCGCGAATAGCAGGTTCGACTGTATCTTGTTTTTGGCCCCATCTCTCAAATATGAAGAATCACTTTAAAATAAAAAATTCCAGGATCCAGATCTTCACCAAAAATCAATCAATTCATCCATGTCACACAACCAACCTGTCCACAAGTTTCGTCTGAAACCATCCATAACGTTTTGTGATATCCTGATCACAGACAATGAACAAACAGACAGACAGACAAACAGGGGTGAAAATACAACCTTTGTCCACTTCTGTGGCAGAGGCAGTAACCCTTCCACTCCTGATTCAACAGAAGAAACTAATATTGGGCCGTACACTCTCATAAGGGGTCACATGATCATATAGAGAGTAGACAAAAGACAACATAAACCTGGTGTGTGAGCATGCTGCTCTTGTCTGGATTGTTATTGGGCACAAATGACTGGTGCAAGCTTGTCCTGTGCTGCTGTTTTTTTTTTGTGCAACCACCTGGCCTCAACAACATTGCACACCATGCAACAGTGGGGAACGAATCGTCAACAAAGGAGCGTTCATTTGCATCGGGTGTGGGCCCAGGGAGTTGAGGATCGTCCTGCAGGAGCGAGATCCAGGACAAAGAGAAGACGGAAGCTAAGCGAGCAATTTCCGCTCATTCACCCTTTTATAACTCCTCTTTGGGAGACTTCCTAGCCCACCCGTGCACACCTTCATTGGTCGTTCCTGCCAGGAAATTGCCCCTGCATCTCCTAAGCCTCGAGGATCTCCATGTGTAGTCTGTCGCACACAAAGCCACATGCGCACAAGTTCGCCACATGGAGACATGCACACCCATTTGGATGCTGCCATGTGGCATTCTGTGCTGTTAAAGAATTCACACTTAAAGACAGATTACATCTGGAAAAACCACACAAAACACGAAGGTGTGGGAGTTGAGCCAAGACAAATATTAATCGGATGGAAGACAAGGGCTTCAATCATCAACATACTTTCTCACAGCTTGTCTTCAACTTATTGTGTGTACGCTTATGCTGAACATGATACAGTAAATGAAATAACTTTTATTAAACGAAGCTGAATTACCCTTTAAGCAATATATATATAGCAAGTCTTGAAGACGACATGGTTCACGAGCATAGTTGACGATGTAGTTGTTTCAGAAGTTCAAGGATGAGACAATTGTGATATGTTTGACAATTATAAAAATTATCAACACATGATGTGGTACGAGTGACAGTTATTAGCTGCAAATGTCGAAAAACCCGGTTTCGTTCAACAACTGTAATAATTTTGACCTTGCATTAACCCTTTAAAGGTCACAAAACAATGTTGTGGACATTAAAATAAGGAAACAGTGAAATACGTGCTATAGGTAAATGGAGTTTAGTTTCGTCGGAAGTCGAAACCCCGGTTCGATTCCCACAACTTTCAAAATTTGACCTTTGCCACAACCTTTAGGTCACAAAAACAATGTTTGTGGATCATTAAAATAAGGAAACATGACGTGGCTATAGCTTATTGGAGTTAAGTTCGTCGAAGAAGGTCGAAAACCAGGTCGATTCCCACAACTTTGAAATTGACCTTTGTGAATCTTTTAAGGTCAAGAGTCAGGATTATGACCTTTGTGCAAAACTTCTCTGGACATTCCAGGAACAATATAAACGTCATATAGGCTATAATGGCATTTCGCACTCCTCGGATTAATCCATACTTTATGAAATCAGCGTAAAAACAAACTTGAAGGGGGCGCCATG
>CM068960.1:38999799-39035168 GCA_035128595.1 Eptatretus atami | reverse complement strand
TTTGGGGCCTCTGAGTACTTTAGGTAAGTATTTCAGGTTACAATTGTGACATTGTGGGTGATGTCAGGTCAGCTGTCCAACCAATGGGTGAAGAGCGGATATACAGTGCCGAGAGAAAGTTCACACCCCCTTTCAAAATTTTCACCTTTCGTTGCCTTATAGCCTGGAATTAAATTGTATTAAATCAGACTTTTCCACCTTCATTCACACATCGTAACCCACAACTTCCAAGGGAAAAACAAATTCTACAAATTTCAGAAAATGAATTTAAAATACAAAACTAGATTATGTTGGTTGGATAAGTGTCCACCCCCTTATAATAGCAATTGTAAATTAGCTCAGGTGTCACCAATCACCTTCAAAATCACACATCAAGTTAATTTGCCTCCACCTGTGTTAAATTGTCGTGATTATGATCATTTCAGAATAAAATCAGGTGTTCCTGTAGTTTTCCTCTGCTGGGTAGTGCATTTCGCAGCAAAGACTCAACCATGAGCACCAAGGAGCTCTCAAAATAGGATAAAGTTGTGGAAAGGCGCAGATCAGGGAATGGGGATATAAATACTTAAAAGGCCTTGAATATTCCTTGGAGCACAGTCAAGACAATCGTTTAGAAGTGGAAGGCATATGGTACCACCAAGACCCTGCCTAAATCAGGCCGTCACTCCAAACTGGATGACAAAGCAAAGAGGAGACTGATCAGAGAGGCCAGCAAGAGGGCAATGGCAACTTTGAAAGAGCTACATGCCTTTATGACAAAGACTGGTCACTGTGTGTATGTGACAACAATATCCCAAGCACTCCACAAGTCTGGCCTTCACGGTAGGGTGGCAAGAAGGAAGCCATTATTCAAAAATACCCACCTTGAGTCCCTTTTTAGGTATGCAAAAAATCCACTATGAATATTCTGAAGCCATGTGGCAAAAAATGTTGTGGTCTGACGAAACCAAGATGGAACTTTTTGGCCTAAATGCAAAGTGTTATGTTTGGTGTAAACCCAACACAGCACATAACCTAAAGAACACCATCCGTACTGTGAAGCATGGTGGTGGCAGCATCATGTTATGGGGATGCTTCTCATCAGCAGGGACTCGGGCACTTGTCAGGATAGAAGGGAAAATAGATGGAGCAAAATACAGAGAAATCTAAGAGGAAAACCTGCTGCCCTCTGCAAGAAATCTGAAATTGGGACGGAAGTTCACCTTTTAGTATGGTAACGACCCGAATCACACAGCCAAAGCTACACTGCAGTGGCTCAGGACCAAAAATATAAATGTCCTTGAGTGGCCCAGTGAGAGCCCTGACCTAAATCCAATCGAAAATCTGTGGCATGACTTTGACATTGCTATCCATCAATGCTCCCCATGCAACTTGACTTGGCTTAAACAGTATTGAACAGAAGAATTGGCAAATATTGCCCAATCAAGGTGTGTCTACGCACACAAGGTGTGTCTGTAAAGTTGATAGAAGCCTCTTTCAACAGACTCACAGCTGTAATTGCTGTCAAAGGTGCTTCCACCAAGTATTAACTCAGGGGGAGTGGACACTTATTTAACCAAGATATTCTAGTTTTGTATTTTTAATTAATTTTCTGAAACTTGTATAATTTGTTTTTCACTTGGAAAGTTGTGGGTTACGATGTGTGAATAAAGTGGAAAATGTCTTATTTTATACAATTTAATTCCAGGCTATAAGGCAACAAAAGGTGAAAAATTTGAAAGAAGGTGTAGACTTTATATAGGAACTGCACATACATACATACATACATACATACATACATAATCACATCCACTTGCTCCATTATATATAGATGATGAGACACATGATATGCTCTTTGAAATTCCCTCAAAATCTCCCAGATCTTCTGTAGAACAAGCAGGTGTAAGAATAGCACAATTCCTTATGGTGTTCGGATTTTGAATGAAATCCATTGATTCCACACAAATGGATGTGACATGTTTGGTTTGTAATCTTGAGCCACTGCTTGTAAAAATGTCCACACTTTAGTTTTTCACGACTATGAACTTTATTGTCAGATATATCTTGTTCTTATTCCAATGTTAACTTGCTTCAAGTGTGGAATGTTAGAAATAAACCATAAAATGACACAACCAGTCATGAACCACCTCGGACACGGGCAACACAAAGGTCGTCACAGTGACGAATAGAACAGTGACGAAGAAAGTCAACAGGCGGTTCTGGAAATGCCAGCAAGTTGGCATCTCCCCAACCCTCTACTCTATCTCCCCAACCCTCTACTCAATTTCTCCCCAACCCTCTACTCAATCTCCCCAACCCTCTACTCAATCTCCCCAACCCTCTACTCAATCTCCCCAACCCTCTATCTCAATCTCCCCAACCCTCTATCAATCTCCCAACCCTCTACTCATCTCCCCAACGCTCTACTCTATCTCCCCACGCTCTACTCTATCTCCCCAACCTCTACTCTATCTCCCCAACCTTCTACTCTATCTCCCCAACCCTCTACTCATCTCCCCAACCCTCTACTCTATCTCCCAACCCTTCATCATCTCCCCAACTTTCTACTCTATCTCCCCAACCCTCTACTCTATCTCCCCAACCCTCTACTCTATCTCCCCAACCCTCTACTCTATCTCCCCAACCCTCTACTCTATCTCCCCAACCTCTACTTATCTCCCCAACCCTCTACTCTATCTCCCCAACCCTCTACTCTATCTCCCAACCTCTACTCTAACTCCCCAACCCTCTACTCTATCTCCCCAACCCTCTACTCTATCTCCCCAACCCTCTACTCTATCTCCCCAACCTCTACTCTATCTCCCCACCGCTCTACTCTATCTCCCACCTCTACTTATCTCCCCACCCTCTACTCTATACTCCTCTCCCAACCCTCTACTCTATCTCCCCAACCCTCTACTCTATCTCCCCAACCCTCTACTCTATCTCCCCAACCTCACTCAATCCTCCTCACCTCTACTAATTCTCCCAACCCTCTACTCAATCTCCCAACCCTCTACTCAATCTCCCCCAACGCTCTACTCTATCTCCCCCAACCCTTCTACTCAATCTCCCCAACCCTCTAATCAATCTCCCCAACCCTCTACTCAATCTCCCAAACCCTCTACTCAATCCCAACCCTCTATCAATCTCCCAAACCCTCTACTCTATCTCCCAAACCTCTACTCAATCTCCCCAACGCTCTACTCTATCTCCCCAACGCTCTACTCTATCTCCCCAACCTCTACTCTATCTCCCCAACTCTTACTCTATCTCCCAACCTCTATCATCTCCCCCCTTACTCTATCTCCCCAACCTCTACTCATCTCCCCAACCCTCTACTCTATCTCCCAACCCTCTACTCTATCTTCCCAACCCTCTACTCTATCTCCCCAACCTCTACTCTATCTCCCAACCCTCTACTCTATCTCCCCAACCCTCTACTCAATCTCCCCAACCCTCTACTCTATCTCCCCAACCCTCTACTCTATCTCCCCAACCCTCTACTCTATCTCCCCAACCTCTACTCAATCTCCCCAACCCTCTACTCTATTCTCCCAACCCTCTACTCTATCTCCCCAACCCTCTACTCTATCTCCCAACCTCTACTCTATCTCCCCACCCTCTACTCTATCCCCAACCCTCTACTCTATCTCCCCAACCTTCTACTCATCTTCCCCAACCCTCTACTCATCTCCCACCCTCTACTCTATCTCCCAACCCTCTACTCATCTCCCCAACTTTCTACTCTATCTCCCCAACCCTCTACTCTATCTCCCCACCCTCTACTCTATCTCCCAACCTCTACTCTATCTCCCCAACCCTCTACTCTATCTCCCCAACCCTCTACTCTATCTCCCCAACCCTCTACTCTATCTCCCCAACCCTCTACTCTATCTCCCAACCCTCTATCTATCTCCCAACCCTCTCTCTATCTCCCCAACCCTACTCTATCTCCCAACCCTCTACTTATCTCCCCAACCTACTCTATCTCCCCACCGCTCTACTCTATCTCCCCACCGCTCTACTCTATCTCCCCAACCTCTACTCTATCTCCCCAACCCTCTACTCTATCTCCCCAACCCTCTACTCTATCTCCCCAACCCTCTACTCTATCTCCCCAACCCTCTACTCAATCCCCCAACCCTCTACTCAATCTTCCCCAAACCTCTACTCAATCTCCCCAACCCTCTACTCAATCTCCCCAACGCCTACTCTATCTCCCCAACCCTACTCAATCTCCCCAACCCTCTAATCATCTCCCCAACCCTCTACTCAATCTCCCAAACCCTCTACTCAATCTCCCCAACCCTCTACTCAATCTCCCAAACCCTCTACTCTATCTCCCCAACGCTCACTCTATCTCCCCAACCCTCTTACTCATCTCCCCCACCCTCTACTCTATCTCCCCTCCCCCCCAATGTCCCTACAAAGCCGTCATAATCTTACAGTGGGGGGGGGGGGGGTTACATTTTGTAAAACAGAACCATATTTGCAAACTCAAGTAAAACCCTTTGTGGTTAGTGGTCCAGGGAGCTGTCCTTTCAACTGGGATCTCTTGCCTTTGTGTGTTGTCAGATCACAACTTGAATTGTCGAACATAGACGGCGGTTGATTGATTCATCAGTGTATTATTAGCCTTTAAAAAAGAACAAAAAACTTTTAAACATGGTTGGTCGAATTTGAACTGGACTTAAAAAAAAAAAAAACTAAGCATTTGTATAAGAGGTGGCAGGGTGAGTTAAATGTGTGCGCACTCACCTCTAAGTTGTCTGGCCTGGGTTTGAATCCTGGCCAAGCTACAAACTGTCATCCTGGTGTTTCCTGGTGTCATCCTGGCAGGGTGATTCATCAATGTGTGTGCCGTCCCTCGGATGGACATTGAACTGGCCATCCCGTCTTCCGGCATGAGTTGGTGAACGTTAAAGATCCCATGGTGTCTTTCACGAGGAGTAGGTGTGCACTATGAACAAATCCCAACTTCCAAATTCCTGCACACTCCTCTGCCTCGGAGTGCCGACCTGTCCATGATGATTATACCTTGAACCAAAAAACTCCTTCAACAGAAACTACAATCTTTATCGAGCCTGGTGCATAATAATGATGACGTGAAGTGCCATCCAAGGTGGGCACATAAGTTCTGTTCTTCCCAAATATCTCATATAACCATGTTCTGTGATTATTACCCTCGCCGAAGGAGAGGATCTTGCATTTGGGTGTGTTTGTTAGTTGGTGAAAAAAAATTTTTGGCCAAGTATGTCTGTCTGTCTGTCTGTCACACGATTTTTGGCCACAGTTTTCAAGCAATTGTTTTGAAAATTCTTTTGTGTGTAGGTGATTGGCCAAGGACGGCAACGCTAACTTTTGGTGACTATCCGAATCCAGATCCGGATCTGAGAATTTTTTCAGTGATTCTTCACCGTTGAGAGATAGAGCCAGATACGATATATAGCACGATAACTCAAGAAGTTCTGGATGGATTCACACGAAACTTGGTGGACAGGTTGGGAGTGCCACTAGGAAGAATTGATTCAATTTTGGTGAAGATCCAAATCCAGATCCGGATACGATAATTATTTATTTTTTAAATGATTCTCAACAATTGAGAGATGGGGCTACAAACGATATTGCATGATATCTCCAAAAGTTGTGGATGGATTTGGATTAAACTTGGTGGACATGTTGGGTGTGACAAGGAATAACCGATGGGATTTTTTGATGAAGATCTGGATCCGAGATTTTTTTCAAGTGATTCTTCACCATTGAGAAATATGGCCAAAAATTGATAAATAGCACAATATCTCAAAAGGTTGCAGATGGATTCCACAGAAACTTTGTTGCACAGGTTGGGTGTGTGAAAAGGACTAATTGTTTAAATTTTTGGTGAAGATCTGAATCCGGATTTGGATTCGAGAATTTATCAAGTGATTCTTCACCATTGAGAGAGAAGGGGCCAAAAGTTATATGTATCATAATATCTCAAAAGGTTGTGGACGAGTTATGACAAAATGAGGTGGAGGAGTTAGTAAGGTGACGAGAACAAGCCGATTCGATTTTGGTTAAGGTCCGGATTCAGATCCGACCTATCAGTGGGATACAAAATTTCAACTGTTCAGTCTGGAGGAGGTTTGTGCTCTTCCGAATGTCGTTCCTTTTCGCCAAGTTGTCACTCTGTGAGTGATTTTCATTTGTTACTTGCAAAATCGAAGATTTTTCAAGTATCTCGTTCGTCGATTTTGTTATTCTGTCTGTCTGTCTGTCTCCTACAAGTCACAATTTAAAACCGATCTTCACAAAACCTCACCACGTGGTAGAGTTTGTCATAAGGAAGAAGCTTGTTGTTTTTGAGGTCAAAAGGTCAACATAGGCCAAAGGTCAACAACTTAGGTGAGATTTCTAAAATCCTCAATTTTCATCCAATTGACTTGAAATTTGAAGAGAGTTTATACTTCAGGTCCCTGAATCCAACGAGCCAATTGTTTTTGAGATCAACATAGACAAAAAAGTCAACATAGGCCCAAGGTCAACAACTAAGGTGGTATTTCTAAAATCCTAATTTTTCAGCTGATTGACTTGAAATTTGAAGAGGATTTGCATATCAGGTCAATGAATGTAACCAGCCAATTATTTTTTGAGGTCAACATAGGCCAAATGGTCAACATAGGCCGAATTTCTAAAATTGTCAATTTTCATCCAATTGACTTCAAATTTTGAAGAGTTGTTGCATATGTGGTCATTGAATTCAGCCACCAATTGTTTTTGAGGTGTTTTATGGATAATTATGACGTCATAGGTCACATGGTTTGGCAGCCAAATTAGATTTACCATAAAACCTATAAAAAATCTTCTTCAGGATGGCTGGACAGATAAAGGGAAAACTTCACACAAATGTTCCACAAGCCTTGGGGATACCAGTGTTTTCACGAATAATTGATGTCACATGGTCTGGCAGCCATATTGGATTAAGCGAAAATCTTTAATAATTATTTCTCTTGAATCGTTTCATCAGTTGGCGTGAAACTTCACAATTATGATCGAGTGGTGATGGGGAATATTTGTTTTAAATTTCAACCTGATCAGACACATGATCTGGCAGCCAGAAATATATATTTTTTTGACTTGGGTTCTTTTTTCTTTTTCTTCTTTTTAATAATGCTCACTTGGGTGTGCCGGGATGGGTTTGAGGGTAGAGGAGGAGCAGCTGAAATGTGAATCCTATCCAGGTTCCTCCTGATGACTTCATCTTTGCTTTTTTTCTTGTTTGGGTTCCCTCTGATGACTCCAAATCAGGACCGTACACATTTGGTCTTCCATTTGATTTGAGTTTAATGTCTTTATCCCATTCTAGATTCAATTGAATAATAATGAACACCATGGGTCAGGGTCAGGTGTCCGATCAAAGGGGAACGTCTTGGTACCCCATCATCAATGCCATCAGTTATAAAGTGGCGGTTCCAGTTGTGTCTCTTATTAATTACGTCACACACCAGTACACAAAATACACCACACAAAACTACACAAGCACAACACAAAACAAGTCCTGGGGAGGGTCTGCAATCTCAGATTTTTCTTGTTTAATTAGTTTGAAATTAATTTTTTTTGTGTGTGCACATACAGGTCGTGGACAAAAAACAAACAAATTAGAAACACACCAATGTAAAGTCACTTAATACGGCATTGTGTCACCGTGTGCAGCCAGTACGGCCTGAATTCCCCATGGATGGGGTCCACCAGCGTCTGGGTTTCTGCAGGAGGGATGAGGCACCATTCTTCCACGAGAAAGTCAATCAACTCACACCTGTTTGATGGAGGTGGAAAATGCTGTCTCAGGCATCATTCCAGAATATCCCATAAATGCTTGATTGGGTTCAGATCTAGTGACTGATAAGGCCATGACATATGGATGACAACAGTATCATGCTCATCAAACCATTGGGCAACCATACATGCTCTGTGGATGGGGCATTGCAGGAGTGAAGGGGGTTTATGGTCTCAGCCTATTTTAGGAAAAAATAAAAATCTCTACTATAAACCAAAACACAAGTAGTCAAATCAAAGAACAAGGAATCAAGCAAGAAATCAAAGAACATGAAGTTATCCAAGAAGAAGGAGAAAATCAAAGAATAAGAAATCAAAAGTGAGAAACCCAAAATCAAGAGGTCAAATAATAAAAGAAATGGTCACCCCCCACACTTTTAATCCCCATTGCCGCCACAACATATTGCCGAGCTCCGGTCCATGTTCCCAGACCATTTCGGATAAACCATGGTGGGGTTCTTAACATCCACGTATCGTGACAACCAAAACTTGACATCATAATCAGACACACTCTCATTGTAGAGGCGGACCGTCATGACTCTCTCATGATCAGAGAGAGCCTCGACCGCCCAATCAGCCAGAGAAGAACCAGCTGACCAAGCAGTAGTCCACTGCACCCAGAACTCTGCAAGTCTTTCAGCAGACTGAAAGGACACATCAAATCAATGGGCAAAGGAGATGAGGCAATAAAAAATCCTCAGCCTCCAACACCAGTACATCTAACAAAACCGTCCACCCAAATATCCCACTCATCTGCACGGTTCCTTCTCTGGAAAACACGAACCTGACGCAGTTAGGGTGCCTGCTCGCCATTCCAGGGTCCTGGGGAGGATGGGGACAACATTAGGAGAGAGGGGGAGAAGGGGAAGGTGGGAGGAGGGGAAGTGCAAGACTTCCTTCCTGCCTAGTGGGTGAGACCTACCAGACAAGAGGGAGGCCGGGGAAAAGCAGGAAGGGAAAGACGAACGAAAACACAGGACGAACAAGTCAAAAAGTACAAGGTAAACAAATGGATGAGATAGGGGGAAAAAAATAATGTGAGCAGAACAAGCACAACAAGGCTAACAAAGCTACTAAAGGGGGCAAAAACGCATCACTGAGTTTATTATTTGTTTGTTTGTTTGTTTGTTTGTTTGTTTTATTTATTTTATTTTTCCCCTCTGCCGCCAAGCTCACCACAATTCCAGGCAATGCGCAGCATTTTTATACATGATCCTAAGCATGCTGGGATGTTATTTGCTTAATTATTTAACACATAAACCACACCTGCGTGGAAGCCGTTGCTTGGTGTCCCTCGTTTACCCTGATGTTTCCATTTTTTTTTTGTCTACCACCTGTATATCTTTCCAAATGAATGCTCGGTTCAGTTTCCCCTCCACTTCTGGGCTAGCACACACACCACCAGGGGATGCTATTTCGGCTGTTACGTACATACAAACACACATGACAGCTGCATTGCAATAATAAACTAATAACCATGCCTTTCTCACCATGAGGTGCATATGAGGCTTCCGAAACAGTTTCATTTTCATTGGCTAAGGAGTACAATCCTGGATGGGTCACCACTCTCACGCAGGATACTCCAATGGCAACTATGATCCCAGTACACTGGTACTCATTTTGACGTCCTCAGAATGGATGACAGGCTGAATCAACCCACCTGGTGTTATTTCAACGCCACAACAGGGGCTCAAACTCAAGACACGAAGTTCTTAAGCCAGCCACCTTAACCGTTAAGGCAACACCAGGCACAGCTGCATTATAGTAAATTCTAGAGTCTAACAGGGTCTACATGGTCTAAAGGGGGTATAAAGGTCTAAGGAATCAAAAGGGTTAAGTGGGTCTAATGGGTGTAAAGGTCTGAAGGGGTCTAAAGGGTGTAAATGGGTCTAAAAGGTCTCAAGAGGTCTAAAAGGTGTAAAGGGCTAAGGGGTCCAAAGGGTTATAAGGGGTCTAAATGATCTTAGATGTCATAAGGAATCTAAAGGGTCTATTGGGGTCAAAGGGTCTAAAGGTACGTCCCAATAGTAGTGAGGGTCTATAGGGTTATAAAAAGGGTTTAAACGGTCAAGGGTGCGATGCAGTCTGAAGAGTTTAAAGGGTATAGGAGATCTTATTAGGTGTCTAAGGGGTCGAAAGGGTCAAAGGGGTCTATGCAGTCTTAAGCTCTTCAGGGGGTTGAAAGGGGGTGCAGGTCTAAGGAGTACAAAGGGGGTGTAGGGCCGAAAGGGGTTTACGGTGTATTAGGGGGTCTAACAGATAGGTTCCAACATAGTAGTGAGGGTCTATGGGGTCTAAAGTGTCTTCAAAGTTCTAAGGGGTCTAAAAGGTGTAAACTCAAAAGGGTCAAGGGGTCTCAGCATTCCAAGGGGTCTCAGCATTCCAAGGGATCGAAAGGTATAAAAGGTACATTCCAATAGTACGTAATTAATAGACAAGAGTGTCAGATTCAATCATGTTGTCACGAACCATGCACAGCTCTTGAATTATTTGACCGGGGTACCGGCCCACATTGGCATTCTCTTTTCGAGATACCATGAGATATTTAACATTGGACAGCAGGCTTAACGTCCCTCAGATGAAAGTTTCTAGTCGGATCCTGCGTGTCAGGAATCGAACCCGAAACACTCGGCTCTCTGAGATTCACTGCCATTTACAGTCGTCCATAGTTGGTGTAAAAAAAAAAAAATCCCATTTCGTTTGGTTAGTGAAACGCGATCGATAACGCGTTTAACCGGTTGATGTTTAACTTGAAGACAAACACGTGCGTCGTTCATTCTCCATCCGCAGGTAACCAGGGGGTCGTATAAAAGGGATCGGCTCGACATTCCGCTCCACAGGTGGAGGAGGTAACGAACGGGCTGCGTCTTCAGCACGGACAGGAGAGTTGGTGGACAAGGAGGACAAGGACAACAAGGACAACAAGGACACGGTCAACATCGAGACTGCACCGACGGCCAAGCACCACCGTTGGTTACCTTCGTGACGTCATCGTGAGATCTGGTACCGTTTTCACTCTTCCACGTTACACGGATTTACCGACATTGTTAATGAAGTTTTTATCCTTCTTTAATTCCGGGACATTGATTTGTTACAAACATTTATCACTTCCCAACACCGCGAGTCGTTACGTCTTGCGACCCTCCTCCAGGATGGTCCACCTCGATGGCGGCACGAGGTGGCTGTCCTGAAAAATGTTTGACGTTAATTACGAGCACACGGTGGACCCACGACTACACGGGTATGTGGTGGTTGAACCCCGGGTTCCTGCATGTAATCCTACTAACACCTGTGACCCACGACTACACGGTATTGGTGGTTGAACCCGGGTTCCCTACATGTAAACCACTACTACACGGGTATGTGTGGTTGAACCCCGGGTTCCCTACATGGTAAACCACTACTACACGGTATAGTGGTTGAACCGGGTTCCCTACATGGTAAACCACTACTACACTGTGGACCCACTACTACACGGTATGTGGTGGTTGAACCCCGGGTTCCTGCATGGTAAACCAACTACTACACGGGTATGTGGTGGTTGAACCCCGGGTTCCCTGCATGGTAAACCACTACTACACGGGTATGTGGTGTGAACCCGGTTCCCTGCATGGTAAACCACTACTACACGGGTATGTGGTGGTTGAACCCTGGGTTCCCTACATGGTAAACACTACTACACTGTGGACCCACTACTACACGGATGTGGTGGTTGAACCCCGGGTTCCCTGCATGGTAAACCACTACTACACGGGTATGTGGTGGTTGAACCCGGGTTCCCTGCATGGTAAACCACTACTACACGGGTATGTGGTGTTGAACCCCGGGTTCCCTACATGGTAAACCACGAGTACACGGTGGACCCACTACTACACGGGTATGTGGTGGTTGAACCCTAGGTTCCCTACATGGTAAACCACTACTACACGGTATGTGGTAGTTGAACCCCGGTTCCCTGCATGGTAAACCACTACACATCGGGTATGTGGGTTGAATCCGGGTTCCCTACATGGTAAACACTAATACACACGGGTATGTGGTGGTTGAACCCGGTTCCCAACATGGTAAACCACTACTACACGGGTATGTGGTGGTTGACCCCGGTTCCCTACATGGTAAACCACTATACACTGTGGACCCACTACTACACGGGTATGTGGTGGTTGAACCCCGGGTTCCTGCATGGTAAACCACTACTACACTGTGGACCCACTACTACACGGGTATGTGGTGGTTGAACCCCGGGTTCCCTGCATGGTAACCCACGAGTTAGGATGTTGGTGAACAACAGCCGGTCAGCAATACACACAGTTCGTTGTTTTAACCTGCCAGGTGTTCATGAGTTTTCTTGTTCCACCAAAATGTAACTTTTGTAATCGTTTTTATTCACTTTTAGAACTTCATGTGCATGTCATTTGATTTATTTATTTATTTATTTTCTTCACTTCGTCTTTATATGAAAGGTCAAACGCTACATGAGGATACTAATCTAGTTTGGTTCATTCTAACTAGAAACTATGATTTACAATGATAACTTGTACAGCATTTTATACACCGCACAGACGTTTACATGCTCGCAGGGCACTCAGTAGAGCGCATACCCCCACCACGTAATGCCTGATCCACGACAACATATCGGGCCCAATACATTTTTGAAATATGCTGTATATCGGTTTAGCCCTATCTCTCAATGGTGAAGAATCACTTAATAAAAAAAAAAATTAAATAATTCTCGTATCTAGATCCAGATTCGGATTTTCACCAAAATCGACTCGATTTGTCGAGGTCACACACCCAATCTGTCCACTGTCCACCAAGTTTCATCCGAATCCGTCCACAACTTTTTTTGAGATATCATAGACTGAGGGGTGAAAACATCACCACCTTCACCTTCGATGGTGGACGTAACTAGAATGACACTCAGGAGAGCGCGTACCTCCGAAGGGCTGAACACGAGGTTTTGTATCCCACCGATGGGCTGAATCTGGACCTGAACCAAAATTGAATCTGCTCGTCACGTAACCAACACGTCCACAAAGTTTTGTCATAACGGTTTTAAATATCATGCCGCATATCGTTTTTGGCTCCATCTCTGAATGGTGAATAATCACATAAAAGATTGTGGGATCTGGATCCGGATCTTCACCAATGTTGAATCTATTCCTCCTGGTCACACACCCAGCCTGTCCACCAAACTTAATCTAAATCCGTCCACCACTTTTTAATTTTTTAAAAGATATGGACTATGGACAGAACTATGGACAGTGAACTATGGACAGACAAAGACTGGTGAAAACATAACCTCTGTCCACCTTCGGTGGTGGAGGTAATGATCGGCTCGATCTGCATCCAGACGTTAACCAAAATCTATTCGGCTTGTTTTTTGTCACCCACCCAACTAATCCATTCAGTTTTTTTTTTGCGAACACAACTTTTTGAGATGTCATGCTATATGTTTTCTTTGGGCTCCGTCTCTCAATGGTGAATAATCACTGAAAAGAAAAATAAATTCTCATATCCAGAATTTTCACCGCAAATATCTCGTATCTCGTATCTTCACCGCAATTGAATCGATTGATCCTTGTCACACACCCAACCTGTTCACCAAATTTTGTCTGAATCTGTCCACAAAGTTTTGAGATTTCCTGCTCAGACAGACTTGCGAAAAACGTAACCTCCGTCCTCCTTCGGTGTCGGAGGTAAAAATCTGATCACAAGTCCATGGTCTGGCAATGGAAAAAAAATAATAAAATAAAAACGACCTTCGATACAAAATTGTTCTTTTTCGTCATTGTTATTTTTGAAGCAATTTAATCGTTTTAAGTGAAAAATCATTCAATTTGTTTGTGGGGACCTATCTATCCAGTGTGGGTCTGTTTTACAAGCCCATCTCTTTTATTATTTTATGAGCAGTTGAATGGCTCTTCTGATGTGCCTGTTTCCACACCTGTTTCCACACCTGTTTCCACACCTTTCTGTGTTCTCTCAATCTCCTCCTCCATGTGGTTCTCCACTCTGATGAGATTTAAAACTTTCTCCCCTTCCTATTTCTCTTGATTTGTCAAAACTACTGTTTCTGAACTGTTGGTTCACGAAAAAATATTTTCACGAAAAATATAAGTGACCACTATAGTCGTATATTGTTTGTGTGTCTCTGTCTGTCTGTCTGTCCCGAGCATAGCTCCGTGGGTTTTGATCCGATCCTGATGAAATTTTGGTGGGAGGTTTATATCATGATCTAGTTTTCCTGAAAATGGGCGTGGTGCGCCCATTATGGGCGGAGACACGCCCAAAAAACATGTGTTTTTAGGGGATAGCCGATTTCAATTTGCATCTTCTCCGAGGGGTTTGTCGAATCTGACGGGTTTCAGTATTTGGTTAGCCCAATGGCGCTGCATAGCCCCACGGAGCTCGTTTTTTCATTTCGTCCAAGGTCACGAACTTAGAAAATTGCGAATTTTGACATAAAAAAATTTCTTCTCCGAGGGGTTTGTCGAATCTGGCAGGGGTTTCGGTATTTGTTAGCCCAATGGCACCTGCATAGCTCCACGGAGCTCGATTTTTCATTTTCATCACAAGGTCACGAACTCAGAAAATTGCGAATTGTGTTTTTAGGGGTAGCCGTTTCAATTTGCATCTTCTCCTAGGGGTTTGTCGAATCTGGCAGGGGTTTCGGTTTTGGTTAGCCCAATGGCGCCTGCATAGCCCCACGGAGCTTGATTTTTCATTTTAGTCCCAAGATCAAGGTGTCATGAACTTGAAAATTTCGAATTTTGACATAAAATCATAGACCACCCAAACTTGAGAGCTAGGATGACATATTTTTTATGCATAATCATGAGGTCATTCCCCACCTAAAGTCTTAAACCATTTTCTCTATCTCGAACACCTGCCCGTGGTGCCCCCTTCAAGTTTGTTTTTACGCTGATTTCATCAAAGTATGGATAATCCGATGAGTGCGAAATGCCATATTGCCTATATGACATTATATTGTTCCTGGAATGTTCCAGAGGAAGTTTTGCACCAAAGGTCATAATCCTTGACGTTTGACCTTTAAAGTTCACAAAGGTCAAATTTTCAAAGTTGTGGGAATCGAACCGGGTTTTCGACCTTCTTCGACGAACTAACTCCAATAAGCTATAGCACGTATCCTGTTTCCTTATTTTAATGTCCACAACATTGTTTTGTGACCTTTAAAGGTTATGCAAAGGTCAAATTTTGAAAGTTGTTGAACAAAACCGGGTTTTCGACATTTTGCAGCTAATAACCTGTCACTCGTACCACATCATGTTGATCATTTTTATACTTGGTCAAACATTATCACATTGTCTCATCCTTGTCTTCTGAAACGATCTACATCGTCAAATACCGCTCGTGAACCATTGTCGTCTTCAGACTTCTTTTTATAATCCTGGTGAATGAAGTTGTCTTTATTCAATCCTTCATGCCATGACTGTATATGTGAATAATGTTATTTTTATTATTTATTATTTTTTTATTGAAGTGTGGGTGTAAAATAGCCTTTAGACTTCTGTGTAGTATTAGAGGGTGTATACTCATCTGTGGAGATAACGTCACGCAAGATACCAAAGTCCATACAAGATCTGTTAATGTTATCAGTTCAAAGTTCGTAGATTCAGGCCCCAAGCAGCACTTTGACAATGGCTGAAGGTAAAAAATAACACGAGTTTCAATACTCCTTGTCTCAACAATGTACGTATTTAATATGCCATTGTAAAACTAAATTATATCAAAGTTAGTTTGGCATTCTGCATGTATATGGTGGGGTTGTCATGGGCAATGTTCTGCTATCACACCAAAGGTGAGCCAGGTGAAACGGTCGAGGTGACGGCTCAAAGATTACTCACGCCTCTATGGGAACCAAACCGAATAGTTTCATGTCTCGTATTTGCGTTGAACATTATTTTTTTCGACGTCGACATTTACGTATGTCTCAGATTTTCTGTTATGATATGAGCAACCATGGAATATGTTGATTAAATACAATCATCACAAACGACAACAATATTGTAATGTGTAAAATTGTATCTCGCTGAGAAACTTTCAAATTTGATGCATCGAGCTAACCCTAACCCTAAAATATAATGTGGTTATGAAACTGCAGCACTGACTCTCTGCATAGAACATGGTGAATGAATGAATTGTTGAGGTACAAAGCCTTGTGTTTTGGAGATAACTATATGCTACCTTTCCAGAAAACCTGAAGGAGTACTATTACTAATAATGCTATGACTTAAATGGTCCCAATTTAAAGTTGTCTGTGACTTCACTACATCCAGGCTGTTTGCTGGTCGACTGCCATTTTGTAGAGGACCTATAAAAATGATTATTGGTGTATTGTTGAATGTGAGGTGATGACATCTACAACTGTCAAAATATTCAGCGCTTGATGAATCGAGTCTTGCCTCCGGACCTCTCCTCCGTAATGGAAGGTAGCCGACGTACCGGATCTGGAATGCCATCATGATGACACTGACAACATGGAACTTTTGAAAAGATGTATTCTGCCCCCAGAATTCTTGGTGCGCATGCACAGATATCCCTAAAAATGGTCTTTTAAATGGCGACTGTGTGAGCATAATGAAATGGAAGAGAAGGTAGAATAACCGAGTCATTGGAAACACACGAGTAAAATGCCTTTTTTTTTGCATTTGTGCATCATTTTGAAAGTTCCATATTATTCCCACCTTCTTGTGAGATCGGCTTGGGAATTTATTTTATTTATTTATTTTTTGCACTTTTTTTCACGAACCGGCTGGCCAGGCCCAACGTCAGACTGAAAGTGGCAGGACTTTGGAATTTAGCCACCTTTACTCGTCTCCCCTACCCATTACAATAACTGGACTACTCATCATGAAGGATACCGTGGGATCTTTAACATCCACCGACTAATACTGGCAGAAGGGATACCCAGTTTAACGTCCATTTGAGGGACTGCATGCACATTGATGAATCACTCTGCTTGCAAAACACCAGACTAAGTTTTTAGAGCTGGGTTGAGATTGAAACCCAGACTAGATTGCTCAATGGTAACTTCGCTAACCCTGCCACATACGTATTGTCGGGACATGAACTATGTGCTCATTGGGAATGTGAAATAGTTTCCATGTAAGTAGCATGACTAAGTGACATTTACAAACAATGTAGGTACTGAAAAGGATCGATGCCCTGCCTCATCAGTGTTTGCTTTGGGTGGAGGCTGCTTTATGTGAACTTAATATTTGCACTTCACATCCTTCAAAGGATGGTTAATAATTGTCCATTTGGAGTTGGTGTATGTACTTGATCTCGCAGCGTGAAAAATAAAATAAAATAAATTCAGGAATATGATTTAGTTTTAAACTAGATCTTGTCTTTTCCATCTTTAGAAAATACTAGTGGGGTGTACTTAAACGGTGTCGGCATACCAAACAATGCTTCCCCATTGTCTCAGGTCGCTCACCTGCATATTTTTTTTTCATTTATGGATGTTGTTTGTCGATTGTTATTTTCTTAATTATTATTTTCATTATATATATATATTTTTTTTTTCCGGTGTATAGGCTTTGATGTCCATCGGCACACACAATTTCAGCCTTGTCACCCGGAAGGCAGTGATCTTTAATATCAGTGGTTAGAAAGCGCTTTATATATTAAATTTCCTTATGATGCCGCACAAAGGAAAGATTGTCAGCTTAATGTGATGCAAAAGGATAATAAGATTAGGCTGCAAACCACTAAAGTAATTACAAATTGGACACTTTAAACTTTATTAGTTTGGTATGTGTTATACAGTTGGTTTGTAAATTTTGAATGCAATAATTTAATATATGCACCAGGACTCTCTGGTCTCACCAATCAATGGGAGAGAATATGGAGTATTTCAGAAATGGTCCCTCTTTAGATTCTTGGGTTCCAAACACTTCAAAGTCTTCATAAACCCATCGATTATTTTGTCCTATTAAGTTCTGTTATTCATCCGATATTTGAAAACGGTAACCACTGAAACTATAAACATGTTGAATGGTTTTATTTTAATCAAACAGAAGACCAAATACTGCATTGGAGTCATCAGAAGGAACCCGAATAAGAACATGATTTCACATATAAAACCTTTATTTTGATTTCACATATCTTCTTAAATGAAATGCTGTTCTTTTTTCAGATTTAACACAGGGCTGGCAGGATGCACACTTGCCTTTGAGCTGTTTAGCCTGGGTTTTACTCTCAGCCCAGCTATAAACTGTCTACCTCCCCGGTGTTTCGCAAGTAGGGTGAGGCATCGACGTGTGTGCTGGAGGACCTGTCTTCCAGCACCAGTTACTGATGGATGTTAAATATTTGACGGTGTCTTTCACGAAGAGTTGGCGAATTGTCGCCGGCACCCTGAACAAATTCCAAATTCCTGCACACTCTTGCGAACCTACACCTGGGATGTGTGCCTGAGTATGCTAATAACCCCAACATGCCTTGAGCGGGGTCGTCGCTCTGTAGTGGACTGAAAACTGATGCTGATGATGATTATACATCTACCTAGATACATGTAGAATGAGAAATTGTCATTCAAAGCTCGAGGCTTTTTTGGACATATCTTGAATAGTACTCGATGCTCTTACTGGGAATGTTTCCACGAGGAGCTGTAGCCATTGAGATGTCCCTATTTTCATTGTTGGAAAAACACCTGGACGGCTCCCATGGTTTGAGCAAAAATATGTTCGAGATGTGACTGTCAAAGAAGAGCTTGGTTTGGTGAAAGTTAAAATTCAGAGAGAGAGAAAAGACAGAGCCATCTGAGAATATGATTTTGGATGGTTGCTCATGATTGAATTTGAACAAATTCACCGAAACTTCAGCAAGAACAAATAAATGGGTTTTCTAAGCTTTTTGACATCAAATCCTTGGATGTGATTTAGATGGTGTTGAAAGGACAGATTTTTTTCCCCTCTTGATGACATGGAAAAACTTTGATAAGGATCTGAAAGGTGAAGGGAACATCACAATGTCATTACCCCCTCTGTTCTGAATGATGGTACTTGTGCCTGAGAACTTTGGGTTCCTGTAACACCCTATAGGCCCCTCCCTAAATAAAACCACTCGGTCAAAGTGCAATTCTGCCTTTCAATTCTCACTATAAAACAATTTTGGGGGAGGTATAGGATTGCTTCGGCCTTGGAGGCTCTCGACCGAGCTATAAATTACCACCCTGTTGTGTGTGTGGTTTGTGTGTTTGTGTTCCATCCGAAGTGTGTTAATCTTGAGGATATGTCTCTCAGAAATGGTGTCTGATAGATGTTTAAGATCCTGCAGTGTCTTTTGTGAAGAGTATGTGGATTATCACCGGTCCCCTGAAAAACATTACAAATTCTTGCCCAAATGAGCTTCAGGCTTCACCAGCTAGTTCATGAAAAATTTGGCAAAAAATGGTTCCTGGGTGGACCCGGTTCTTCTTTTTCATCTTTTGTATAAAGCACATGGCTGCGAGTGGGGAAGGAGGTGAGGGGTTTGACTTTCTGCCTTCTGTAGGTTAGGGTAGGGATTTGTAATTTGGCCATGGTGCTGGGAATAGCTCACTTGCTCTTCATGAAGGACACTGTGGGATCTATAACGTCAATCAACTTGTGTCGGCAGACAGGATTCCCATTTAACATCCATTCGAGGAACGACGCACATCGATGAACCGTGAGAATGACAGTTTATGGTTGGGTCGAGATTCCCATCCCAGGCTAGACAGCTTGGAGGCAAGTCCACCCACAAGGTGGTAATAATTTGGGCTATTGTAGTAGTACACAGCATTGTAGTCACGGAGCTATTCATTCTCATTCCACGTACAGTATAGCCAATCTCTTTTTTTTGGCAGCATATGAATCCCATTGCACATTGTAATAAACTCATAATATTGAGACGATCTGATAAAGTAGACTTCCTTGAATACTGAATGAAAAATAAAAATAGCAAAGAATTTTCAAAATCTGCGATATGTTTTGATACTGTCCATTTCCTTTCAGTCATTTGATTGGTTGAGAGATGTTTGTGCTGCAAACCAATTATAATTAAGTGACTGTTTAACAGTAAATGAAATTCACTGTGCTTGCATATCCCGTGAAGCCCCAGTTTGAATTTGTCCTCGCTCGGATCAAAATCATCGAAATTGGGAATATATTGATGTCTATACCGATGGATAACTATAATGCAAGGATTTAAGTGGTGAAATCGTTAAATAAATAAATAAATAAATAAATGGTCCTGATAGCTGTTTGCCATTTTGAAGAAATCAAATTTGTTTATTTTCTATATTATTTGTGTGGGGGCCGAAAACACTTCCCTACTCCCACTAAGGAATGGGGTCGGGGATTATTTAATATTACCTTTCACAAAGCTACAAAGGCTTAGGCATTTTTGGAGGACCTTGGAAAGCTTGGACGATAGTGATGGAGGAAAAAAAAAAATCCCATTTTTTAATAGCGAACCCAGTGAGCTTCATAGTTAACGCGTGCACATGAGAGAATAGGAAACAACAACAACTAAAACACAAATACCCCCCCTGTCAATTGGAATCCGTGTGTTGGCTGTGACCCTTTTGCGTCGGTGTTTTTAAAACGCTGTGCGGTGTATAAACACGATTGGGGTTTATTTCTATCTTGTGAATATTACTTAACGCGTGCACATGAGAGAATAGGAAACAACAAAAACAACACAATACCCTGGCAATTGGAATCCGTGTCGTTGCCTACGACCTTTTTGCTTCCGTTATTTTTTGTTTCCGGTTTTGTCATGGGGAATGATGCATGCCGGGAGATAAAGGCATCGTCGGAGACATGAAAGACCCAAATAATATCAGACACGGTGGTATATTCCTCACTGATTTAATACAGATATCTCCTCATCATCAAAAATAATTTTAATCGTGATTTACGTTATTTGATCGCTGATACCCGAATCCAGGCCGAAGTAACCGAAATAGCGTATACAGTTGTAACAAGTTATAGGTAAAGTCAGAAGCGAATGTAAGAAGATTTCTACGTTCAATCTAGTATATTTTTTTAGATGAGATCCTGTCTAGGGGGTGTAGTTGTTGTTGTGAGAGGTAATGTTGAGGATTTTTTTTTTTTTCAGATGAGATCCTGTTCTCGTGATGTAGATGTTGAGTTAATATTAATTTTTTTAGATGATCTGTTTCTCGGGTGTGTAGTTGTTGAGGTAATATTATTTTTTTCAGATGAGATCCTGTTCTCGTGGTGTAGTTGTTGAGGTATAATGTTGAGGTAATATTATTTTTTTAGATGAGATCCTGTTCTAGGCGGTGTATGTTGTTGAGGTAAGATATTAATTTTTTTTAGATGAGATCCTGTTAGGCGTGTGTCGTTGTTGAGGTATAATGTTAGGTAATATTAATTTTTTAGAAGAGATCCTGTTCTCTGTGTAGTTGTTGAGGTAATATTAATTTTTTTTAGATGAGATCCTGTTCTCAGGCGTGTAGTTGTTGTTGTGAAGGTAATGTTGAGGATTTTTTTTTTTTCAGATGAATCCTGTTCTCGGTGTTGTTTTGAGGTAATATTATTTTTTTAGATGAGATCCTGTTCTCGGTGTAGTTGTTGAGGTAATATTAATTTTTTAGATGAGATCCTGTTCCGGTGTAGTTGTTGAGGTAATATTTTATTTTTTTGATGAGATCCTGTTTAGGCGGTGTAGTTTTGTTGTGAAGGTAATGTTGGGATTTTTTTTTCAGATGAGATCTTCTCGGTGTAGTTTTTGAGGTATAATGTTGAGGTAATATAATTTTTTAGATGAGATCCTGTTCTCGGGGGTGGTAGTTGTTGAGGTAATATTATTTTTTTTAGATGAGTTCTGTTCTCGTGGTGTAGTTGTTGAGGTAATATTTATTTTTTTAGATGAGATCCTGTTCTCGGTGTGTAGTTGTTTGAGGTAAATTTATTTTTTTAGATGAGATCCTGTCTCGTGGTGGGTAGTGTTGAGGTAATTATTATTTTTTTAGATGAGATCCTGTTCTCGGTGGTGTATGTTGTTGAGGTAATATTTATTTTTTTAGATGAATCCTGTTCTCGGTGGTGTAGTTGTTGAGGTAATATTTTTTTTTAGATGAGATCCTGTCTCGTGGTGTAGTTGTTGAGGTAATATTATTTTTTCAGATGAGATCTGTTCTCGGTGGTGTAGAGTTGTAGGTAATATTAATTTTTTTAGAGAGATCCTGTCTCGGTGAGTTTGTTGAGGTAATATTAATTTTTTTAAGATGAGATCCTGTTCTCGTGTGTATTTTGTTTGTGAAGTAATGTTGAGGTAATTATTATTTTTTTAGATGAGATCCTGTTCTAGGCGTGTATTTGTGTGAAGGTAATGTTGAGGAATTTTTTTTTTTAGATGAGATCCTGTTTAGGCGGTGTCGTTGTTGTGAAGGAATGTTGAGGTAATATTAATTTTTTTAGATGAGATCCTGTTTCTAGTGGTGAGTTTGTTGAGGTATATATGTTGAGGATTTAGATGAGATCCTGTTCTCGTGTGGTGTAGTTGTTGAGGTAATATTAATTTTTTTAGATGAGATCTGTGCTAGGCGGTTAGTTTTGTCGTTGTGAAGGTAATGTTGAGGAATTATTTTTTTTAGATGAGATCTGTTCTAGGCGGTGTAGTTGTTGTTGTGAAGTAATTGTGAGGTAATATTAATTTTTTTAGATGAGATCCTGTGCTAGGCGGTGTAGTTGTCGTTGTGAAGGTAATGTTGAGGAATTATTTTTTTTTTTCAGATGAGATCCTGTTCTAGGCAGTGTAGTTGTTGTTGTGAAGGTAATGTTGAGGTAATATTTAAATTTTTTTTAGATGAGATCCTGTTCTCGGCGGTGTAGTTGTTGTGAAGGTAATGTTGAGGTAATATTAATTTTTTTAGATGAAGATCCTGTTCTAGGTTGTTGTAGTTTGTTAGGTAATATTTATTTTTTTAGATGAGATCCTGTTCTAGGTGGTGTAGTTGTTGTTGTTAAGGTAATGTATGCCGGTAATATTAATTTTTTTGGGTAATATTAATTTTTTTTTAGAGTGAGATCCTGTTTCTAGGTGGTGTAAGTTGTTTGTTGGTTATGGTAATGTTGAGGTAATACTTAATTTTTTGATGAGTAAATATTATTTTTTTTAGATGAGATCCTGTTCTAGGTGGGTGTAGTTGTTGTTTGAGGGGTTAAGGTAATGTTGAGTAATATTTATTAGGGATTGTTTTGAGGTAATATTAAATTTTTTTAGATGAGATCCTGTTCTAGGGTGTGTAGTTGTTGTGAAGGGAATAGTTAGGGTAAATTTTTTTTGCAGAAGAGTCCTGTTCTAGCGTGTGGTAGTTTCGGTTGTTGTTATAGGTAATTACTTATGTTTTCAATAGCAAAAAGACTGTCCTAATTTGATATATTTAAGAAGCGAATGTAAGAAGAATTCTATGTTCGCTTCTAGGCTTTGCCTATTCCATATTATATGTGATATATATATATTTTTTTTCAAATATTAAAAGAATAATTGGCCTAAACACTCCCTGGTACTCACTGATGACCTTACAAAGTTTGGGACAAAGATCCATTTGGCCATCTCTGAGAAAAATGGTGACAGACAGACGAAATCTCTTGTACAGATGGACTGCCTTTCCAAAACAAAATGTTTCTGCAGCCTTCCAAAAAAAATGGGTTCCCTGCAGAGCACCCTAAAAAAAGTGAATGTGGAGCCCTGCCTAATGTATGGTCCACCGAGTCAAAGGCCTTAGAAAATCGGTAAAAACAGTAGAAATTGAACTAGGTTTGTCAGCACCAGCCATACAGGAATCAAACGGTTTGTAGAAGATAATGGGTTGAAGATTTACCTGCACGGTTCCCAAATTGTTAAGTGTCAATGTTGGGGATCTTTCACGCTTGACTGATGTAGGCCTCCTCATGTAACCATACTGGCGATAAAATATTCTCATCCAACGCCACCCAAGCTTTATTCGAAGAATGTGGTTTAACATAACTTCGAATTCATCAATTTTCCTCAAACTCTGATCGATAAGTCACATCCAATGTATTATGTCGAGTATGAAGCCGTTATGGCAATAATTATCTGTCATTTGCCATGATCTCGGTTTCCCTGTGGAGAGGCTTTGTTTCATTTTTGATATCGTGATCGAGTGAATTGATGAATTATCATGAAGCTTGACATAACCAATCATGTTGTCCATCTTTTTCTAGAATGGGATTCATGCATTGTGATGAATGAAAAGGGGGGTGGGTGGGGGATAGAATACGAGCTTCAATTTTGATGTTACAATAAGCAATAGTGTCATAATATGCCACAAACACGCAGTAAAAAATGAGTTTTTCTACGAATTCCATGTCGGTAACCACAAGCAAATTGCAATTTTTTACCCAAAACATAAAAATCAAAACCACGACCCCCTTCAATGACTGGTAGGTTTCTAGAAAATGGCCAGTCATGTGTCTCATGCCCATGTAATGCTTCATCGTTCTTTTGGATAGAGCCAGAGATGATCATCAAATTGTGAATCAATCAACAATCGTTTTCAACATCTTCGTTCATGTTTTGCAAGTTTACTGTGTCTTCCCGCAGACCACTGAGTATAGTGCATTTGAGAATTATTAATAGTAGTTAATAAATTGGTGGTATTTCATCATAACGAAGTGGATTTCAAAATCCTTGTCATGCATGTCATGGCTATCGGAAATTTGGTTTCAACATTGATAGTTCATTCTGTGGTTTTAAAGGGTGCCCCGCCAGAAATCCAAAACGTAATCGCTTGTAAAAATTTGGATTCCCGATTGCTAAAATTTGAATGGGCGTCCACAACATCCTTGACCATTGCACCCGGAAACCCGATTATTGTTGATCTTGCAGGAGGTATTAACAAACCGTATATATGGGAGAAAGATCAATGGGTGTGCAGCTTTCTTCAGCACAGTGGTTCAGCAAGTATGGTATAAAGGACAACTTTCCATACCTTTAACAGTAACAGGTGATAGTCCCACAAGGAATATGTCTGTCTGGGACCGCTCATTTTAGCTCACTGTAGTGTATCTTTCTGAGGAGCTTATGGGATGGCACTCCATCCGTCCGTCCACAAACATTTACAACTTCTCTGAAGCTACACATACGATTTTGATGAAACTTGACCACAACCTTCGTCACTGATGTATACCAAAGTTTGTTCCTGGCATGAAAAAAAAAGAATTGGGCCGATGGAGTGTAAGGGTGCGTTGCCTCCCCAAAATAGGTCCTGTATTCGCTTTCTCTCAGCACGACAAATGCAATTTCGATGAAACTTGACCGCAGCTTCATCACGCAGTGATTTACTAAAGTTTATTCACGACTTAATTAAAATAAAAAATTGGGGTCTGCAGGAGGTCTACCGGTGGGGGGGGGGGGCGGTGGGGCGGGGTTTGTCCCTAAAAATATACATCTGCTTTCTTCTCTGAAACCACATACACATTTCAATGAAACTCGACCACAACCTTCATCACCGTGATATACAATTTGTTCATGCTACTTAAAAATAATCCGGGGTCAAAGGGATGTTACTGGGGTGGAGGGGGGGGGGGGTTGCCCCCCAAATGGGTATATGCTATAGCATTGGGTACTAATTTTGCTGATTCTGTCCCAATGTTTACTTCTTTCTCAGTATCATTATTCTACCACGTGCCCCCAGGGGTATTTTTCTGGCTGTCATCAACGATGCGTTTCAGTCATCTGACATCAGAAGATTGATATATGTGGATGACTTAACCTTGACAGTCACATCAATATATTTCTCCATGCACCCTCCAGTCAGTTCTCATCGCAATTTGAACGTGTGTGTACAGATTCCAAGATGCAACTTAACCATGTTAAATGTCAGATCGGTTGGGTTTCTTTCACCTCGCCGTCGGCTCCCTCCATCCCAGATCAAACTAATATTGTTACGGTTGTGGGGGTAGATGGAGGAATTTCATAGGAAAGTTGGGATTGTGGTAGAGTTGCTTGGTCGCGTGGTGTGTAGAGAGTCTCAAATGTAAATTAAGTAGGGAAACTGGGAGCTTAAGTGTTGTCACCACACAGGAGGTGGTGGTGGTTTTAGATCGGGATTACGGCCAAGTTCCCCCAGTATGTAATTACCCCTGTGATCTCCCCTACGTTTTTGTATTTACAACCAGCCCTGAAGGAAGTGCATTTTTACCAACAGCTACCATAACACAAGCAAGCCAAGCCAAGCAGGCAGAGCCCTACCTTCCCAGTTTTTTGTGCCGGCAAGCCACGCCCAGAAGGTGGATAATTGATGGGCATGATGTCGGAAGGAAGAGATTTTTTGGTTTGGTTAGAGTTCAGTGTAAGACAACAGAGCTAGGAGATAGCATGTAAGATCAGGGCATTACGGCTGGCTTTCCTTCAACACTTGAAGACTGCATGATTCTCGTATTGTGCTGAGGTGAATTGGCTCGCGTGGTGGAGCAAGGCACTGGCCATTGACTCTTGGCTGGTCGTGAGAGACCGACTTCGAAGCCACGTGTATATCACCAAAGAGAGCAGCTGCGTCGGTAACGCGATCGACAAAGCTGCACGGCGGTTGGTGAGCCCTGGCGTTTGAATACCCCTCACAAATTACCTCGCGTACATTTCCCGCCCAGAGCGCGGCTCCGCATTTTGGGTGTATCTTTCACACCAGACAAAGCGCCTCGATCCCAAAGTTCAGTAAAGACCATCTCTGGACAAAAGCGAAGTGCCAGGATAAAAGGAGGATTTGCTTTTCCTTTGTTTTCCCCTTGTCGGAATCAAAGTCCATGTGTGGAGTCGGCCTCGACTTTAGACCTTAATTCACTTCATGTATTATATTACTTTTTAAATTATTACCTTGTAAATATTTCTTCTACTTTCATTAAATCCCCATTTATTTTAAGTTGCTGTGTCGTGTATTTGTCGTGGAGTTTGGAGTATAAACCGCTTGTGCTGTGCTTCCGTCGTGCTGCCACTACCTCCCACGCGCGCTATATATGAGTATCATGTGTCCATCTTCCTAAGGAAAACCGCTCGGCGATCCGGGCCTGGTCAGTGTTACCGCGGTCCACAATTGGCGTCGGGGGATTAGCTTAATCGCAGATCCGCGACAATATGTTCAATTAAAGGAAAGTCAGCAGTTAAGTTACTGGGTGTTGTAATTAGCAATGACCTAATCACATAACCTTTATTTCCTCGAAGTTGTTCAAGAAAGTTGTACATGCTTCAAATCGTAGAAGAGGTTTGGTGTATACATCTCGCATCAAACCTATGTTGGAGTGTTGTACAGTTTGGCATTCTCCCTGACATAGCAGATAGTTTGACTGAAGCATTGTAAAAATGCACACTGGGAATTATCTTGGCTCCAAGCTATGAATCTTATCATGCCCTGACTTCCAGCTGAACTCTTTACAGAGGTGCAATAAACAACTTTGTAAAACTTTGTATCTTCTCTACATAGATGTCCAGACTGATTGTTTTTCAAACAATAATTAATGCAGATAACTGTCATCGTGAATAGATTCTGTGAAATGGAATGTAGAACTGAACGTTCAGAAAAAGTGCAATGCCTTTATTATCAGACTGTTGCATGATGACATGAATGCTCTTTTGGTTTGATTTGTATGTTGATGTGCTATTTCTTCAGTTTTTATTTTATTTTATTTTAAATCTTCTAAATTATTTATGGTTCAGTCTTGAGGCTGCAATGTTTTGATCAAACCATGAACGCAAACCAACGTGTATGCAACAATGATTGAATCTTCACAAAACATTACGATAGTGATCAGAGATGGATGGAAATACTGGAATTGGACTGTTCAACAATGCACGTTGATTACCTAATCGGTGGCTTAAGCTGGCAATGACAGTTGGATTGGCCACTCCCTCTGTATGCTGTGTGGGAGTGTCATGTGATTATTTGTTGGTGGTGAATGTCGGCAACAAGTGCTGTTGAGTTGTCACGTGACTGTTGCCTGCTCACCTTTTATTGTTGAGTCACTTGAGTGCCACCTAAAAGTTAATGATTCATCCAGTAAGATGTAATGATAAGAACTAGATCAAATATTGCAAACAGCCTGGTGTTGGCTTCACGGTTAAGGTGGCCAGCTTAAGATCTTAGGGTCTTGAAGTTCAACCCCAACCGTTGAATTAACACCAGGTGGGTTGACTCGGGCCTGCCATCCTTCGAGGTCGGCGAAATGAGTACCAGGGGGCATTGCATCATCGGCATAGCTGTACCCCAGAAAATCATGCAGCCACAGGTTGTATACGAATAAATAAATTGGAATTGGACATAACCTGATATTTCTGTTCCATTTATCACTCCTAAGATTGTATTGAACATGTGTTGCCCTGAATGTCATCAATCTTTGCCAAGTTGTACAACCTGTACTTGTCTGCTTCAGTGTTTCCTTCAATCCTGGAAAGTAGCTTCTGATATCCCTGTTTTTATGGGTGCTGGTGAGCATCCTGAGCCAAGTATTATCGCCCATGAGCTTATTTCTTGTAATACATAAGGTATTTGAATGCTTCATCAATGAACAACGTCTCAAGCCCTCTGGGGGGGGGGGGGGCAATGAACTTCTCACTGCAAGGATGGCTTTTGCTATTCCTTGCCTCTACTAGGTGATCTGCTATCCCTAATTACAGATCATTTCAACAGGGTATGTAGCTCAAGGGTGAAACCTGATTACTTGCTTTGGACATTTCAAAAGCCTTTGATAAAGTGTGGCACAAGGGTCTGCTCCACAAGCTTGTCCAGATATGGTGTATCTGGAGTGGTGCATTCAATCATTTGGATTTCCTTACAAATTGCAAGATGAAGGTGGTACTTGAGGGTCAATCTTTCTCCTACTTGTTCCCATCAATTATGGTGTTCCGCAGGGCTCTGTCTTGGTCCACTCTGTTTCCCTTGTTTATATCGAGCGTCTTTCCTGATGTTCCTGTCTCAGTTGCCATGTATGCTGAAGACTCCTAACTTTACTGTACATCTGCTGATTTATTCAACACAACTCGAAATGAGGTGGAATTTCATTGGAAAGACAAAAAAACAAAACTAACAGTAATATACTACTGAGTATTCTAAGCAGATGTGAAATTCGTGGCAAAAAAAAAATTTTTTCAAAATAAAATTTTCACAAACACATTTTTTGCATAGCCTGGGGCTAAATTGGTCACTACTGATTTGTTGAAGTGGAATTTCCAATGATCCTGATTGGGAAAAAACCCCCAAAAAAACTTATACAGGATTATGAATTACCCTTTATTCGAAGCAGTTTTGAAAGATCATAGATAAACCGTTTTTATAACAAAAGTAGAGGGAAACAAAAACCTGCCGGGTCAATCTGACCCATGAATGCATTTTGCGGGGTATTGCATTTTTAAAATAAATTTCTCGTGATCCTGAAAGACAAAGCAAAAACAAAACTCACATATGAAAATGCATTACACTTTGTTCTAAACAATGTATGAAAGTCATGTGTAAAAAATGTTTTGTTGGAGCAAAAATATGGTTAATGAATACTCGGGTCTCCTGACCCCACGAAGCATTAACGTGAATTTTTTTTTTTATTGACATTTTTCGAACAATCCCGAAAAAAAAAAAATTAACAAACACACAGGATGTGTAAAACCCTTTATTTGTGCATGTGTGAAAGATCATACCAAAATTTTTTTATTAAAAAAGTTGTAAGAAACAAAAATCATGGCGGGATAATACGACACACAAAATGCATCCAGAGAGGGGAGGAGGGAAAATAAAATAATAAAAAACATTAAATACGAAAAGATTACACCTCAATGCATAAAATAATAAAGATAATTTTTGTTTTTTCATTTATACAAAAATAACGGTCTGACAAATCCAGGGTCAATCTGACACGAATGCGTTAAGGCGAATTTTTATTTTATTTTTTATTTATTTTTTAAAGGTGCATCGTAGGGTAGTCAGTCAGTGGTTAGAAAGAGCTTTTATATATATAATATATATTCTATAAGACAACTATGTCCCTTGTAGTCTGTTGCACATTTGGCTGGAGCACCAGCCTGCCACTTATCTTACTTGAGCAGGCAAGAAACTCAGTTACCCTGGTTGGTGTAGAGATGGGTTCAAACTCTTCATCCTCTTTCACTGTAGTTTATTTGCCACTCTTATTTGTTCTACAGATATTTTTCATGGCAATATCTGCTGGACTTTCTAACTTGTTTTCTCCCCGTATGAATGTTTAGATGCAAGGCTCAGCTTGCTTATCTCTGCACACCCATACACTATCGCTGATCCACAGTGCAAACTGAAAGGCCTATACGGATAGTTTTATCCCTCGTGATGGAACATGCTTCCATTATCCTACATTCTTCCTACTTGAAGAGGAAGTCAATTTCTACTTCGTACATCTTTGAGGTACACCTGCATTTTCGATGGCTTCTGCTACTTACTGTTTTGGATGTTTTTGCTATTTTTCTTTTTTCTTTCATTACCTCCACCACTGGAAGGTGAAGGAGGTTTTCACCCTTTCTGTCTTTTGTGTTCTGTTTGTGTGCAGGATATCTCACAAAAAGTTGTGAGGATTCGGATGAACTTGGTTGACGTGTTGGGTGTGTGTGTGTGGAATGAAACTTGATTCAATTTTGGTGAGAGATCCGGATCCAGATCTGATAATTTTGTTTTAAGTGATTTTCACCATTGAGAGATGTGCTAAACCAATATACAGCAATATATCTCAAAGGGTTGGGACATGTTGGGTGTGTGGCAAGGCGAATTTATTTGATTTAGGCGAAGATCCGAATTTGGATCTGGATACGAGAATTATTACTTACTCATGTTTTTTTAAAAGTGATTCTCCACCATTGAGATGGGGCCAAAAACGATATCGCATGATGTTTCAAAAATGTATTGGGCCCGATATGTTCTTGTGGAATCAGGCATTGCGTAGCGGAGGTATGCACTCTACTGAGTGCCCTTCTACTTTTTTTTCGCTTTATCCTTGTCTAACTTCTTAGCCACTTACCTCGAGTGGCTGTCTGTTTGGGGCAATTTCCAATTTTTACAAAAAAAACCAAACTGTATATACGATATTGTGCTGATTAGTAACTTGTGTAACGTGGCATATAGTGAGTCCATTTCCAGTATTTCACATCAATCTCTTCATTATATTTTTTGGATGAATCGAAACTTCATCATTCATTCAGTCGTAATGCAGTATAATGAGGTCGTATTATTTTGTGTTGTGGTCATGAATGAGCTTGTACATAATCGTCGCCAAAATATTGGCTTACTTGCACTTTTTTCAAATAATGCACCATTTCTTTCAGAAAATTGTTGATATTATATAATCTTTTGGTATCCACATATGTATTTCTTTGTGTTTGCAGTGGAGCAAAACAAAAAAAGTTGAAAAAAAATGACTAAATCTTAGCTTATTCCACACAGAAATCCGAAAATGGCCACAGACAATATTATTGGCACCTTTTAGAAGTTGTTAGAAATAATTGGATTTGAAGCAGGTGAGTCTCCTTTACTTTGGAAATGAACTCACCTGTGGTGAGTTTCAGGTTCCTGCAATATAAAAAAAATGCACTCGTTCACAGATTGAATAGAGAAAAGAGTCATTCTGCTGTTTTGTGTCACTATGTGTACCACAATGAGCATGGAGAAAAGAAAGAAAACCAGAGAATTGTTTGAGGTCAGACACAAGATTGTAGCCAAAGCATGGACAATCTCAAGGCTACAATCCATCTCTAGAGACTTTGATGTTTTGTGTCCCACGTACGCAATGTTATCAGGAAGTTTAAGGGAAATGGCACTGTGGCAACCTCCCTGGACGTGGCGGCAAGAGAAACTTGATCGGAGATTGCAGGCAAAGGATTGTTTCAAATGGTGGAGAAAGCACCTCGATCAACTGCCAAACAGATTCAAGCTGACTTTAAACAAGGTACAAGTTTCAACTATTTCATCCATCGCCAACGTCGATGAAAGGGAGTTTCTATGGGAGGAGACCAAGGAGGACCCACTGCTGAGACAGACACAGAGCCAGAAAGCCTGACTGGAGATTGCCAAATACTCTGGGAGAATGTCCTCTGGAAAGATGAGACAAAATTAGAGCTTTTTGGTAAAGCACAAGATCTCTGTTTACAGAAAACAAAATGACCTTCAAAAAAAGAACACCTTCCCTACAGTCAAACATGGAGGAGGTTCAGTGATGTTTTAATTTTGCTGTTGCTGCCTCTGGCATGGGGTGCCTTAAATGTGTGTAGCATCATGAAATCGGAGATTACCAAGGCATTTTGGAGCGCAATGTTCAACCCAGTGTCAAAGCTGGGTCTCAATTGAAGGTCATGGGTCTTGGAACAAGATAATGACCCCAAAACACCTTCAAAAGCACCCAGGAATGGTTCAAGACAAATGCTGCACTGCTCTGAAGTGGCCAGAATGAGTCCAGATCTAAATCCATGAACACCTGTGGGGAGATCTGAAAACAGCAGTTCGGGAGAAGGCATCCTTCAAATCTGGGAGAAAGTTTGACAGAAGAGTATTTGGCCAAACTGCCAGCAAAGAGGTGTGGAAGCTTTCATGGCTATAGGAAGTGCTTTGACTGCAGTTTATTTTGTTCAAAGGCTGTGTTACCAAATTTAAGTCCAGGGTGTCTAATTTTATCAATGCCATTTTCTTTTTATTTTCTGATTTAAAAGTATTTATTTAGTTCTGAATCAAACACAAAGGCTCTTTAATATTACAGTGAAATAAGAAATTGTGGAGATGAAATACTTTTGTCAATTTCAATTTTCTTTTTTTGAGAAAATGGTGTTATTTTAAAAAAAATGCAGGGTGCCAATATTTTGGCCATGACTTATGTAAGACCTTGGATAAACCCACACCGTACTTGATATTGGGATTTGAAACTGATCCCAGCATGAAGATTTCTCAGATGGGAATGCCAATCGGCCAAATGCCATCCAGGACAACTTTAATAGCTCCAGTACCAAATGTCAGCAGATTGGTTTTTTTTATCAAGAGGAAGAGATTATCCTGCGGTGAAATGTGTTGGTGATTAAATTCTATAACTCGTTGTCAAGTTATTGTCTTTATAGGTATCTCATGAGAGTTAATTTGTTAAAATTTCCAATCATTGTGCCTGGCTGATATAGGTTTGTCCTCCTGTGATTGTCCTGTAAAAGATTCTTGTTTGAGCTCAAGTTATCATGGTTGTCTACTTCACTCCACCCCCCCCCCTTTCCATCCCCACCCTCAGGTTGTAACCATGTGCACGGGAAAGTGTGCAAAGTGTATCGGGGTGTCTCTCATCCCCTCGCAATTCTATCCATAATTGCAACATCCTACTGTTCTTTCCCAATGGAGAATGTGGTCTGCAGACCAACTCTCAGATAAAGTTTGGTATTTTGAGGTATCGTTGGAGCGGCTTGCTGGTAAGTGACTTGAAAAACCTTAATGGTTCCATTTCTGACAACTTAGATTTCCAATACACGATTATTACAGTTTAGAAGGAGTTTTCATTTTTTCTAACTATGAAAGCTGGTCAAAACTACTGTTTATAAAAAGGAATTTTCTTCTTTGTGATCTGGACTTTTTCGCCACCATTGGACTTGGTCCAAAACGGGGACTTGTGGATTTGGTCTCGTTTTTTTTTCCTGTGTGTGCATCCGCACCATATCTCGACACGTATGACTGATTTTATTCATATGTGGACAAGAACACATGATGGTAATAATATGCATGTCCTCTTTAAAAAAAAATAATAAAAAATTGTATATATATTTTTTCACCATCAATCCAAGATGGCTGACTGGCAGCCATTTTTCGTTGTAAAAACACCAGTTTTTTTTTTGTTACCTTGTCGAGGCTCGTGTGAGAGCAAACCACAGCAAGGGGGCATGAGACAAGAGGGGCGGAGTGGGAAGGACATAACAGTGGGGAACAGACATTAGGAGATCTGTGGAAGGGAGAGGGAATGGGGGGTGAACATGGGGAATACAAGATGGACATTACAGGGACTTTCAGGAAGGAAAGCAGGAAATTTGAAGGAGGTGGATTATCGGGGGTAGAAAGATCGAGGATTTGGATGGGGATGACAGCTGGATGGTGAACAGTTGTTTGAAGGCTTTGAGGAAGAATGGATTGAATTGAGTGAGGGAGTTTATTCCAAAGGTGGGGAAAAAGAGGAATGAAAGAGTGAAGGTGAGCAGTGATTCGTGATTTTGGTAGTTGTTGGCAGACTTTGAGGCCCTGCGAAATGTGGTGGGGACAATAGCCGGGGGGGGGGGGGGGCGAGGTGGGAGAGGAGACGGTAAAAAGAAAGACCACGCGACGCAACTGCTGGTGATCCCGAGAGTGAGAGCCCAATAGACTCAGCCTCATGTGAACACGTCCTCAATCATTTCTCGACATGCATTACCGATGTTCGAACTTGGCACACAGATTAATGAATGATTGCTTAAACTATGCACGTCAATTAGTCTTTATTGTTTTTTTTCGAGAAGATCTAAATGGCCGCACTGGTATACTTGGCGAGGCCATTTTCAGTCTGTACATAAATTTGGGCAGCCCTTTAACTCCATACTGCAAAATTACGAAGACAATGGGGGCTATAACATTTTATGGTCTTTTATTTTATTTTATTTTGAATAAACTTGGTTTGTGGAAAACGAGTGTCAAATGGCTGAATCGTAAATGATAATCAATTGTATTGTTTCCAATGATTGTACATGAGAGGAGCAAAATCAGGGCTACGTGGACCATATCTCTTTTGTACCGTAAAGTTCCCTATAAAATCTTTGTAAAATACCTCATTGAGAGCTGCTAAACACAGATAGACCCTGTTTATTGTTTAAATACCAGGAGGAAATTTTACAACATATAGGTATGTGACGAACAGGATACTCACCTTTATTCATTGATTAAATTGTGACACCCACATTATTCAGTTGTATCTTTTGCTGGGGGTCTTGATGTATCTTTGCTATATTGCCAAAGTGTAACACTGTAATTTTTGTGGAACAATACACTAAAAAGAAGGGGAGAGGAGGTGTTTTAAAGTGATATGGTTGAATTTTTCAACTCTTCTCTGATTGTCCTGTTCAATCCTGCAGAATGTTTATCCCATCGTGCTCTTCCAAAGTATACTTGGTGCGAAGGCGTGTTGTGAACGCTGTGGGGTAAGAAGAGTTGATGAGACAAAGGATTACCATAATGTTGGGGCAGAAGGGTTACAGTGGAAGGGTCTGTTTTGAAGGTGGCATGAGGGAACCACGTAGAAAGCTCGAAGACAATGTCAGCAGCCAACGTATTCATTTTTGAAAGTCTTTGGTGTTCTTCACCTTGGTTGGAATCTAACCGCCGACCTGGATCCGGAGGGAAGCTCTAACCACAATACACACCGTATTTCGGACTATAATCCATTACAATGTGATTTCCAATTCACAACCAAAGAACGAAAAAAAAATTTGTAAAAATCATCAGTTGCTATAGGTTGTAACGCATTGTAAACGTTATGAACTATATCACAAATTGGCGTCAACTGAAACTGTGTGTTGAAATATACCTGTACTGGCAT
>CM068960.1:38981151-38999774 GCA_035128595.1 Eptatretus atami | reverse complement strand
GTTCTAGGCGGTGTAGTTGTTGTGAAGGGAATGTTAAGGTAATATTTATTTTTGCAGAAGAGATCCTGTTTAGGCGGTGTAGTTGTTGAGGTAATACTTATGTTTTCATAGCAAAAAGACTGTCTAATTTGATATATTTAAGAAGAATTCTATGTTCGTCTCTAGGCTTTGCCTATTCCATATTATATTGTATATTATATATATTTTTTTCAAATATTAAAAAGATAATTGGCCTAAAACACTCCCTGGTACTCACTGATGAACCTTACAAAGTTTGGGACAAAGATCCATTTGGCCATCTCTGAGAAAAATGGTGACAGACAGACGAACATCTCTTGTACAGATGGACTGCCTTTCCCAAAACAAAATGTTTCTGCAGCCCCTTACAAAAAAATGGGTTCCCTGCAGAGCACCCTAAAACAAAAGTGAATGTGGAGCCCTGCCTAATGTATGGTCCACCGAGTCAAAGGCCTTAGAAAAATCGGTCAAAACAACAGTAGAAATTGAACCAGGTTTGTCAGCACCAGCATACAGGGAATCAAACGGTTGTAGAAGATAATGGGTTGAAGATTTACCTGCACGGTTCCCAAATTGTTAAGTGTCAATGTTGGGGAATCTTTCACCTTGACTGATGTAGGCCTCCTCATGTAACCATACTGGCGATAAAATATTCTCAATCCAACGCCACCAAGCTTTATCGTAAGAATGTGGTTTACAAATAACTTCGAATTCATCAATTTTCCTCCAAACTCTGATCGAATAAGTCACATCCAATGTATTATGTCGAGTATGAAAGCCGTTATGGCAATAATTCTGTCATTTGCCATGATCTCGGTGTTCCCTGTGGAGAGGCTTTGTTTCATTTTTGATATTGATGAATTATTCATGAAGCTTGACATAACCAATCATGTTGATCCATCTTTTTCTAGGAATGGGATTCATGCATTGTGATGAATGAAAAGGGGGGTGGGGTGGGGGGATAGAATACGAGCTTCAATTTTGACTTGTTACAATAAGCAATAGTGTCATAATATGCCACAACACGCAGTAAAAAATGAGTTTTTCTACGAATTCCATGTCGGTAACCACAGACAAATTGCAATTTTTCACCCAAATACATAAAAATCAAAACCACGACCCCCTTCCAATGACTGGTAGGTTTCTAGAAATGGCCAGTCATGTGTCTCATGCCCATGTAATGCTTCATACGTTCTTTTGGATAGAGCTCAGAGATGATCATCAAATTGTGAATCAATCAACCAATCGTTTTCACATCTTCGTTCATGTATTTGCAAGTTTACTGTGTCTTCCCGCAGACCACGTGAGTATAGTGCATTTGAGAATTATTAATAGTAGTTATAAATTTGGTGGTATTTCATCATACGAAGTGGATTTCAAAATCCTTGTCATGCATGTCATGGCTATCGGAAATTTGGTTTCAACATTGATATTCATTCTGTGGTTTTAAGGGTGCCCCGCCAGAAATCCAAAACGTAATCGCTTGTAAAATTTGGATTCCCGATGCTAAAATTTGATGGGCGTCCACAACTATCCTTGACACGCACCCGGACACCCGTTAATGTTGAGTCTTGCAGGAGGTATTAACAAACCGTATACTATGGGAGAAAGATCCAATGGGTGTGCAGCTTTCTTCAGCACAGTGTTCAGCAAGTATGGTATAAAGGACAACTTTCCATACCTTTAACAGTAACAGGTGATGTCCCACAAGGAATATGTCTGTCTGGGACCGCTCATTTTTAGCTCACCTGTAGTGTATCTTTCTGAGGAGCTTATGGGATGGCACTCCATCCGTCCGTCCACAAACATTTACAACTTCTCTGAAGCTACACATACGATTTTGATGAAACTTGACCACAACCTTCGTCACCTGATGTATACCAAAGTTTGTTCCTGGCATGAAAAAAAAAGAATTGGGCCCGATGGGAGTGTAAGGGGTCGTTGCCCCCCCAAAATAGGTCCTGTATTCGCTTTCTTCTCAGACACGACAAATGCAATTTCGATGAAACTTGACCGCAGCCTTCATCACCAGTGATTTACTAAAGTTTATTCACGACGTTAATTAAAATAAAAATTGGGGTCTCAGGAGGTCTACCGGTGGGGGGGGGGGGCGGTGGGGGGGTTTGTCCCTAAAAATATACATCTGCTTTCTTCTCTGAAACCACATACACAATTTCAATGAAACTCGACCACAACCTTCATCACCGTGATATACCAAGTTTGTTCATGCTACTTAAAAATAATCGGGGTCAAAGGGGATTTACTGGGGTGGAGGGGGGGGGGGGGGTTGCCCCCCAAAATGGGTATATGCTATAGCATTGGTACTACATTTTGCTGATTCTGTCCCATGTTTACTTCTTTCTCAGTATCATTATTCTACCACGTGAGCACCCAGGGGTATTTTTCTGGCTGTCATCAACGATGCGTTTCAGTCATCTGACATCAGAAGATTGATATATGTGGATGACTTAACCTTGACAGTCACATCAAATATATTCTCCATGCACCCTCCAGTCAGTTCTCATGCAATTTGAACAGTTGTGTACAGATTCCAAGATGCAACTTAACCATGTTAAATGTCAGATCGTGTGGGTTTCTTTCACTCGCCGTCGGCTCCCTCCATCCCAGATCAAACTAAATATTGTTACGGTTGTGGGGGTAGATGGAGGAATTTCATAGGAAAGTTGGGATTGTGTAGAGTTGCTTGGTCCGTGGATGTGTAGGAGACGTCTCAATGTAAATTAAGTAGGGAAACTGAGCTTAAGTGTTGTCACCACACGGGAGGTGGTGGTGGTGTGTTAGATCGGGATTACGGCCAAGTTCCCCCAGTATGTAATTACCCCCTGTGACCTTCCCCTACGTTTTTGTATTTACAAACCAGCCCTGAAGGAAGTGCATTTTTATACCAACAGCTACCATAACCACAAGCAAGCCAAGCAGGCAGAAGCCCTACCTTCCCAGTTTTTGTGCCGGCAAGCCACGCCCAGAGGTGGATGATTGATGGGCATGATGTCGGAAGGAAGAGATTTTTTGGTTTGGTTAGAGTTCAGTGTAAGACAACAGAGCTAGGAGATAGCATGTAAGATCAGGGCATTACGGCTGGCTTTCCTTCGACACTTGAAGACTGCATGATTCTCGTATTCGTGCTGAGGTGAATTGGCTCGCGTGGTGGAGCAAGGCACTGGCCATTGACTCTTGGCTGGTCGTGAGAGACCGACTTCGAAGCCACGTGTATATCACCAAAGAGAGCAGCTGCGTCGGTAAGCGCGATCGACAAAGCTGCACGGCGGTTGGTGAGCCCTGGCGTTGAATACCGCCTCACAAATTACCTCGCGTACATTTCCCGCCCAGAGCGCGGCTCCGCCATTTTGGGTGTATCTTTCCACACCAGACAAAGCGCCTCGATCCCAAAGTTCAGTAAAGACCATCTCTGGACAAAGCGAAGTGCCAGGATAAAAGGAGGATTTGCTTTTCCTTTGTTTTCCCCTTGTCGGAATCAAAGTCCATGTGTGGAGTCGCCTCGACTTTAGACCTTAATTCACTTCATGTATTATAATTACTTTTTAAATTATTACCCTTGTAAATATTTCTTCTACTTTCATTAAATCCCCATTTATTTTAAGTTGCTGTGTCCGTGTATTTGTCGTGGAGTTTGAGTATAAACCCCTTGTGCTGTGCTTCCGTCGTGCTGCCCTACCCCTCCCACGCGCGCTATAATATGAGTATCATGTGTCCATCTCCTAAGGAAAACCGCTCGGCGATCCGGGCCTGGTCAGTGTTAACCGCCGGTCCACAATTGCGTCGGGGGATTAGCTTAATCGCAAGATCCGCGACAATATGTTCAATTAAAGGAAAGTCAGCAGGTTAAGTTACTGGGTGTTGTAATTAGCAATGACCTAATCACATAACCTTTATTTCCTCGAAGGTTTCAAGAAAGTTGTACATGCTTCAATCGTAGAAGAGGTTTGGTGTATACATCTCGCATCAAACCTATGTTGGAGTGTTGTACAGTTTGGCATTCCTCCCTGACATAGCAGATAGTTTGACTGAAGCATTGTAAAAATGCACACTGGGAATTATCTTGGCTCCAAGCTATGAATCTTATCATGCCCTGACTTCCAGCTGAACTCTTTACAGAGGTGCAATAAACAACTTTGTAAAAACTTTGTATCTTCTCTACATAGTAGATGTCCAGACTGATTGTTTTTCAAACAATAATTATGCAGATAACTGTCATCGTGATAGATTCTGTGAAATGGAATGTAGAACTGAACGTTTCAGAAAAAGTGCAATGCCTTATATTATCAGACTGTTGCATGATGACATGAATGCTCTTTTGGTTTGATTTGTATGTTGGTCTGCTATTATCTTCAGTTTTTATTTTATTTTATTTTAAATCTTCTAAATTATTTATGGTTCAGTCTTGAGGCTGCAATGTTTTGATCAAACCATGAACCAACCAACGTGTATGCAACAATGATTGAATCTTCACAAAACATTCAGATAGTGATCAGAGATTGGATGAAATACTGGAATTGGACTGTTCAACATGCAACGTTGATTACCTAATCGGTGGCTTCAGCTGGCAATGACAGTTGGATTGGCCACTCCTCTTGTATGCTGTGTGGGAGTGTCATGTGATTATTGTTGGTGGTGAATGTCGGGCAACAAGTGCTGTTGAGTGTCACGTGACTGTTGCTGCTCACCTTTTATTGTTGAGTCACTTGAGTGCCACCTAAAAGTTATGATTCATCCAGTAAGATGTAATGATAAGAAACTAGATCAAATATTGCAAACAAGCCTGGTGTTGGCTTCACGGTTAAGGTGGCCAGCTTAAGATCTTAGGGTCTTGAGTTCAACCCCAACCGTTGAATTAACACCAGGTGGGTTGACTCGGCCTGCCATCCTTCCGAGGTCGGCGAAATGAGTACCAGGGGGCATTGCATCATCGGCATAGCTGTACCCCAGAAAATCATGCAGCCACAGGTTGTATACGAATAAATAAAATATTGGAATTGGACATACACTGATATTTCTGTTCCATTTATCACTCCTAAGATTGTATTGAACATGTGTTGCCCTGAAATGTCATCAATTCTTGCCAAGTTGTACAACCTGTACTTGTCTGCTTCAGTGTTTCCTTCATCCTGGAAAGTAGCTTCTGATATCCCTGTTTTTATGGGTGCTGGTGAGCATCCTGAGCCAAGTAATTATCGCCCCATGAGCTTATTTCTTGTAATACATAAGGTATTTGAATGCTTCATCAATGAACAACGTCTCAGCCCTCTGGGGGGGGGGGGGGGGGGGGGGGGGGGGCAATGAACTTCTCACTGCCAGGATGGCTTTTGCTATTCTTGCTCTACTGGTGATCTGCTATCCCTAATTACAGATCATTTCAACAGGGTAATGTAGCTCAAGGGTGAAACCTGATTACTTGCTTTGGACATTTCAAAAGCCTTTGATAAAGTGTGGCACAAGGGTCTGCTCCACAAGCTTGTCCAGATATGGTGTATCTGGAGTGGTGCATTCAATCATTTTGGATTTCCTTACAAATTGCAAGATGAAGGTGGTACTTGAGGGTCAATCTTCTCCTACTTGTTCCATCAATTATGGTGTTCCGCAGGGCTCTGTCCTTGGTCCCACTCTGTTCCTTGTTTATATCGATGATCTTCCTGATGTTCTGTCTCAGTTGCCATGTATGCTGAAGACTCCTAACTTTACTGTACATCTGCTGATTTATTCAACACAACTCGAAATGAGGTTGGAATTTCATTGGAAAGACAAAAAAAACAAAACTAACAGTAATATACTACTGAGTATTCTAAGCAGATGTGAAATCGTGCAAAAAAAAAATTTTTTCAAAATAAAATTTTCACAAACACATTTTTTGCATAGCCTGGGGCTAAATTGGTCACTACTGATTTGTTGAAGTGGAATTTCCCATGATCCTGATTGGGAAAAAAACCCCCAAAAAAACTTATACAGGATTATGAATTACCCTTTATTCGAAGCATGTTTGAAAGATCATAGATAAAACCGTTTTTATAACAAAAGTAGAGGGAAACAAAAACCCTGCCGGGTCAATCTGACCCATGAATGCATTTGCGGGGGTATTGCATTTTTAAAATAAATTTTCTCGTGATCCTGAAAGACAAAGCAAAAACAAAACTCACATATGAAAATGCATTACACTTTGTTCTAAACATGTATGAAAGGTCATGTGTAAAAATGTTTTGTTGGAGCAAAATATAGGTTAATGAATACTCGGGTCTATCTGACCCACGAATGCATTAACGTGAATTTTTTTTTTTATTGACATTTTTCGAACAATCCCGAAAAAAAAAAAAATTAACAAACACACAGGAATGTGTAAAACCCTTTATTTGGTGCATGTGTGAAAGATCATACCAAAAATTTTTTTATTAAAAAAGTTGTAAGAAAACAAAAATCATGGCGGGATAATACGACACACAAAATGCATCCAGAGAGGGGAGGAGGGAAAAATAAATAATAAAAAACATTAAATACGAAAAGATTACACCTCAATGCATAAAATAATAAAGATAATTTTGTTTTTTCATTTATACAAAAATAACGGTCTGACAAATCCAGGGTCAATCTGACCCACGAATGCGTTAAGGCGAATTTTTTATTTATTTATTTTTTAAAGGTGCATCGTAGGGTAGTCAGTCAGTGGTTAGAAAGAGCTTTATATATATATATATATTCTATAAGACAACTATGTCCCCTCATGTAGTACTGTTGCCACATTTGGGCTGGAGCACCAGCCTGCCACTTATCTTTACTTGACAGGCACGAGAAACTCAGTTAACCTGGTTGGTGTAGAGATGGGTTCAACTCTTCATCCTCTTTCACTGTAGGTTAGTTGCCACTCTTAGTTTGTTCTACAGATATTTTCATGGCAAATATTCTGCTGGACTTTCTAACTTGTTTCCTCCCGTATGAATGTTTAGATGCAAGGCTCAGCTTGCTATCTCTGCACACCCATACACTATCGCTGATCCACAGTGCAAACTGAAAGGCTATACGGATAGTTTTATCCCTCGTGATGGAACATGCTTCCCATTATCCTACATTCTTCCTAGCTTGAAGAGGAATGTCAATTTCTACTTCGTACATCTTTGAGGTCACACTGCATTTTCGATGGCTTCTGCTACTTACTGTTTTGGATGTTTTTGCTATTTTTCTTTTTCTTTCATTACCTCCACCACTGAAGGTGAAGGAGGTTTTCACCCCTTTCTGTCTTTGTGTCTCTGTTTGTGTGCAGGATATCTCAAAAAGTTGTGGATGGATTCGGATGAAACTTGGTTGACGTGTTGGGTGTGTGTGTGTGTGAAGAAAATTGATTCAATTTTGGTGAAGATCCGGATCCAGATCTGATAATTTGTTTTTAAGTGATTCTTCACCATTGAGAGATAGTGCTAAACCAATATACAGCAATATATCTCAAAGGGTTGTGGACATGTTGGGTGTGTGGCAAGGACGAATTTATTTGATTTAGGCGAAGATCCGAATTTGGATCTGGATACGAGAATTATTACTTACTCATGTTTTTTTAAAAGTGATTCTCCACCATTGAGATGGGGCCAAAAACGATATCGCATGATGTTTCAAAAAATGTATTGGGCCCGATATGTTCTTGTGGATCAGGCATTGCGTAGCGGAGGTATGCACTCTACTGAGTGCCCTTCTACTTTTGTTTCGCTTTATCCTTGTCTAACTTCTTAGCCACTTACCTCGAGTGGCTGTCTTGTTTGGGGCAATTTCCAATTTTACAAAAAAAACCCAAAACTGTATATACGATATTGTGCTGATTAGTAACTTGTGTAACGTGGCATATAGTGAGTCCATTTCCAGTATTTCATCAAATCTCTTCATTATATTTTTTTGGATGAATCGTAACTTTCATCAATTCATTCAGTCGTAATGCAGTATAATGAGGTCGTATTATTTTGTGTTGTGGGCTCATGAATGAGCTTGTACATAATCGTCGCCAAAACTATTGGCTTACTTGCACTTTTTTCAAATAATGCACCATTTCTTCCAGAAAATTGTTGATATTATATAATCTTTTGGTATCCACATATGTATTTCTTTGGTTTGCAGTGGAGCAAAACAAAAAAAGTTGAAAAAAAATGACTAAATCTTAGCTTATTCCACACAGAAATCCGAAAATGGCCCAGACAATATTATTGGCACCTTTTAGAAGTTGTTAGAAATAATTGGATTTGAAGCAGGTGAGTCTCCTTTACTTTGGAAATGAACTCACCTGTGGTGAGTTTCAGGTTCCTGCAATATAAAAAAAATCACTCGTTCAACCAGATTGAATAGAGAAAAGGAGTCATTCTGCTGTTTTGTGTCACTATGTGTACCACAATGAGCATGGAGAAAAGAAAGAAAACCAGAGAATTGTTTGAGGTCAGACACAAGATTGTAGCCAAGCATGGACAATCTCAAGGCTACAAGTCCATCTCTAGAGACTTTGATGGTTTTGTGTCCACCGTACGCAATGTTATCAGGAAGTTTAAGGGCCAATGGCACTGTGGCCAACCTCCCTGGACGTGGCCGCAAGAGAAAACTTGATCGGAGATTGCAGCAAAGGATTGTTCAAATGGTGGAGAAAGCACCTCGATCAACTGCCAAACAGATTCAAGCTGACCTTTAAACACAAGGTACAAGTTTCAACTATTTCCATCCATCGCCAACTCGATGAAAGGAGTTCTATGGAGGAGACCAAGGAGGACCCCACTGCTGAGACAGACACAGAGCCAGAAAGCCTGACTGGAGATTGCCAAAATACTTCTGGGAGAATGTCCTCCGGACAGATGAGACCAATTAGAGCTTTTTGGTAAAGCACAAGATCTCTGTTTACAGAAAACAAAATGAACCTTCAAAAAAAGAACACCTTCCCTACAGTCAAACATGGAGGAGGTTCAGTGATGTTTTAATTTTGCTGTGCTGCCTCTGGCACTGGGTGCCTTAAATGTGTGTATGGCATCATGAAATCGGAGATACCAAGGCATTTTGGAGCGCAATGTTCAACCCAGTGTCAAAGCTGGGTCTCAATTGAAGGTCATGGGTCTGGAACAAGATAATGACCCCAAACACACTTCAAAAGCACCCAGGAATGTTCAAGACAAAGCTGCACTGCTCTGAAGTGGCCAGAATGATCCAGATCTAAATCCATTGAACACCTGTGGGGAGATCTGAAAACAGCAGTTGGGAGAAGGCATCCTTCAAATCTGGGAGAAGTTTGCACAAAAAGGTGTTTGGCCAAACTGCCAGCAAAGAGGTGTAGGAAGCTTTCATGGCTATAGGAAGTGCTTGACTGCAGTTATTTTGTTCAAAGGCTGTGTTACCAAATATTAAGTCCAGGGTGTCTAATTTTATCAATGCCATTTCTTTTTATTTTCTGATTTAAAAGTATTTATTTAGTTCTGAATCAAAACACAAAGGCTCTTTAATATTAACAGTGAAATAAAGAATTGTGGAGATGAAATACTTTTGTCAATTTCAATTTTCTTTTTTTGAGAAAATGGTGTTATTTAAAAAAATAAAAAATGGCAAGGGTGCCAATATTTTGGCCATGACTTGATGTAAGACCTTGGATAACCCACACCGTACTTGATATGGGATTTGAAACTGATCCAAGCATGAGATTAATTCTCAGATGGGAATGCCAATCGGCCAAATGCCATCCAGGACAACTTTAATAGCTCAGTCCAAATGTCAGCAGATTGGCTTTTTTATACAGAGGAAGAAGATTATCTGCGGTGTAATGTGTTGGTGATTAATTCTATAACTCGTTGTCAAGTTATTGTCTTTATAGGGTATCTCATGAGAGTTAATTTGTTAAAATTTCCAATCATTGTGCCTGGCTGCATAGGTTTGTCCTCTGTGATTGTCCTGTAAAGATTCTTGTTTGAGCTCAAGTTATCATGGTTGTCTACTTCACTCCACCCCCCCCTTTCCATCCCCACCCTCAGGTTGTAACCATGTGCACGGGAAAGTGTGCAAAGTGTATCGGGGTGTCTCTCATCCCCTCGCAATTCTATCCATAATTGCCAACATCCTACTGTTCTTTCCCAATGGAGAAGTGTGGTTGCAGACCAACTCTCAGTATAGTTTGGTTATTTGAGGGTATCGTTGGAGCTGGCTTGTGGTAAGTGACTTGAAAACCTAATGGTTTCCATTTCTGACACTTAGATTTACACGATTTATTACAGTTTAGAAGGAGTTTTCATTTTTCTAACTATGAAAGCTGGATATTACTGTTTATAAAAAGGAATTTTCTTTGTGATCTGGACTTTATTCGCCACCATTGGACTTGGTCCAAAACGGGGACTTGTGGATTTGGTCTCGTTTTTTTTCCTGTGTGTGCATCCGCAACCATATCTCGGACACGTATGGACTGATTTTATTCATATGTGGCACAAGAACACATGATGGTATACATATGCATGTCCTCTTTAAAAAAAAAAAATAAATTTGTATATATATTTTTTTCACCATCAATCCAAGATGGCTGACTGGCAGCATTTTCGTTGTAAAAACACCCAATGTTTTTTTTTTTGTATACCTTGTCGAGGCTCTGTGAGAGAGCACACGCACAGCAAGGGGGCATGAGACGAGGGGCGGGGAAGTGGAAGGACATAAGTGGGGAACAGACATTAGGAGATCTGTGGAAGGGAGGGGGGGGTGAACATGGGGAATACAAGATGGACATTACAGGGACTTTCAGGAAGGAAAGCAGGAAATTTGAAGGAGGTGGATTATCGGGGGTAGAAAAGATCGAGGATTTGGATGGGGGATGACAGCTGGATGGTGAACAGTTGTTTTGAAGGTTTGAGGGAAGAATGGGATTGAATTGAGTGAGGGAGTTTATTCCAAAGGTGGGGAAAAAGAGGAATGAAAGAGTGAAGGTGAGCAGTGATTCGTGATTTTGGTAGTTGTTGGCAGACTTTGAGCGCCCTGCGGAATAGTGGTGGGGACAAATAGCCGGGGGGGGGGGGGGGGGTGGAGAGGAGACGGTAAAAGAAAGACCACCGACCAACCTGGGTGAGGAGTGAGAGGCCAAAGACTCAGCCTCATGTTGAACACGTCCTCAATCATTTCTCGGACATGCATTTACCGATGTTCGAACTTGGCACCCAGATATAGAATGATTGCTTAACTATGCACGTCATTGTTTTATTTGTTTTTTCGAGATAAGATCTAAAATGGCCGACTGGTATACTGGCGGCCATTTTAGTTGTACATAAATTTGGGCGCCTTTAACTCATACTGCAAAATTACGAGAACAATGGGGGCTATAACATTTTATGTCTTTTATTTTTTTATTTTGAATAAACTTGGTTTTGTGGAAAACGAGTGTCAAATGGCTGATCGTAGAATGACTAATCAATTGTATTGTTTCACAATGATGTACTGGAGTGGAGCAAAATCAGGCTACGTGGACCATATCTCTTTGTACCGTAAAGTTCCCTATAAAATCTTTGTAAATACCTCTTTGAGAGCTGCTAACACCAGAAGACCCTGTTTATTGTAAAATACCAGGAGAGAATTTTACAACAATAGTATGGACGAACCAGATACTCACCTTTATTTCATTGATTAAATTGTTGACTACCCACATTATATACGTGTATCTTTTGCTGGGGGTCTGATGATCTTTGTATATTGCAAAGATGTACACTGTAATTTGTTGTGGAACATACACTAAGAAGGGGAGAGGAGGGTGTTTTAAAGTGATTTGGTTGAATTTTTCAATTCTTCTGATGTCCTGTCAATCCTGCAGATGTTTATCCCATCGTGCTTCTTCCAAAGTACTGGTGACGATGGGTGTTGTGGAAGTGTGGGGTAAAGAATTGATGAGACAAAGGATACCATAATGTGGGGGCAGAAGGGTTACAGTGAAGGTCTGTTTTGAAGGTGCATGAGGGGATCCACGTAGAAAGCTCAAGAAATGCGCGCACGTATATATTTTGAAGTCTTTGGTGTTCTCACCTTGGGTGGAATCTAACCGCCGACCTGGATCCGGAGCGGAAGCTCTAACCACAATACCACGTATTTGGACTATAATCCATTACATGTGATTTCCAAGTTCACAACCAAAAACGAAAAAAAAATTTGTAAAAATCATCAGTTGCATATAGGTTGTAACAGCATTGTAAATTATGAACTATCACAAATTGGTCAACTGAAACTTGGGTTTGTAAAATATACCTGTAATGGGCATACACAACCATCCTTGACCATGTTGGAGAACGTCGGCCGAGGTCGTCATTCTTTATTTATTATTTCTTCTTCCGTCATTTTTTTTCACTTCTTTAAAAAAAAAAAAATTTTCTCCACGAATGCTTGAGTGATTGACACAAAACTTTCAACATAGGAGTGCCTGTCTCCCATAGCCAATTTTTTTTTTTTTTTAAACAAAGTTACATGATGGTTAGATAGAAAATGTGGCCGCTGTTTCAAAAAATCCGTTTACTGCAGGCATGGGTTGCATGGTGTTTCATGTATCGGGAATAAACGGCTGAGGCCGAGCGAAGAAAAGATCAAATGTGCGACAATGTTCAATGAACGCTTAATTGTTGAAACTCTTCCTTGATCTTGTATGCTATTTTTATTCTTGGAATATAGCTGCATGCAAGGAAAAAGTAAGACAGAAAAGAAAAAAATCATGATGTCTTTGTTGATGCTTGTCCTTTTTGCTATTAGAAACTGCACATCATGTGAAGGACTTTTCTTTTCAAGAGATGTCAAAAAATTTAACGCTCTGTTTTCAGATGTTTTGCTCCATCCTGTTTTCTGCGATTGGCTTTCTTGGTGCTCTCTACTGCTTTGCTGTCTCTATAAACTGGCATGGTCGAGGGCCCAAAATGCAACAACTCCATTGACCACAACTGGTCCTACCCTATCTCAAGTTCAAAGTTTAACATGTAAGGGAGAAGCCTTTAATTGATCTCTTCAACTACTCAATCGATCATTAGTTTATTCTTATGTTTCTGCTCTGTTTCCTTTGGATGACTGTAGTATTTCCCTGAAGCTTACCTTTCAGGTGGAGTAGGCCTTTGCTTCAATAGAATATAAGGTTGACCACCTTGCCTTATTTACATGTTTCCTATGTCTGTAACCTATATATATTCATGGAATATTGTGCATCACAATTTTGTTCAGTAAATTACTTGATTTTCTTTTCATTTTTTTGTTGACTCATTTCTTAGCCTGGTGTTAGCTAAATGGTTAAGGTGGCTGGCTTAAGATCTTCAGATCCTGAGTTCAAGCCCCTGCTGTGCCATAACACCAGGTAGGTTTATTCAGCCTGTCTCCTTGTAAAGTTGGCAAATTGAGTACCGGCTTACTGGAAGATTGAGCCATTTCACTATCCTGCTTTGGAGTGGTAACCTGTCCAGGATTGTGCTTCCTGTCGATGAAAAACTGCCTGGCATCCCTTTGCTTCTTGAAGATGTGAAAGGAGTGCTTCTTCATTTTTTTAACCTCGTTGATGGCTGGCTTTTACTGACACTGAGGCATTTGTTTATTCATTGCTTTACCATGCAAGATATTTTTAAATGCTTTTATTTTGCTAAACCCAAAAAATTTCTTAAATCGCTAAAGGGACGATCTATTCATTATTGGATCACATTGAGGGTAGGGTGGGGATAGGGGTGCATTAATGAGAAGGAATAAGGATGATAGAGTGCAGGGTAGTGTAGTGGAGAGAGAAAGGAATGAAGGATGGGAGGGGAGAGGAGAGGTAAAATATTCTGCCAAATTTGTGTACACAATAAATAGATGATCCTGAATAACAAATGAACAAAACTGATTTTCTTCATTATAAGTATTTGGCTCATATTTTTGTATTACAGAAGTGAGAGCTACCTGTTTCATCAGGAGATGTGGTCCACATGTTCAGATCTCCCAACGTTGTGATGTGGAACGTCGTCCTCTTCTCGATGCTTATCATCTTCGGTGGTATTGAGATGATCCTTTGTGTAATCCAGATCATCAACGGGATCTTCGGCACAATCTGTGGCAACTGCATATCTGTACGTGCATTTTACCAATCATACACATCATTCTCAGACTGAACTTTCAGGTTTTAAGATGACTTGACCTACTTATGCATTTTAATTTTTCAGTTGAGCTTTTGTACTTATTATTTTTTTTTGTTCAGGTAATGACAACTCTACTTCAATTTTTCAAATTCATTTGTGTGAATGTGTGATTACGTTATTACCTCCGCCATCAACGGTGGATGGAGGTTGTGTTTTCACGTCTGTTTGTCTGTCTGTGTCTGTCTGAACACGATATCTCAAAAAGTTGTGGATTGATTCAGATGAAACTTGGTGGACAGGTTGGGGTGTGACAATGATGAAGCGATTCGATTTTGGTGAAGATCCAGACACGATAATGATTTTTTTTTAAAAGTGATTCTTCATAATTGAGAGGGGGCGAAAGACGATAAGCATAATGTTTCAAAAACTGTGTGGACGAATTGGAAAGGTGACTTGTGACTCACTTGTGCAAAATACGTACGAGACATCTGGGAGCTTCGGCTCAATAATAAATGTTCCACTTGCGCATTCCATTGAATCGGTGAAATTCACCACCATGGATTTTCCTCGGCCAGCAGGAACTGTCACCCTCGTGTTTCATACAGGATTATTAATCGATGTTTTTCGGTCTCTCGGCCTCTGATGGATGTTAAAATGGGTGTCCAATCTGCCGGCATTAGTCGGTGGACCTTAAAGATCCCGCAGTGTCCTCATGAAAAGTAGGCGAGCTATCGCTGGTAGTCTGGCCAAATTCTGCTCTAACCTACAGGGGGGTGTTGCTTAGTGCACAGCAGTGCTCCAGCAAATGATGCTACCCACAGCCATGTGCTGCTTTCAAACTACAAAAAAGAGCACTCTGTATATGTTGTCTCGTGCCCTTCCCTACAGGCATTCAAGAATACTTCACACTGACACGTAGTGCTTTCTCCCACACTTGCCCCTGCTCTCCTATTTTCATTTTCCTCTCCCTTCCTATCCCTTTCCTTTCTGCCACTCATGTGCGATGTCTTTGTCTTTGTGTCCCTTTGATCCTCCATCAGTGGATGAACTTCTGCCCTCTTTTGTTTAGCACTACCATGAGCTAAGATTTCTGGTTTTTATTTTTGGTAAATATCCAGTTTTGTGATTTTGTTTTTTTTGTCTGCATGTGCAGGATGATGGAGTGGTGTAATTTAAAGCGGCACAAGGTGATGTCGTGACCCATGCATGGGAGCATCACCACGTTTGGTTCAGCTTCTCACCAACTCACCAACCTTATCCTGGCCGTCTCATCTATTCTTATTTCTGTTCCTAATTGATTAATACTCCCTCTTCCCCTCTTTTTGCAGTTCATGTTTTCTTTTTGACTTGTCTATTTGATGTCTGATGAACTCACTCACTTTGATTGTAAAAACAGCAGTGGGAAATATTTTTATTCAGTTATTTTTGTTTAAAATGCTTTGTACTCATTAAAGCCGAGGAAGGAATGTCTAATAGCATTTTTTGATTTCTAAATGGTGAATACAGCAACACTGTAAAATATAATATAAAAGAACTTTTAATTGAGGGCTAGCAGATAGTTTAGATGTATGCACACTCCCCTTTGACCTGTCGATCCAGCTATGAACTGTCATCCTGGTGTTTCACATGCAGGGTGAGGCATCCATCAGATGACCCATCTGTCGGCGCTGGTCATTTGGACGTTAGAGATCCCATGATGTCTTTCGTGAAGAGGCGGCGAGTTATCGTCAGCACTTTGAACAAATTACAAAATTCTGTTGCTTTCAGTTGACTCCTGCGACAGTGATGATCAGTCCAAGATGGTTTTTGTCTGACTTCTTGACTCGTGTGAATGCCCTGCCTAAAGCTGTCATAGCACTATTATTAATTGATCATATATATAAAATACTATTGATCCTCCCACACTCCTCTAGCCAAATAAGCTGCATAAAGCAACCCAAGAAGACCTACACAAGGTAAGCACTATGCTGTTTCGAACCCTTCCCAGAGTTCAACAACTACAAAGACGTTCACATATAATACACACATGTATCGCAATGATCCTGTGTACGTGTTTAACTCCGGATGTGGAACAAAGTGGTTCTCTGGAATCATCGATAACATTGGTGAAATGATGTTTCTTGTGAAGTTGTGTGATGGTAGATGCAAACATAAACGACAAACTCAGGTTATGTCATGGGGAGCCAAACATTGACCGGCTCAAGTGCCTTTGTCACCCATCTTGTTTGAACCTGAGGTGTTTTCTCATGAAAGCTTTTCAGCCATCAATGTACCTGAACCCTCTTCCCATATCCTGTACCCCTTTTTGAGAAACCCACAGCAGTCGTAAGCAAGGGCAGCTTCCACTATCCCTTTGAAGATCAGCTCGTGTCTGTAAACCTCCTGAGCATCTTGATTTGTCAAAAAAAAACAAAGGGGAGATGAGATGTATCGGTACTGTGTGATAATGCATGCATACATGGGTGCACCAGGGCGTGGTTGTCATGTGACCCCCCGCCCATGTTCCGATGTGTTGGGTTGTGCCCGTATCCAGATTAAACCTGTTGTTCCCACTTCAGAGTCTTCATCCCTGTTTATTGAGTACATTAGATTTCCCCCCTTCCTTACAAACCCATTCCTCACCCTCTTAGCTCCCCCCACCCTTCATCCCACGAATGTCAGGATCTGAAAGTACATAATCGAAATCGGTTTTCTGATTTGAGGGTCAGAGCTGGTGACTAAACAACTGTCTTCAACCAAAGTGAAATGTAGAAATTTAAAAGAAATTACAGAATTTCTATGATGACGAAGATTATTGTAGGCTGTGATCCCCTCCCTCCTCTAATTTACAAAATTGCCAAAGCAATTAAACTTACTTTTTCTAGCTTGTTCGGATAATTATATTGGAGGGACAAAGATTAAGGAATGTGCCTAAAGTGTAACTTATTGAGTTGAAACGAAATCCCTGATCATCCATATCCAATTCCTGATCTTCATTGTTGAACACCAATGAATCTCCTGCCAAGCACTCGTTCCTAATCACCGTTTCGCTGGAGGCTTGCTTGGGTGTTAAGCCGCTTAGGGAGCGCTCTAACAAACGCTTGTTAATGGCTACCTTAGTCCTCTGACTTCCAAGGTTAATCGGCCAAAACTTTATGCGCAAAATATTTTTTTTTTTAAACCACTACATATAAGCTTACGTCGGGGTTTTGAACGTCATTTTCTTACAATTTTAAACTTGTAAACACGAGACACCGAACCCTGTCGCAGAAAGCGGTCGGAGTCCTGAGGGAGGTGAAGGGGTGGGAGGTAGAGTGAGGCGGGGGACGGGCGGCAGGAGCACGAAAGGGCGGGGGTGGGAGGAGGGCGGGGGAAGGTGGCGGGAGGGGGGGAAGGGGCGGGAGGAAAGGCGGGAAGGGGCGAGGGGGGGGGACGGAAGGGGCGGAGGAGGCGGGGGAAGGGGGGGAGGAGGCGCGGGGAAAAGGGTGGGAGTAGGTGACGAGGATGAGAGGGAAGGGGTGGGGGTAAGGTGAGAAGGAGGGGGGGAAGGGTGGGAGAGGTGAGAGAGGGCGGGGGAAAGGGGGGGTGAGAGAAGGGGGGGGGAGGAGGCGGCGGAGGACGGGGGGGCGGGAGGAGGGCGGGGGAAGGGGCGGGCTGTGAGGGGGGAGGGCGGGAGGGGGAAGGGGCGGGAGGAGGCGGGGGAAGGGGCGAGGAGGGCCCAGGGGGGGAGGGGGGGGGAGGCGGGAAGGGGCGGGAGGGGGGCGGGGAAGGGGCGGGAGGGGGCGGGAAGGATGCGGGAGAGGTGCGGGGGGGGGAAGGGAGCGGGAGGGGGCGGGGGAAGGGGCGGGGAGGGCGGGGGAAGGGGGGAGGCGGGGGAAGGCGGCGGGAGGGAGGGGGGGAGGGCGGGGGAGGGGGAGGGGCGGGGGGAAGGGCGGGAGGGGGAAGGGGCCGGGAGGAGGCGCGGGGGAGGGGCGGGGGAAGGGGCGGGAGGAGGCGCGGGGGAAGGGGGCATGGGGGAAGGGGCCGGGAGGAGGCGCGGGGAAGGGGGGTTGGGAAGAGGAAGAACCGGCGTTACCTGGGCCCAACGCCCCGGTACCCTTTGCTAATATACAACATATAGTACCAGCCATAGGGTGGAGTGGGAGTCTGGCATCCCGATAACGATACAGACTGGTGTCCTCCCCATTTTGGCGGTCGGCCATGGTTTACGTCATTATTTGAGTTTCTCTGGCCATCCAACGAATCTTCGGCGAGTTTCTGTGGCAGACCTGCACTCCCAACTGAGCACATTTCCCTCCTCACATTCTGAGCCCAAAGAAGTAAATGTCCTCCTGAGAATTTAACTAAATCTCTATAAATCCTTCACAACCTCCTTCATATATCCTCTTCTTTCCTTCAGATCCCATCAGCCCCCCCCCAATCACATCTGCACACGTGATCTCCTCCCTCTGCCTCTTCATTCTCACAGATTAATTGAGGTAACAAAACCGTGATCATTCTTCAATGGAGGCTCATCACGCAGTTCAGCATTTTTTCAGGCCATTT
>CM068960.1:38958939-38981126 GCA_035128595.1 Eptatretus atami | reverse complement strand
CACCGAAGAGAGATCATCTGCTTTCTTCTTCTGAAACCACATACACATTTCAATGAAACTCGACCACAACCTTCATCACCGTGATATACCAAAGTTTTTCATGCTACTTAAAAATAATCGGGTCAAAGGGGATTTACTGGGGTGGAGGGGGGGGGGGTTGCCCCCAAAATGGGTATATGCTATAGCATTGGTACTACATTTTGCTGATTCTGTCCCATGTTTACTTCTTTCTCAGTATCATTATTCTACCACGTGAGCACCAGGGGTATTTTTCTGGCTGTCATCAACGATGCGGTTTCAGTCATCTGACATCAGAAGATTGATATATGTGGATGACTTAACCTTGACAGTCACATCAAATATATTCTCCATGACCCTCCAGTCAGTTCTCATGCAATTTGAACAGTTGTGTACAGATTCAAGATGCAATTAACCATGTTAAATGTCAGATCGTGTGGGTTTCTTTCACTCGCGTCGGCTCCCTCCATCCCAGATCAAACTAATATTGTTACGGTTGTGGGGGTAGATGGAGGAATTTCATAGGAAAGTTGGGATTGTGTAGAGTTGCTTGGTCCGTGGATGTGTAGGAGACGTCTCAATGTAAATTAAGTAGGGAAACTGAGCTTAAGTGTGTCACCACACACGGGAGGTGGTGGTGGTGTGTTAGATCGGGATTACGGCCAAGTTCCCCCAGTATGTAATTACCCCCTGTGACTTCCCCTACGTTTTTGTATTTACAAACCAGCCTGAAGGAAGTGCATTTTTATACCAACAGCTACCATAACCACAAGCAAGCCAAGCAGGCAGAAGCCTACTTCCCAGTTTTTTGTGCCGGCAAGCCACGCCCAGAGGTGGATGATTGATGGGCATGATGTCGGAAGGAAGAGATTTTTTGGTTTGGTTAGAGTTCAGTGTAAGACAACAGAGCTAGGAGATAGCATGTAAGATCAGGGCATTACGGCTGGCTTTCCTTCGACACTTGAAGACTGCATGATTCTCGTATTCGTGCTGAGGTGAATTGGCTCGCGTGGTGGAGCAAGGCACTGGCCATTGACTCTTGGCTGGTCGTGAGAGACCGACTTCGAAGCCACGTGTATATCACCAAAGAGCAGCTGCGTCGGTAAGCGCGATCGACAAAGCTGCACGGCGGTTGGTGAGCCCTGGCGTTGAATACCGCCTCACAAATTACCTCGCGTACATTTCCGCCCAGAGCGCGGCTCCGCATTTTGGGTGTATCTTTCCACACCAGACAAAGCGTCGATCCCAAAGTTCAGTAAAGACCATCTCTGGACAAAGCGAAGTGCCAGGATAAAAGGAGGATTTGCTTTTCCTTTGTTTTCCCCTTGTCGGAATCAAGTCCAGTGTGGAGTCGCCTCGACTTTAGACCTTAATTCACTTCATGTATTATAATTACTTTTTAAATTATTACCCTTGTAAATATTCTTCTACTTTCATAAATCCCCATTTATTTTAAGTTGCTGTGTCGTGTATTTGTCGTGGAGTTTGAGTATAAACCCCTTGTGCTGTGCTTCCGTCGTGCTGCCTACCCTCCCCCACGCGCGCTATAATATGAGTATCATGTGTCCATCTCCTAAAGAACCGCTCGGCGATCCGGGCCTGGTCAGTGTTAACCGCCGGTCCACAATTGCGTCGGGGGATTAGCTTAATCGCAAGATCCGCGACAATATGTTCAATTAAAGGAAAGTCAGCAGGTTAAGTTACTGGGTGTTGTAATTAGCAATGACCTAATCACATAACCTTTATTTCCTCGAAGGTTTCAAGAAAGTTGTACATGCTTCAATCGTAGAAGAGGTTTGGTGTTACATCTCGCATCACAACTATGTTGGAGTGTTGTACAGTTTGGCATTCCTCCCTGACATAGCAGATAGTTTGACTGAAGCATTGTAAAAATGCACACTGGGAATTATCTTGGCTCCAAGCTATGAATCTTATCATGCCCTGACTTCCAGCTGAACTCTTTACAGAGGTGCAATAAACAACTTTGTAAAAACTTTGTATCTTCTCTACATAGTAGATGTCCAGACTGATTGTTTTTCAAACAATAATTATGCAGATAACTGTCATCGTGATAGATTCTGTGAAATGGAATGTAGAACTGAACGTTTCAGAAAAGTGCAATGCCTTATATTATCAGACTGTTGCATGATGACATGAATGCTCTTTTGGTTGATTTGTATGTTGGTCTGCTATTTCTTCAGTTTTTATTTTATTTTATTTTAAATCTTCTAATTATTTATGGTTCAGTCTTGAGGCTGCAATGTTTTGATCAAACCATGAACCAACCAACGTGTATGCAACAATGATTGAATCTTCACAAAACATTCAGATAGTGATCAGAGATTGGATGAAATACTGGAATTGGACTGTTCAACATGCAACGTTGATTACCTAATCGGTGGCTTCAGCTGGCAATGACAGTTGGATTGGCCACTCCTCTTGTATGCTGTGTGGGAGTGTCATGTGATTATGTGTTGGTGGTGAATGTCGGGCAACAAGTGCTGTTGAGTGTCACGTGACTGTTGCTGCTCACCTTTTATTGTTGAGTCACTTGAGTGCACCTAAAAGTTATGATTCATCCAGTAAGATGTAATGATAAGAAACTAGATCAAATATTGCAAACAAGCCTGGTTGGCTTCACGGTTAAGGTGGCCAGCTTAAGATCTTAGGGTCTTGAGTTCAACCCCAACCGTTGAATTAACACCAGGTGGGTTGACTCGGCGCCTGCCATCCTTCCGAGGTCGGCGAAATGAGTACCAGGGGGCATTGCATCATCGGCATAGCTGTACCCCAGAAAATCATGCAGCCACAGGTTGTATACGAATAAATAAAATATTGGAATTGGACATACACGGATATTTCTGTTCCATTTATCACTCCTAAGATTGTATTGAACATGTGTTGCCCTGAAATGTCATCAATTCTTGCCAAGTTGTACAACCTGTACTTGTCTGCTTCAGTGTTTCCTTCATCCTGGAAAGTAGCTTCTGATATCCCTGTTTTTATGGGTGCTGGTGAGCATCCTGAGCCAAGTAATTATCGCCCCATGAGCTTATTTCTTGTAATACATAAGGTATTTGAATGCTTCATCAATGAACAACGTCTCAGCCCTCTGGGGGGGGGGGGGGCAATGAACTTCTCACTGCCAGGATGGTTTTTGCTATTCTTGCTCTACTGGTGATCTGCTATCCCTAATTACAGATCATTTCAACAGGGTAATGTAGCTCAAGGGTGAAACCTGATTACTTGCTTTGGACATTTCAAAAGCCTTTGATAAAGTGTGGCACAAGGGTCTGCTCCACAAGCTTGTCCAGATATGGTGTATCTGGAGTGGTGCATTCAATCATTTTGGATTTCCTTACAAATTGCAAGATGAAGGTGGTACTTGAGGGTCAATCTTCTCCTACTTGTTCCATCAATTATGGTGTTCCGCGGGCTCTGTCCTGTCCCACTCTGTTCCTTGTTTATATCGATGATCTTCCTGATGTTCTGTCTCAGTTGCCATGTATGCTGAAGACTCCTAACTTTACTGTACATCTGCTGATTAATTCAACACAACTCGAAATGAGGTTGGAATTTCATTGGAAAGACAAAAAAACAAAACTAACAGTAATATACTACTGAGTATTCTAAGCAGATGTGAAATCGTGCAAAAAAAAATTTTTTCAAAATAAAATTTTCACAAACACATTTTTTGCATAGCCTGGGCTAAATTGGTCACTACTGATTTGTTGAAGTGGAATTTCCATGATCCTGATTGGGAAAAAACCCCCAAAAAAACTTATACAGGATTATGAATTACCCTTTATTCGAAGCATGTTTGAAAGATCATAGATAAACCGTTTTTATAACAAAAGTAGAGGGAAACAAAAACCCTGCCGGGTCAATCTGACCCATGAATGCATTTGCGGGGGTATTGCATTTTTAAAATAAATTTTCTCGTGATCCTGAAAGACAAAGCAAAACAAAAACACATATGAAAATGCATTACACTTTGTTCTAAACATGTATGAAAGGTCATGTGTAAAAATGTTTTGTTGGAGCAAAATATAGGTTAATGAATACTCGGGTCTATCTGACCCACGAATGCATTAAAGTGAATTTTTTTTTTTTGACATTTTTCGAACAATCCCGAAAAAAAAAAAATTAACAAACACACAGGAATGTGTAAAACCTTTATTTGTGCATGTGTGAAAGATCATACCAAAATTTTTTTATTAAAAAAGTTGTAAGAAACAAAATCAGGCGGGATAATACGACACACAAAATGCATCCAGAGAGGGGAGGAGGAAAAAATAAATAATAAAAAACATTAAATACGAAAAGATTACACCTCAATGCATAAAATAATAAAGATAATTTTGTTTTTTCATTTATACAAAAATAACGGTCTGACAAATCCAGGGTCAATCTGACCCACGAATGCGTTAAGGCGAATTTTTTATTTATTTATTTTTTAAAGGTGCATCGTAGGGTAGTCAGTCAGTGGTTAGAAAGAGCTTTATATATATATATATATTCTATAAGACAACTATGTCCCCTCATGTAGTCTGTTGCCACATTTGGGCTGGAGCACCAGCCTGCCACTTATCTTTACTTGACAGGCACGAGAAACTCAGTTAACCTGGTTGGTGTAGAGATGGGTTCAACTCTTCATCCTCTTTCACTGTAGGTTAGTTGCCACTCTTAGTTTGTTCTACAGATATTTTCATGGCAAATATTCTGCTGGACTTTCTAACTTGTTTCCTCCCGTATGAATGTTTAGATGCAAGGCTCAGCTTGCTATCTCTGCACACCCATACACTATCGCTGATCCACAGTGCAAACTGAAAGGCTATACGGATAGTTTTATCCCTCGTGATGGAACATGCTTCCCATTATCCTACATTCTTCCTAGCTTGAAGAGGAATGTCAATTTCTACTTCGTACATCTTTGAGGTCACACTGCATTTTCGATGGCTTCTGCTACTTACTGTTTTGGATGTTTTTGCTATTTTCTTTTTCTTTCATTACCTCCACCACTGAAGGTGAAGGAGGTTTTCACCCTTTCTGTCTTTGTGTCTCTGTTTGTGTGCAGGATATCTCAAAAAGTTGTGATGGATTCGGATGAAACTTGGTTGACGTGTTGGGTGTGTGTGTGTGTGAAGAAAATTGATTCAATTTTGGTGAAGATCCGATCCAGATCTGATAATTTGTTTTTAAGTGATTCTTCACATTGAGAGATAGTGCTAAACCAATATACAGCAATATATCTCAAAGGGTTGTGGACATGTTGGGTGTGTGGCAAGGACGAATTTATTTGATTTAGGCGAAGATCCGAATTTGGATCTGGATACGAGAATTATTACTTACTCTGTTTTTTTAAAAAGTGATTCTCCACCATTGAGATGGGCCAAAAACGATATCGCATGATGTTTCAAAAAATGTATTGGGCCCGATATGTTCTTGTGGATCAGGCATTGCGTAGCGGAGGTATGCACTCTACTGAGTGCCCTTCTACTTTTGTTTCGCTTTATCCTGTCTAACTTCTTAGCCACTTACCTCGAGTGGCTGTCTTGTTTGGGGCAATTTCCAATTTTACAAAAAAAACCCAAAACTGTATATACGATATTGTGCTGATTAGTAACTTGTGTAACGTGGCATATAGTGAGTCCATTTCCAGTTTTCATCAAATCTCTTCATTATATTTTTTGGATGAATCGTAACTTTATCAATTCATTCAGTCGTAATGCAGTATAATGAGGTCGTATTATTTTGTGTTGTGGGCTCATGAATGAGCTTGTACATAATCGTCGCAAATATTGGCTTACTTGCACTTTTTTCAAATAATGCACCATTTCTTCAGAAAATTGTTGATATTATATAATCTTTTGGTATCCACATATGTATTTCTTTGGTTTGCAGTGGAGCAAAACAAAAAAAGTTGAAAAAAAATGACTAAATCTTAGCTTATTCCACACAGAAATCCGAAAATGGCCCAGACAATATTATTGGCACCTTTTAGAAGTTGTTAGAAATAATTGGATTTGAAGCAGGTGAGTCTCCTTTACTTTGGAAATGAACTCACCTGTGGTGAGTTTCAGGTTCCTGCAATATAAAAAAAATCACTCGTTCAATCAGATTGAATAGAGAAAAAGAGTCATTCTGCTGTTTTGTGTCACTATGTGTACCACAATGAGCATGGAGAAAAGAAAGAAAACCAGAGAATTGTTTGAGGTCAGACACAAGATTGTAGCCAAGCATGGACAATCTCAAGGCTACAAGTCCATCTTAGAGACTTTGATGGTTTTGTGTCCACCGTACGCAATGTTATCAGGAAGTTTAAGGGCCAATGGCACTGTGGCCAACTCCCTGGACGTGGCCGCAAGAGAAAACTTGATCGGAGATTGCAGCAAGGATTGTTCAAATGGTGGAGAAAGCACCTCGATCAACTGCCAAACAGATTCAAGCTGACCTTTAAACACAAGGTACAAGTTTCAACTATTTCCATCCATCGCCAACTCGATGAAGGAGTTCTATGGGAGGAGACAACGGAGGACTCCACTGCTGAGACAGACACAGAGCCAAGAAAGCCTGACTGGAGATTGCCAAAATACTTCTGGGAGAATGTCCTCTGGACAGATGAGACCAATTAGAGCTTTTTGGTAAAGCACAAGATCTCTGTTTACAGAAAACAAAATGAACCTTCAAAGAAAAGAACACCTTCCCTACAGTCAAACATGGAGGAGGTTCAGTGATGTTTTAATTTTGCTGTGCTGCCTCTGGCACTGGGTGCCTTAAATGTGTGTATGGCATCATGAAATCAGGAGATTACCAAGGCATTTTGGAGCGCAATGTTCAACCCAGTGTCAGAAAGCTGGGTCTCAATTGAAGGTCATGGGTCTGGAACAAGATAATGACCCCAAACACACTTCAAAAGCACCCAGGAATGGTTCAAGACAAAATGCTGCACTGCTCTGAAGTGGCCAGTAATGAATCCAGATCTAAATCTCATTGAACACCTGTGGGGAGATCTGAAAACAGCAGTTGGGAGAAGGCATCCTTCAAATCTGGGAGAAGTTTGTACAAGAAGAGTATTGGCCAAACTGCCAGCAAAGAGGTGTAGGAAGCTTTCATGGCTATAGGAAGTGCTTGACTGCAGTTATTTTGTTCAAAGGCTGTGTTACCAAAATATAAGTCCAGGGTGTCTAATTTTATCAATGCCATTTCTTTTTATTTTCTGATTTAAAAGTATTTATTTAGTTCTGAATCAAAACACAAAGGCTCTTTAATATTAACAGTGAAATAAGAATTGTGGAGATGAAATACTTTTGTCAATTTCAATTTTCTTTTTTTGAGAAAATGGTGTTATTTAAAAAAAATGCAAGGGTGCCAATATTTTGGCCATGATTTTATGTAAGACCTTGGATAAACCCACACCGTACTTGATATGGATTTGAAACTGATCCCATGAAGAATTTCTCAGATGGGAATGCCAAATCGGCCAAATGCCATCCAGGACAACTTTAATAGCTCCAGTACCAAATGTCAGCAGATTGGCTTTTTTATCAGAGGAAGAATGATTATCTGCCGGTGAAATGTGTTGGTGATTAAATTCTATAACTCGTTGTCAAGTTATTGTCTTTATAGGGTATCTCATGAGAGTTAATTTGTTAAAATTTCCAATCATTGTGCCTGGCTGCATAGGTTTGTCCTCTGTGATTGTCCTGTAAAAGGATTCTTGTTTGAGCTCAAGTTATCATGGTTGTCTACTTCACTCCCACCCCCCCCTTTTCCATCCCCACCCTCAGGTTGTAACCATGTGCACGGGAAAGTGTGCAAAGTGTATCGGGGTGTCTCTCATCCCCCTCGCAATTCTATCCATAATTGCCAACATCCTACTGTTCTTTCCCAATGGAGAAGTGTGGTCTGCAGACCAACTCTCAGATAAAGTTTGGTATTTTGAGGGTATCGTTGGAGCTGGCTTGCTGGTAAGTGACTTGAAAACCTTAATGGTTTCCATTTCTGACACTTAGATTTCCAATACACGATTTATTACAGTTTAGAAGGAGTTTTCATTTTTCTAACTATGAAAGCTGGTCAAAACTACTGTTTATAAAAAGGAATTTTCTTTGTGATCTGGACTTTATTCGCCACCATTGGACTTGGTCCAAAACGGGGACTTGTGGATTTGGTCTCGTTTTTTTTCCTGTGTGTGCATCCGCAACCATATCTCGGACACGTATGGACTGATTTTATTCATATGTGGTACAAGAACACATGATGGTATACATATGCATGTCTCTTTAAAAAATAAAAATAAATAATTGTATATATATTTTTTCACCATCGATCCAAGATGGCTGACTGGCGACATTTTCGTTGTAAAAACACCCAGTTTTTTTTTTGTATACCTTGTCGAGGCTCGTGTGAGAGCTAACGCACAGCAAGGGGGCATGAGACGAGGGGGAGTGGGAAGGACATAACAGTGGGGAACAGACATTAGGAGATCTGTGGAGGAGAGGGATGGGTGGTGAACATGGGGAATACAAGATGGACATTACAGGGACTTTCAGGAAGGAAAAGCGGAAATTTGAAGGAGGTGGATTATCGGGGGTAGAAAAGATCGAGGATTTGGATGGGGGATGACAGCTGGATGGTGAACAGTTGTTTTGAAGGCTTTGAGGGAAGAATGGGATTGAATTGAGTGAGGGAGTTTATTCCAAAGGTGGGGAAAAAGAGGAATGAAAGAGTGAAGGTGAGCATGATTCGTGATTTTTGTAGTTGTTGGCAGACTTTGAGCGCCCTGCGGAAATGTGGTGGGGACAAATAGCCGGGGGGGGGGGGGGAGGCTGGAGAGGAGACGGTAAAAGAAAGACCACCGACCAACCTGTGGTGAGAGAGTGAGAGGCCCAAAGACTCAGCCTCATGTTGAACACGTCCTCAATCATTTCTCGGACATGCATTTACCGATGTTCGAACTTGGCACCCAGATAATGAATGATTGCTTAACTATGCACGTCATTGTTTTATTTGTTTTTTTCGAGATAAGATCTAAAATGGCCGACTGGTATACTGGCGGCCATTTTAGTTGTACATAAATTTGGGCCAGCCCTTTAACTCCATACTGCAAAATTACGAGAACAATGGGGGCTATAACATTTTATGTCTTTTATTTTATTTTTATTTTGAATAAACTTGGTTTGTGGAAAACGAGTGTCAAATGGCTGATCGTAGAATGACTAATCAATTGTATTGTTTCACAATGATGTACTGGAGTGGAGCAAAATCAGGGCTACGTGGACCATATCTCTTTGTACCGTAAAGTTCCCTATAAAATCTTTGTAAATACCTCTTTGAGAGCTGCTAACACCAGATAGACCCTGTTTATTGTAAAATACCAGGAGAGAATTTTACAACAATAGGTATGGACGAACCAGATACTCACCTTTATTTCATTGATTAAATTGTTGACTACCCACATTATATCAGTGTATCTTTTGCTGGGGGTCTGATGATCTTTGTATATTGCAAAGATGTACACTGTAATTTGTTGTGGAACATACACTAAAAGAAGGGGAGAGGGGTGTTTTAAAGTGATTTGGTTGAATTTTTCAATCTCCTCTGATGTCCTGTCAATCCTGCAGATGTTTATCCCATCGTGCTTCTTCCAAAGTACTGGTGACGATGGGTGTTGTGGAAACCGCTGTGGGGTAAGGAAGGATTGATGAGACAAAGGATACCATAATGTGGGGGCAGAAGGGTTACAGTGAAGGTCTGTTTTGAAGGTGCATGAGGGGAATCCACGTAGAAAGCTCAAGCAATGCAGCAGCACGTATCATTTTTGAAGTCTTTGGTGTTCCTCACCTTGGGTTGGAATCTAACCGCCGACCTGGATCCGGAGCGGAAGCTCTAACCACAATACCACCGTATTTGGACTATAATCCATTACATGTGATTTCCAAGTTCACAACCAAAAACGAAAAAAAAAATTTGTAAAAATCATCAGTTGCATATAGGTTGTAACAGCATTGTAAATTATGAACTATCACAAATTGGGTCAACTGAAACTTGGGTGTGTAAAATATACCTGTAATGGGCATACACAACCATCCTTGACCATGTTGGAGAACGTCGGCCGAGGTCGTCAATTCTTTATTTATTTATTTCTTCTTCCGTCATTTTTTTTCACTTCTTTAAAAAAAAAATAAATATTTCTCCACGAATGCTTGAGTGATTGACACAAAACTTTCAACATAGGAGTGCCTGTCTACCCATAGCCAATTTTTTTTTTTTTAAACAAAGTTACATGATGGTTAGATAGAAAATGTGGCCGCTGTTTCAAAAAATCCGTTTACTGCAGGCATGGGTTGCATGGTGTTTCATGTATCGGGAATAAACGGCTGAGGCCGAGCGAAGAAAAGATCAAATGTGCGACAATGTTCAATGAACGCTTAATTGTTGAAACTCTTCCTTGATCTTGTATGCTATTTTTATTCTTGGAATATAGCTGCATGCAAGGAAAAAGTAAGACAGAAAAGAAAAAAATCATGATGTCTTTGTTGATGCTTGTCCTTTTTGCTATTAGAAACTGCACATCATGTGAAGGACTTTTCTTTTCAAGAGATGTCAAAAAATTTAACGCTCTGTTTTCAGATGTTTTGCTCCATCCTGTTTTCTGCGATTGGCTTTCTTGGTGCTCTCTACTGCTTTGCTGTCTCTATAACTGGCATGGTCGAGGGCCCAAAATGCAACAACTCCATTGACCACAACTGGTCCTACCCATTCTCAAGTTCAAAGTTTAACATGTAAGGGAGCAAGCCTTTAATTGGATCTCTTCAACTACTCAATCGATCATTAGTTTATTTTTGCTCTGTTGCCTTTGGATGACTGTAGTATTTCCCCTGAAGCTTACCTTTCAGGTGGAGTAGGCCTTTGCTTCAATAGAATATAAGGTTGACCACCTTGCCTTATTTACATGTTTCCTATGTCTGTAACCTATATATATATTCATGGAATATTGTGCATCACAATTTGTTCAGTAAATTACTTGATTTTCTTTTCATTTTTTTGTTGACTCATTTCTTAGCCTGGTGTTAGCTAAATGGTTAAGGTGGCTGGCTTAAGATCTTCAGATCCTGAGTTCAAGCCCCTGCTGTGCCATCACACCAGGTAGGTTTATTCAGCCTGTCTTCCTTGTAAAGTTGGCAAATTGAGTACCGGCTTACTGGGAAGATTGAGCCATTTCACTATCCTGCTTTGGAGTGGTAACCTGTCCAGGATTGTGCTTCCTCGTCGATGAAAAACTGCCTGGCATCCCTTTGCTTCTTGAAGATGTGAAAGGAGTGCTTCTTCATTTTTTTAACCCTCGTTGATGGCTGGCTTTTACTGACACTGAGGCATTTGTTTCATTCATTGCTTTACCATGCAAGATATTTTTAAAATGCTTTTATTTTGCTAAACCCAAAAAATTTCTTAAATCGCTAAAGGGACGATCTATTCATTATTGGATCACATTGGAGGGTGGGGATAGGGGTGCATTAATGAGAAGGAATAAGGATGATAGAGTGCAGGGTAGTGTAGTGGAGAGAGAAAGGAATGAAGGATGGGAGGGGAGAGGAGAGGTAAAATATTCTGCCAAATTTGTGTACACAATAAATAGATGATCCTGAATAACAAATGAACAAAACTGATTTTCCTTCATTATAAGTATTTGGCTCATATTTTTGTATTACAGAAGTGAGAGCTACCTGTTTCATCAGGAGATGTGGTCCACATGTTCAGATCCTCCCAACGTTGTGATGTGGAACGTCGTCCTCTTCTCGATGCTTATCATCTTCGGTGGTATTGAGATGATCCTTTGTGTAATCCAGATCATCAACGGGATCTTCGGCACAATCTGTGGCAACTGCATATCTGTACGTGCATTTTACCAATCATACACATCATTCTCAGACTGAACTTTCAGGTTTTAAGATGACTTGACCTACTTATGCATTTTAATTTTTCAGTTGAGCTTTTGTACTTATTATTTTTTTTTGTTCAGGTAATGACAACTCTACTTCAATTTTTCAAATTCATTTGTGTGAATGTGTGATTACGTTATTACCTCCGCCATCAACGGTGGATGGAGGTTGTGTTTTCACGTCTGTTTGTCTGTCTGTGTCTGTCTGAACACGATATCTCAAAAAGTTGTGGATTGATTCAGATGAAACTTGGTGGACAGGTTGGGTGTGTGACAATGATGAAGCGATTCGATTTTGGTGAAGATCCAGACACGATAATGATTTTTTTTTAAAAGTGATTCTTCATAATTGAGAGGGGGCGAAAGACGATAAGCATAATGTTTCAAAAACTGTGTGGACGAATTGGAAAGGTGACTTGTGACTCACTTGTGCAAAATACGTACGAGACATCTGGGAGCTTCGGCTCAATAATAAATGTTCCACTTGCGGCATTCCATTGAATCGGTGAAATTCACCACCATGGATTTTCCTCGGCCCAGCAGGAAACTGTCACCCTCGTGTTTCATACAGGATTATTAATCGATGTTTGTTCAGTCTCTCGGCCTCTGATGGATGTTAAAATGGGTGTCCCATCTGCCGGCATTAGTCGGTGGACCTTAAAGATCCCGCAGTGTCCTCATGAAAAGTAGGCGAGCTATCGCTGGTAGTCTGGCCAAATTCCTGCTCTAACCTACAGGGGGGTGTTGCATTAGTGGCACAGCAGTGCCTCCAGCAAATGATGCTACCCACAGCCATGTGCTGCTTTCAAACTACAAAAAAGAGCACTCTGTATATGTTGTCTCGTGCCCTTCCCTACAGGCATTCAAGAATACTTCACACTGACACGTAGTGCTTTCTCCCACACTTGCCCCTGCTCTCCTATTTTCATTTTCCTCTCCCCTTCCTATCCCTTTCCTTTCTGCCACTCATGTGCGATGTCTTTGTCTTTGTGTCCCTTTGATCCTCCATCAGTGGATGAACTTTCTGCCCTCTTTTGTTTAGCACTACCATGAGCTAAGATTTCTGGTTTTTATTTTTTGGTAAATATCCAGTTTTGTGATTTTGTTTTTTTGTCTGCATGTGCAGGATGATGGAGTGGTGTAATTTAAAGCGGCACAAAGGTGATGTCGTGACCCATGCATGGGGAGCATCACCACGTTTGGTTCAGCTTCTCACCAACTCACCAACCTTATCCTGGCCGTCTCATCTTATTCTTATTTCTGTTCCTAATTGATTAATACTCCCTCTTCCCCTCTTTTTGCAGTTCATGTTTTCTTTTTGACTTGTCTATTTGATGTCTGATGAACTCACTCACTTTGATTGTAAAAACAGCAGTGGGAAATATTTTTATTCAGTTATTTTTGTTTAAAATGCTTTGTACTCATTAAAGCCGAGGAAGGAATGTCTAATAGCATTTTTTGATTTCTCAAAATGGTGAATACAGCAACACTGTAAAATATAATATAAAAGAAGACTTTTAAATTGAGGGCTAGCAGATAGTTTAGATGTATGCACACTCCCCTTTGACCTGTCGATCCAGCTATGAACTGTCATCCTGGTGTTTCACATGCAGGGTGAGGCATCCATCAGATGACCCATCTGTCGGCGCTGGTCATTTGGACGTTAGAGATCCCATGATGTCTTTCGTGAAGAGGCGGCGAGTTATCGTCAGCACTTTGAACAAATTACAAAATTCTGTTGCTTTCAGTTGACTCCTGCGACAGTGATGATCAGTCCAAGATTGGTTTTTGTCTGAACTTCTTGACTCGTGGTGAATGCCCTGCCTAAAGCTGTCATAGCACTATTATTAATTGATCATATATATATATATATATATATATACTATTGATCCCTCCCACACTCCTCTAGCCAAATAAGCTGCATAAAGCAACCCAAGAAGACCTACACAAGGTAAGCACTATGCTGTTTCGAACCCTTCCCAGAGTTCAACAACTACAAAGACGTTCACATATAATACACACATGTATCGCAATGATCCTGTGTACGTGTTTAACTCCGGATGTGGAACAAAGTGGTTCTCTGGAATCATCGATAACATTGGTGAAATGATGTTTCTTGTGAAGTTGTGTGATGGTAGATGCAAACATAAACGACAAACTCAGGTTATGTCATGGGGAGCCAAACATTGAACCGGCTCAAGTGCCTTTGTCACCCACTCTTGTTTGAACCTGAGGTGTTTTCTCATGAAAGCTTTTCAGCCATCAATGTACCTGAACCCCTTCCCAATCCTGTACCCCTTTTTGAGAAACCCACAGCAGTCGTAAGCAAGGGCAGCTCTCCACTATCCCTTTGAAGATCAGCTCGTGTCTGTAAACCTCCTGAGCATCTTGATTTGTCAAAAAAAAACAAAGGGGAGATGAGATGTATCGGTACTGTGTGATAATGCATGCATACATGGGTGCACCAGGGCGTGGTTGTCATGTGACCCCCCCCGCCCATGTTCCGATGTGTTGGGTTGTGCCCGTATCCAGATTAAACCTGTTGTTCCCACTTCAGAGTCTTCATCCCTGTTTATTGAGTACATTAGATTCCCCCCTTCCTTACAAACCCCTTCCTTACAAACCCATTCCTCACCCCTCTTAGCTCCCCCACCCTTCATCCCACGAATGTCAGGATCTGAAAGTACATAATCGAAATCGGTTTTCTGATTTGAGGGTCAGAGCTGGTGGACTAAACAACTGTCTTCAACCAAAGTGAAATGTAGAAATTTAAAGAAATTACAGATTCTTATGACGAAGATTATTGTAAGGCTGTGATCCCTCCCTCCCTCTATATTTACAAATTGCCAAAGCATTAAACTTAACTTTTTCTACTTGTTCGGATAATTATATTGAGGGAACAAAAGATTAAGGAATGTGCCTAAAGTGTAACTTCATTGAGTGAAACGAAAATCCCTGATCATCCAATCCAATCCCTGATCTTCATTGTGAACACCATGAATCTCCTGCCAAGCCACTCGTTCCTTATCACCGTTTCGCTGGAGTGCTTGCTTGGGTGCTTAAGCCGCTTAGGGAGCGCTCTACAAACCGCTTGGTAATGGCTACTTAGTCCTCTGAGCTTCCAAGGTTAATCGCGCCAAAACTTTATGGCATAAATTTTTTTTTTTTAAACCACAATATAACTTACTCGGTTTTGAACGTCATTTTCTTACAATTTATAACTTGTAAACACACGAGACACCGCCTGTCGCAGGAAAGCGGTCGGAGTCTGGAGGGAGTGAAGGGGTGGGGAGGTGAGAGGAGGCGGGGGAAGGGGGTGAGAGAAGGGGGGGGTGGAGGAGGCGGGGAAGGGGCGGGAGGAGGGGGAAGGGGCGGGAGGAGGCGGGAAGGGGCGGGGAAGGGCGGGGGGAAGGGGCGGGAGGAGGCGGGGGAAGGGGGGAGGAGGCGGGGGAAGGGGTGGGAGTAGGTGAGAGGAGGAGGGGAAGGGGTGGGAGTAGGTGAGAGGAGGAGGGGGAAGGGGTGGGAGGAGGTGAGAGGAGGCGGGGAAGGGGGGGGTGAGAGAAGGGGGGTGGGAGGAGGGCGGGAGGAGGCGGGGGAAGGGGCGGGGAGGGGGGAGGGCGGGAGGAGGCGGGGGAAGGGCGGAGGAGGCGGGGGGAGGGCGGGAGGAGGCGGGGGAAGGCGGGAGGGGGCGGGGAAGGCGGGGGGGCGGAAGGGGCGGGAGGGGCGCGGGAGAAGGCGGGGGAAGGGGGAGGCGGGGGAAGGGGCGGGAGGGGCGGGGAAGGCGGAGGGGGCGGGGAAGGCCGGAGGAGGGCGGGGGAAGGGGGCGGAAGGGGCGGGAGGAAGCGGGGAAGGGGCGGGAGGAGGCGGGGGAAGGGGCGGGGGAGAGGGCGGAGAGGCGCGGGGGAAGGGGCGGGGGAAGGGCGGAGGAGGCGCGGGGGGAAGGGGCGGGGGAAAGGCGGGGAGGAGGCGCGGGGAAGGGTGGAAGAGAGACCCGGCGTTACCTGGCAACGCCGGTACCCTTTGCTAATTATACAACATATATACCAGCCATAGGGTGGAGTGGGAGTCTGACATCCCGATAACGATACAGACTGGTGTCTCCCCTTGGGTCGGCCAATGGTTTACGTCATTATTTGAGTTTCTGGCCATCAACGGAATCTTCGGCAGTTTCTGTGGCACCTGCACGTCCCAACTGAGCACATTCCCCTCCTCACTTCTGAGCACCAAAGAACGTAAATGTTCCTCCTGAGAAATTTAACTAAATCTTAAATCCTTCACACCTCCTCATATATCCTCTCCTTTCCTTCAGATCCCCATCAGCCCCCCCCCCCCCCAATCAGCATCTGCACACGTGATCTCCTCCCTCTGCCCTCTCTCATTCTCAACAGATTAAATGAGGTAACAAAACCCGTGATCATTCTTCAAATGGACTCATTCACGCAGTTCCAGCCTTCAGGGCCATTTCACCTTTCAAACCTTCCTCGCCACTTCGCGCTGTCATCGTATCGCCCGAAAATAGTGCCCGGCGGATTTTAACGGAATATTTTCACTGGGATACCAAAGTTACCCCGGTAATTTTTCATTCTGAATTTCAAATTCGATCGATGATACAATTTATTTACCACATAATTTCACGGAAACGCATCGTGTGAAGTTAGCGCAACGGAAATCAGGCGCGCTTCGGACGGTCCTTCAAGGTCCTTCTAGACGGGGTCCTTCAGAGGCCTAGCCATTTAGTCCGACGAGTCGAACTTTGTGAGCTTGCTCCTCATTACAGTTAAACTCCTTCTCGAGCTTCATCTCTCGCATTGTCGGTGCGATTCCAGCTGTTACTGCGTCGTTTCCTCCGGTTGTTCGTCTCTTCCCGCCGGCACCATGCTCCTCACTGCGGCAGGTGAGCGTGTGGTACAGTTTGTATCGACACCGGGTGAAATAACACTGTACTTTAAAATAGTTATGATGGTAAACTATGATTACTCACACATCCTTCAGTATTCGGTCGATGCGATCGCTTCGCAATCCCATTTGGTTTCTGATTCAGCACTAATTACTTGGGAGTTTTTTTTATTTTTTGCTGCATACGTGGTCGAGGCTCATGGAAAATGGGGGAAATACCAACAGCAGGGTAGAGGTGAGAGTGAGATGATGGGGGTGAGCAAGCTGAATGAAACGCATCAAGAAGGGGAAGTGGGGAAAAAACAGAAAAAGAACAAAACCGACAACTAACAAAGGAAAGGAGGTAAAGGAGAGGGAGACGGGCAAGAAGAAATCGCAATAACCGGGGAATGGGGTCATTTGGGGGTAGAAGAGATAATGAGTGTGGATTGGGGTGGGGGTGGGGGGGTGACCTGAAGTGGTGGTGAACAACAGGTAGAGGTGAATGTGTGTTTGACTCCCTTTTTGTGCGGTGTTCAATGTTAAACACACAGCACTTGTGATGATGAGCATGTTACCATGCAGTGTCTCCCACCTGGTAGTTTATGTATTTATTTATTTTTGTCCTCTCTGCTTTGTTCAATCTGAATGGCATGGATGACTACTATAGTCTGTGGTTGAATGACTTTACTGTTTCATGCTCATGTAGTGTTTACTGTATTTCATGCTTATCAGGTGTGTGTTCAGTTACCAAGCTGCTAGCTAGTGCTTGCCGAGCCAGCCGCTCCTTGTAACCTCTTTCAAATGGAGTGCTTGCTTGAGTGCTTAAGCCACTTAGCGAGCACTCTACAAGGAACTAACTGAACACACACCTGGTGCTTTCTCTTCCTGGTTGAATTTTTATTTTTTGTGTACAAGGTCAAGGCTTCTGGAAGAGCTAGTACACTTAATGGACCAGGATGCTACAGAACACAGAGAAACGATAGAGAAAGGGAGGGGAATGCCAAAGCAGGGTTGAAGGACAAAATATAGGGAGACTTGGACAAACAATGGGTGTGGGGAGGGATGAGGGGTAGGGTAGGGATGCATGGGGTGGACGAGATGGATACAGGATGAAAAACTGGAAACTTGGAAGGAGGTGGGCCCGGGGGTCGGAGGGGTTAACGGGTGTAGAAAAGGCCATGGTTTTGTATGGGGGATGATCTGAGATGGTGGTGAACAGCTGTGTTGAACACCTGGAGGGAAGAATGAGATTGTGGAGTGTGTGGAAGTTGATTCCACAGGCAGAAAAAAAACTAGGAACAAACGAGTGGAGGTGAGCATTGATTCTGGATTTTGGAAGTTTCATCAGAACAGAAAGGGGTTGATGGAGGACCTCGTGTGCCCTACAGAAACTTGGAGGGGCTGGGGGGAGGGCTTACAAAATACGGAAAGAGCCGAGGGTGCAAGAACCAGACAGGTTGTAGTTCGAAGACAGAGAGACCACCGCAAAATAATAATAATTAAAAAATCACATTCTGCAAAAAGACAATTTGTGGAAACATTTCGATCTGATAATGAAGTACACTTTGATAATAATAACCATTCCTTTCACGCTGTGAGGTGCATGGAGCTGCCGAGGTGGTGTCATTGGCTAAGGCGTACAATCCTCACCTCCACACAATGCTCATCCAGGCATCCATCCATCCATCCATCCATTGGGACCATACTCTGTGCAGAGCGTTGGTGCTGCCGAAGCAGTCTCCTTGGCTATTGGGCACAATCCTGGACGGGTCGCCACTCCGACACAGTATACCAGCATGCTGGCACTCATTTTGCTGACCTCGGAAGGATGACAGGCAGAGTCAACCTCATGTGGTATTTTAACTCAACAGCTGAGGGACATTTGAAGTCAGGATCCTCGCATCCCAAGCCCACCACCCTAACCATTATGCCAACACCAGGCATGAGATGGGATTGATTTCACCTTAATACATATTACAGAAACAACGGCAACATGAAGGGTAACGCGCGAGTAAAGGTTCACACCGATGAGTGCCTGATTCGAGGTGAACAGAGCGAGTGAGTGGAAGAAGCACAAAAGTAATGACAGAATGTAGAAATATGGAAGAAGGCAAGTGAAAGAGAGAAATGGAGGCACGCCATCCACACCAGATGCACGTAGAGAGTAGAGAGTATTAGAAAAGATAACAATTGTGAGTGGAAAAAGAGAAAGTGCTTGAGAACATTGATTGATTGATTGATTGCTACACCTGAAGGCTGGTCCTTGGCAAAGGTGATACAGAGTGGTTTGCCATTGCCTTCCCAGCAGTTAGTTGGGGGCAGGGACTTGGAATGTGTTCATGGTACCGATGATAGCTCACCTCTTTTGGCGAAGGACACAGGGATATTTAACATCCTCCAACTAATGATGGCAGACTGGACACCCGGCTTAACATCCATTTGAGGGATGGAAAAAAAACATTGATGAATCTCCACCCTGCCTGTGAACACCAGGCTGACAGCTTGTAACTGGGTTGGGATTCAAACTCAGGCTAAAGAGCTTTGAGACGAGTGTGTGTACCTCTGGGCCATCCTGTCAGTCCCTTAAGATATGGATCGAGGGAATGTTTTTCTTTGCAATTGAACAAAACAGGAAAGACGAAATTTAGAAAGAATAAAAGGAGGGGTCCATTGAAATGAAGATGAGCCATGAGGGAAGAGGTTTTTTTTATTGGTTCGCAGGCGCCAACAGTGACCACTATTTTCGTTGTGTCTGTCTGTCTGTCTGTCTGTCTGTCTGTCTGTTTTTGACTCTCTCCAGAGCATAGCTCCGTGACGTTTGATTCGATCTTGATGAAACTTGGGCACAAGCTAGATATCATGGTCTAGTTGTGTCTTTTTGTATGAGGGGTGTCCCATGCCAACTTGAACTTTTTATTTATTTTATTTTATTTTTCTCGATTTTTTTCTCGCAATTTCATTTCCTAGAAGCTGTGCGTAATGTCCATAAGTACAACATATATAAAAATCCGATTTGATTTGGTCAATTTTGATGGAAGAAATAGGTTTTTACGGTAGGGCTTCCTCAAAAGCTTCCACGAACTCAATTGTACCTATCGTGGCATTGTTCAATAATGGGAACCATCGTCGCCTCCCGGCTAGTTTATTTTTTTGTTTGTTTTCAAACTCTTCATTTCTTTTAACATTAGTCGTGTGTTGCTGAAAACATGCATGTGCATGCAATCCTTTATTCTGTTTTTTTTATTCCCATTAAACCTCATTTTCCATGGTTTCCCTTTTGCCACATTTCATTAATATGTTCTGTTACTCTCTTCTCATTTTCTTCCTTTTCCCGCACTCTGATTACCTTCGCCAACGAAGGTGAAGGAGGGTATGTTTTCACCCCTTTCTGTCTGTTTTTTTTCTGTTTATTTGTCTGTGTGCAGGATATCTCAAAAAGTTGTGGACGGATCCAGATGAAATTTTGTGGACAGGGTTGTTGGGTGTGTGATAAGGAAGAATTGATCCAATTTTGGTGAAGATCCGGATCCGGATCTGATGATTGGAATTTTTAGAGTGATTCTTCACCATTGAGAGATGGGGCTAAAAATGATGGATATCAGGACATCTCAAAAAGTTGTGGACAGATTCGGACAAAACTTTGTGGGCAGGTTGGGTGTGTGGCAAGGACGAATTGATTGATTTTTGGTGAAGATCCAAATCCGGATCTGGATGCGGGAATTGTTTGATTTTTAAAGATTCTTCACCGTTGAGAGATTCGGCCAAAAATGATATATAGCACGATATTTCCAAAATTTATTGATTGGGCCCGATATGTTCTCGTGGATCAGGCATTACGTGGCGGAGGGTATGCGCTCTACCAAGTGCCCTTCTCGTTCTTCACTTTTTTCAATGTAATATACTGTTTTGTTACAAGGTGAGGCCAAAGACGAATGGATCCTGAATTATTTTACAATGAACCACTTCATGTACCTTGTCCTGTTGATAACAACAATACTTAGACTAATTTGAACAAATAAATAGTTACGTTACAGATGCTCACGTCGCGTGTTTACTTGTCAGCAATTTTTGCTCCGATGTTCTTGATATATGTCATCAATTATCGATCGATGTTTTGATGATTTATGTCTCTTTACGAGTTATACCCAACTGTCAACAACAAGATGATTGCAGCACCACACATAAATGTACACACTACACACATGGGACTCCAACTTACCTGGCACAGAAACCACCTCGTTGTCAATTTTCAAATCAGACGACCAACTCTGTTTCCCCAATTTTTTTTTCCTTCCTGTATCCGCACGGAATCTATACATTTTGAAACCCTTCTTTGATCGATAGGATGCCGTGCCATTGGATGCACCAGTCATTTAAAAAAGAATGATGAGCTTCCTTGTGCTCATTCAATGAATGATCGATGGAAACAAAATGGTGCCCATGACCTACGTGACCAGAAATATCTGGGATGTGTTAAGTCGCTACTCGTAGTATACAGTATAGGGACTCCAGGGTTGAATAGTGGTCATATTTATCAAATGGTGGTTAATGGTTATCGGAAGAATGGTCTTTATAAGCAGTAGAGAAGATAAGTTTTTACAAAGACTATTTTTGTCGAGTTCTTATAAGGATTCGCCATCAGAAGACATACTGTACCCTTCTTTTGGAGGTAACGTTTATTCACAGTAACAGTGTGTAATTAAATTTCAGGTAATAGCTGGTGGATCACACGTTGGATATTTGCTTGTCATGCTGAGTGGGAATGTGATTTGTACAGTGCCCACAGGAGTTTGTGGCAAACAAATGTAAACAATTCTGATTTTCCTGTTTGTCATTCTTATCTGAGTTTGCCTCATGATGCTGAGGTTCCAGGTTCAAATCCCATTTGTTGGTTTATTCATTGTCTGCTAATGCCATGGTCCATCAATTGGTTCTGTATATGCACAAGCTCTTCCATTAGCTTTACTACAATTACAAATGTTTGCTGTGGTTGTTGAATCTTGTGAATGGTATCTTGTTTTGTCCATTGCAGCTGGTGTGATCTCTCTGCTTGATGAAGAGGACCCCTTGCTTAAAGTTCGTACTCTGAACCTCAGAATTTTGTCATTTCTAGTGAGCATTGCTGTTGGTTTATACTAATGCTGGGGCACTGTGTTTCCATTTTAATTGGATGTTTCATTTTTTATTCTGCAGGAGTTTGCCCTCCAGAAACTCAACATGATTGTCGATGATTTTTGGGCAGAGATCTCGGAGTATGTGGGTAAAATGTGAGTAAGCAAACAACACTACATTTAGCAAACAACACTACAAAATCACAGAACCATCAGAAAGTGTCCGTAAATGAAAA
>CM068960.1:38924900-38945738 GCA_035128595.1 Eptatretus atami | reverse complement strand
GGAACAAACACCACGATAACACCACCAAACCCTGAAAAGGAAAATGGTATCGGTCAAAAAAACAAAGAAATCGCAGGAAGTCAAAGTTGTATCAATCTTTTTGAAACACCCTGTATAGCTGGCACATCATTGTAAGTAAGAGGTCATATTCATGCTGTGCTGCTGCTGGTGCTGCTGTTATTGATAGTTTATTTTGTCCTTCTACTTTTTCCTCCTCTTTTCTTTTTCTTCTTTTTGAAAGAATAGGTCATGTTTTAAAATTATTTTTATTTTAAAAAGTTTTTCCAAACTTGGTTTGTCTGGCAGCTAAATGCATTGACCACTACACAAAACTGCGAGTGGGCAATGCAGAGGTGACACGTGATGAAGATCAGCGACCCATAGATCCACGTCTCGAGGCTATCGTGGACCGCATGTTCCAGCGTTGCTTCGATGATCGCAAGTACAAGCAAGCTGTGGGAATTGCCCTTGAGACTCGTCGTCTCGACATCTTCGAGAAGGCAGTTACTGAGTCGGTGAGCAAAGACCGTGTTATTTTGGTCTGTGCTTGCTACTCTGTTCTGTATTCCCAAGTTTACCTTACTTGATATTTTTTTAGTGCGAGTGTTATTTTTTACATAATTTCTGCCCATTATAACTTTTTTCCATTTATGTTTTCATTCTTTCACATCCACAGTTCACTGAATGTCGCTGAGTTTTTGAAAGCTATTTTGTAGTTCTTTTCACAGGAAGTGAAGAGAAAATTTCCACTCGACACAATGGAAATCCTAAGCTATGTTGCATCCTCAGGGCTATCGTAGACACTGTTGTGTGAATTTATGGCTGCAAGGGGCGCCACAGCATATGTTGACAAAAAATGCGGTGACATCAACTCTTGTTCAAAGTGCAATCCTTACCCATGATTTTTATTACCCTCATATAACTCTTTCTCACCCTCCCCTCTTACTTGAAACTTATTTATTTTTCTTCTCTTATCTCTGTCTCTCTCTGTCTCTCTCTGTCTCTCTCTGTCTCTCTCTGTCTCTCTCTGTCTCTCTCTGTCTCTCTCTGTCTCTTTCTGTCCCTTCTGTCTCTCTCTGTCTCTCTCTGTCTCTCTCTGTCTCTCTGTCTCTCTCTGTTCTCTCTCTGTCTCTCTTTCTCTGTTCTCTGTCTCTTGTCCTCTCTCTTTCTCTCTCTTTCTCTCTCTTTCTCTCTCTTTCTCTCTCTTTCTCTCGCTCTCTCTTTCTCTCTCTTTCTCTCGCTCTCTCTTTCTCTCTCTTTCTCTCGCTCTCTCTTTCTCTCTCTCTCTCTCTGTGTTCATTAATTTCCTAGCTTATTTTGTGAAACTGTTGCACTACGACCCCCTACCCTCACCCCAAAACTCTTTCTACTCTTCGTTTTTTTTGTTCTATTGCGTCCTGATTCATTCTGTTCTCGCTCCTCCGTGTGCCTTATAATTGTATACAGAAAAACAAATTGACGCTTATGGACGATTGTGACGACAAAGGATAAAATGCAACAGACTTGCGGTAGGGACACTGGGGACAACTGTTGACATAAGCAGAGCAATGAACAAACAGGAAATGCGGAGAGGAGGGGAGGAAATACAGTAACCTGCAAGTAATAAGGTTGGGGTAGGTGTGACGAATATGGTTACAAACAATTGTGGGTATGCTTAGGGGGTGAGATGAGAAAGTGGTGCACTACACTGCCTGTTTGTGATTGACACATCTCAGGAAGGTGGTTGCACAAATGATAGAAAAGAGGAACAAATGAGTGAATGTGTGTGGAAATCCAGGATTGTGATGTAAAAAAAAAATTGATTATTATGCTTATCAGTTGGCTCAGTTTTGCTGTAGAAGAATAACTGTATTATTAACTCAGGTGCTCTGGCATTCGTTAGGACTGTTGTTGTTCTTTAATTGTCAGTATTGTTCTGACATTTTCCATCTGCCACAGAATGATGTCCCGGGGATGCTGGCGTACAGCTTGAAGGTCTGCATGGCACTTATTGGAAGCAAGCAGTTTCGCAACCGTGTGCTTCGTGTACTTGTGAAACTCTACATGAATCTTCAGCAGCCTGACTTCATCAGTGTGTGCCAGGTAATCCGTGCAGAGAAAGTCAAACTTTTCTTTTCTGGTGTGAATGTCGCATGTTCACTGATTTATATAAAATCCATGTTATAATACAAGTAACTTTGACACAGGAGGAGGTCATTAGGCCCATCATGCTTGTGGATTTCTGCCAATATCCATGCACCACTTTATCCCCAGTGCTTCTCGGTACCTATCATGGAGTACAATCATACTCCATACGTAGGGATGCCACGTGGAAAAAATGGCCGTCCATTCAAATGTGTACAAAAACGATACGCTTACAAACTACTATAGAGTGAAGTCTGAAGCATTTTAAGCCATACCTTTTATTCTCGAATGTTTTCATAGCTAACAAGAATGAAAATACGTCGCTAAAGTACCACATCGAGAGATCGCAAAATTGCCAATTTCTTCATTCTCAAAATGTTGATGAATGTCATCGTGCCCAGCACATTAAGGGCTGAAGCAATCACAATGATTCCATTGGAAGGAAGCAAAATTCTCTCTTGGGTATTGCACCTGCACCATAACGACCATTCCTTTCACGCCGTGAGGCACACAGGGCTGCCGAGACAGTTTCATTTGGTTGAAAAGCACAGTCCTGGACGGGTTGCCACTCCGACGCAGGATACTCAAATAGGCCTATTACCCCATTAAGCTGGTACTCATTTTGCCGACCTCGGCAGAATGACAGGCCGAGTCAACCCACATAGTGTTATTTCAATGGCATGACAGGGGCTCAAACTCAGGACCCCAATATCTTAAGCCTAAGCCAGCCACCTGAACTGTTAAGCCAACACCAAGGTAGCACCCATACCATAAGAATCTTTTTTTTTTCTTTCTTTTTTGAAATCGGATTTTAAAATTAATATACCACAAAAGAGCACTGAGACAATGACGTTACGTTGGCAAGACAACACACAGCCTGGTTTTAAACGTAGAATATGGCCACTGTAGCTCCGTGAAGATTGTACAGCGTTTCATCCCAGATTGTAATCACAAATCGGAGAGTCATACCTGCAGCATTTATTGTTTTCCGAAGGAACCAAGTGTTAAGCAATGGTGGATTGAACAAATAAGGTGATTTATCGCTTTTATTGTCCTCTAAAAACAAATTTAAAATCCATGTGAAAAGTTGAGTTTGCACAAGTTGCGTACTCACCCTCTCATTCTGTGTACTACTAAGCAAAGGTAATCCCTACTCTGCATTAAAGAAAGAAATATATGTATAATTGTATATATATTCTGTAGTTCAGTTATTTCGATAAGTATGTGTTTATAGTTAGAATCCTTCCTTCTGTCTAATGGGAATTTTGTGTGTGCGCTACGAGTTATTTTATAGTTAGAATTTATACGGCAACAACAACGACAACAACGACACCACCCTCACTCAACCCGGTCACCATTGCCCACGTGTTTTTGGCTGAAGGCTTGGGCGGAGCCTCCATCACCTCAGATCCGACTCCGCCCCAGAAAGGTGGGAGTTGCCACGCCTACCGTGGGCCTGTCCAATGAGGGACGGCCAGAGGATCGCGCGATGGGACCGTCCAATCAGGAAGCGAGTGGCGAGGAAAGAAACCGCTCCCACCTCAAGAGAGTAGAGGGTGATTGTGGCGATTGGCTTGGTCTGCGGTTGTGGTTCGAGCGGTCTGCGGTCCTTTGCGGTGGCTCACCGTGGTGGTTCGTGACCGAAGAGGAGTGATCGAGGCGACTGCCTAGCGTCTGGAGTGATCGTGGCGACGGCTGAGCATCTGCGTCGTGGTGGCTTGGTCTCATTCGTGGGCCGTGGACTTCGGGTCGTGGGTTCGAGTCCCACCGTGGTGGTTCGGAGTCTGTGTGACCGCACGAGGCGGGAAGGTACCCCGGCCTGGTCTACCGAAAATAGACCCACGGGGTCCATTTATTGTGTGTGTTGTGTGTGTGTGTGTGTGTGTGTGTGTGTGTGTGTGTGTGTGTGTGTGTGTGTGTGTGGCGCCGTCCTGTAAGTAGAAACTGTTAAGTGCTTTTCGTTCCTTTTAAATTGTATTTCTTTTATTCGGATAACTCTGCTCTTTTTGTGCTTCCCCTCCCGATTTATTTTTATAAATAAACCCCTGTTAAATGTACCAGCTCGTTTTCTGTGCTTTCTCCCATTGGCCTAGTATGGTGCGGGTTTGAGAATTAGTAAGGCCGTTCGTGCCGTAAATTGTTCATTTGGACTGACGGATCTTGGTCACCCCCGCTCGGTTTACACCCGGATCGGGCTCGGTAAACGGTCCGTTCCGCCCGAGGTCCGTCGAGGGTGTGGTTTTCTCCGGTAGTTGGACGACGTGGGTATTTAGGTATATTGAAATTAGGCAATTAACCCTACCCCACGCCGTCAAAATATTGGCGACCACGTTCCGCTAAGGGACCCGTGAACTCTCGGACTTATCCGAGAATCACGACCTAAATCCCGGGTGTTCGGTGGGAGACGACTCTACTGCTCCACCTAGTGGTCGTTTATCGCCACCGACCCCCGGCCCACAACAATATGTTATATCTATGGGTGAAGAGTCATGTTTTGCCTGTTTTAGATCTGGCAACATTGAGTGTATGACGTCAGAAGAGCAGGTCCAAAATGGCGGCTCCCTTAGAAGCGTGCACCAGGAAGGAGCAACGTTCTGTCAGCCTTTTCTTTGGAAGTGAGGGTGTGAATCCCAGTGAAATACATCGCAGAATGAAAATGCAATGTGGTGACGCATGTTTATCACTGCAGCAGGTGTAGGACTGGGACAGGAAGTTTAAAAGTGGAGTTCTTTCTGTTTGGGTGTGAGTTGTCTAGGCACCCACCTTGCAGACACTTTACGAAACCCCAGCACATTGTGAATGATATGGTGTGCTGAACCATTGCTCATGTTCAATTCGGAGACCTCTTCATCCAGCGTAATGTGACGGTTTTCCTTTAGCACGCACTCATTTCCTGCAACCATTTCTGGTGTGGCGGCTGTGTGAGGCCAGCCCGAGCGAGCAGCGTCTGCCACACTGGACACTTCACTTTTAAACCATCGGCCTAATGTCCGGCCCACCAGAAAACCAAGATGGCGGCCATATTATTTTGTCTGGGTGCCATGGTGGGTGGAGTCAAGCGATCACTGTGGATGTGGTGCGGCAGCTGTCTGACCAATGGGTGTACATTTCAAAAATTGACCACCCCCCACTCCCAACAAGAACCCCGACAACAACGATAACAGCAGCAATGGGAAGCTCTTGTAGGTCTGCACCTGCTGCAGGTAAAAATGAAAAATCATGCAGGGATGGAATCCCCCCAAAAACAACCAAACAAGGTCGGAATGACACCACAATACAACACCACAATAATTTTACGGATTGCCATTACGACATCTTTTGACATTTTCCCGTCTCAATCCCACAACAAATAAAATGCACAATTGCACCATCCCCCACTACAAATCTACAAATACCCCGAACATAGCCTAGACTTCTTCATACATATTACTACATATTGCCACCAATGACAAAAATGTCAAAACATGTGATGGCAATCTGTAAAATGATTGTGGTGTCATTGCTTCCTACCTTGTGTGGTTTTTTTTTTGGGGGGGGGGGCATTCCATCCCAACATGCTTTTTCATTTTTATAAAAAAAACAATTCTGACTTGTCCAATTATAGTTGAAACCGATCTCGTATTTCTGCTACTACTATGTTTCCAGGGAGACCATTCCATGCATTAAGTACTCTCTTGGTTGAAAACCCCTGCATTAATGACCTGTTTTGTCAATATTGCTGTGGTCTTCTGTCTTTTTTTCTTTTTTCCAAGGTCTTCATTTTCATTGGCTTTCTGCATTTTGTATCCACCTCTGGTTGTTTTCTTTGTCCTCTGCTGTCTGTTGTGCTCTTTGTAAATATTCAATGGGAAAACAGTTGAAATCACTGCTCGGCTGAGGCCTACTTGGTGGTTGAAGTAAAATTTCCACAGTACAACCGCCCAAGGGAATTGTTGATTTGTACCAAGCTCAGAGAATGATCCACTATGTCCAGCATCACCATCACATTACGCTGCCATTGCCATGCATTGAAATTATTCTTGTGAAGTGAGATTTAAAGAAGCTATAATGTGTACATTGAGATCATTTCACATTTCTTAATTTTACACACAACACACACAACACACACACACACACACACACACACACACACACACCACACACACACACACACACACACACACACACACACACACACAACACACATACACAATCACAATCCATCATCACACACCCTGGAAATCCATGGGAAGTGTTGTGTTGGGGGCACGTCTGCTCTGTACGGCTGGCAGTTCGACTTTCCCATCTCCGAATTATGGAGATGACAATCAACGACACACACCCCACTCTGACGCATTATTTAGAAGAAAAAATGTTGTGTTTTGTCAGTTTACATTAGGAAAATGTATACTATATTAATGCATTCTATCCCCACACTTTTTGAAAAAAATGGGGGATATTTTATTCGGCTCCTGTCTGTCTGTCTGTTTCGTCTGTCATGCTATCTCCTCAATGGTTTGGTAGAAATTCACAAACTTGGTAATTTGTGCAAGAGCAGTGTCATTTATGGCTCTGCCCCCTGGGGTAGGGTCAAAAGATCAAATACCAAAAAATGCAATAATAGGCACATTTTTAATGAAACTTTGTATATGGAATCAACATTGGGAAACCCATGAAATGTGTAATGATTATATTGTTATGGATTCGGCGGGGCGGGATTCACACCCCACTCTTGACCCTAGTGTTAAGGATTCGGATGAGTGATGGGGCTCGCACCCTACACTCGACAGCCAAATGTTGAATATTCGGCGTCACTTAACAGCACGCCGTCTCCGGGGTTATAACGCCGGCTAGTTCGGCACAGGCCCGAGTCACGCGCCTCGAATCGCGATACCAACGTACACCTGGACCTTACCAGTTGGGGGAATAGACCCGGTTACAGACTGGTTTTGTCAGAGACCGAGCAAATTCTGCCAGTCTGTAACCATTTTGGTTTTATATACCAATCGAGCGAATTGTTTCTCAGCACGGCACGAACAAACCCAAAGCGGCAACTTCATACGAATCAGCCATATTTATTGGGGACACATCGGGGAACACAACACAAGCAAGCATGCACGACAATGTTATATCAATCTATAACCCGTTCTTAACTAGGGAGCTACGGGTTTCGAGAGGACCCTAGCGAGATAAACCTTAGACAACGTGCAGACAAGATACGGACAGCATGCAGACAAGACACAGAGTACTTGGTGATGCTTCATGGACGAGAGAAAAGTGTCAAAGGCCTGAATGCGGCTCGTGACCAGCCGATGTCAACGGATTCGAGCACCCGGCTCGAGACGCCACGTGGAAAATGGCGCTCGTATCTTTCTTCTCCGGCACCGCTTGCGCACGCCTCCTCGGCGTCCAGACCCCGCGAGTCGACGGCAAAGCGAAAGATCTGTGGTATGCTCCAGCTGCTTTTCACAAGGTCCAGCATACAAGTCCAGGCCTGGCCTGTTCACCAGACAAGGCAAATCGGGGTGTTGGGCTCCTCAGGCGGATCGACAGACGTGTCGAGCCATGAGGTGAGTAAGGACAGTGGCTCCGTGGTTAGACGCAGGTTGAACCTGTCGATGACCTCTCACAAAATCGATCGCCGACTCACACAGCAGCCAGTTCCTCTCGACGCCGATTGCAGCCTCCCACTAGTCGTTTCTATACAGCAGAAATCCTCACTCGACACTCAGGCTCAGTTACTCCCTCGGCAGATCGCCGACTAACCTCAGGTTCAGTTTCTCTCCCGCCGATGGCAGACAGACCTCATGCAGTCCCTTCCCTGCCTTCTTTCGGCTCGCTCCTCACGAAAGCCGGATGCAAACAGACACAGCCGTCCCCTGTACAGCCGATCGCACCACCTCGGCGCTCTCAGTCGCACCACCTCGGCGCTCTCAGTCCCACCACCGCCTTTCCGGCGCTCGCTTGCCTCCCAGCCGACTGCTCCTCCCAGGGCACTGGACGGAGACTCGTTCGGAGAGGGGAACGAAGAAGAAGAACCTCTCGGTACACCACCACTGCATGAACAAAAACACGTCTCCTACACCTCCCGACACACATGTAACGTCCATTTACCGAACAACCTGGCTAAACATGCATTTAATGGGGGATCTGGGCTATTCCTATATTTAATAACACACTAAGGGCCATTTCCGCAACAATATATGTATATATATATATTTGGATTTGACCCCTGGTTCATGTCCCAGCTAGTGGGGATATGGTCACAGGGGTCAAAACAATATTTGTTGATGGGTCATTCTTGGTGGAACTCTTTGCCGTCTTTCAACTTTGCTTTAGGTGGGAAGCATGGGGATTTGTGATGGCGCGCAATCGACCTCACTCTCGTATTTTTCATTTTTCCACATGATTCTAACAAACCACCATGTTTTCGGAGTTGCATGTGTATTTCAACATAATGGTTTCAGTGGCAGGTGCAAGAAAGCCAAATGGTGCTGAGTACTGTCGGACCCGGATATTCGTTGGTGATACGTTCTTGAAAAATGCTGCGAATGTCGGGGCATTGTTTGTTTTTTGTTCTTTTTTAATAATAATAATTTATTATTTTTTTCCATGGTCTGGGCTCGTGGAAGAGCGATGACACAATACAGTAGACTAGGCGTAAGTCGGCAGCGTGTAACTCGTCAGCTTCGCCTAAGTCGGCAGCGTCAAAAAGTCCCGAATTTATCTAATGTTAAATCCTTTGAATAAAGTCTGTAAGTCGTTATCTCTAAGTCGTCACTTCGTCTAAGTCGTCAGATGTTGTCCGTTCCCGCATAATGGAAACTAAAGTAAATTACTACGCCTAACTCGTCACACGGAACTTCTACCTCGTGAGAAGCCCGATTTCATGGAATCGTGATGCGCGCTCATTGGTTTACACCGCCAGTGATAGGCTATTTATAACTGCGCTGCGTTCAGCTCAGTCAGCGCGCCGTCCCAATGCATCTGACGAGGTAGACAGCTGCGCAATGCAGTCTCTGGCGAAGGAGTAAAGGATCGATCGAGCTTCGTGTTGAAGTCCGATCATGGTTTTTAATTGGCTTGTTTTGTACATCACCACACTCACTTCACATAGGTATTGAGTGGTAGTCATCACGATGACTGTGTGTCATGTAATTTGTCGATGGTATATGAGTTTTCATTCCATAATGAAAACTCATTCTACATTCATTCCACATTTGTCGATGGTCATATACCATCACCGATGGTATATGAGTTGTCTTACAGTTGTTTCATTATCTTTTACTTTTGATAAAGTGATTCATGAATTCCATCTTTGCTTGATCACTTTCCAACTCACTAATGAACCCCACCTATGCCCCGAGGAATGTGTTTCCCTTTTGTACAATAGCCGGCTTAGAGATTGTTGCGCCCTCTCACACGTACGTGTCCAGGCCACGCACGACTTCATTTCACCCCACAGTCATCATGAATGTTCGCATATGCGATAAGTCGTCACATGTCTAAGTCGTCACTTTTTTCTCGGTCCCGATGGTGACGACTTACGCCTAGTCTACTGTATAACAAAGGGAACAGCAGGAGAAACAAAACAGCAGGGTGGAGGGAGAAAGTAGATGGAGATGGACAAACAATGGATACAGGTAATGATGAGGGGTAAGGGAGAACGCATTGGGTGGACAATATGGATACATCAACAAAATTGCGTTTGACCAGTTTGTGATTTTTGTCAAGGTCTGAGGAGAGGCGAGAGGCTGCTGCCTGTTTGTCAGAAGGATGAGAGCTGTCACAGCAGAGAGTGGAGTCATCAGCAAAGAGATAAAGAGGATTTTCCACAGTGAATGAGATCAATGATGAAGATTAGGAATAATATGGGGCCGAGAACACTGGCTTGTGCTACTCCAGCCTTGACAGGGAGAGGAGATGAAAGGTTTATGTTGAGAGCCACATGTTGTCTATCAGAGTGGAGGAAGTCAGTAAGGCATGTGTGGAGTTGGCCTTGGATTATATAGGCAGACAGTTTGGAGAGTGGGGCAAAGCTCGAGATACTGTATCAAACTGTATCAAAAGCTCGCGATATGTCCAGAGAGATGGTCCTGATCTCATCTGATATTGAGGGCCTCCACCATTGTTGGGACAGTAGAAGCAGCATGTCCAAGGTAGAGTGACCAGGTCTGAATCCGAATTGATTATCTGAGATGAGGCTGTTGGAGAAAAGGAATGATTTTATGTCAACTGCGTTGATGGATTCCATGACCTTGCTGATGATTGGAAGTACAGTAAGCTAATTGGTCTGTCGTTAAGGGGAATTGTGATTCTGGCTGATTTCCAATTTCCCAGGTGGATATAGGAGATCAGTACAGAAGTGTTAAAAAAAAAAAACACTGCGATTATGCCAAGCACGAATGCCGACGCAGGTCACACTTTATGATCCATGAATAGCGGCATCTGACAGTATTTGATCCATATCAACTGTCATTGATGCTCATGCGTTTTTCAAGCAGCATCTTTATTCTGGCTCTGTGCTTTGCTCTTGATCCTGATCCTTCATGCCTCCATCTTGAGAAAGGGATAGCGGTGTCTGTATTGAATGATCAATAATTATAATTTGTTTTGTAAAGCTGAAATGCCGAGTATGGATTTGGGTGTAACTTGTAATTCATTATCTGTTACTGATTTTTGTTGTTGTTGTTGTTGTTGTTGTTGTATGCCCTTTTTATAGAATAGCTTGTGTGTTTAAAATGTGTGACAAGTATATCCATATTGCAACTTCACTTCAATTATGCTTTTGGAGTTGAAGAAATTCCCTTCAATTCTGCTCATTGCTTGTGTACAACAGCGATAGAATGAAAATATGTGACAACTTTTTCATTTGATTGTGATGTAAAGGTGGTGGTGGTCTAATGTAATGTTCTATGTTGTTCCTGGTCTTGTTCCTGGTTGCTATTTAATGGTCTCATTGTAAGGAATTGTAAGCTTATAAAAACTTTTATAGAAATTTAGGAATGGCAAGTGAGTGAACGAATGAATCGAATGACTGGACCAATCGTGTGAGGGACATGGATAACGTCATACAGCCAACTGTCGACCAGACATGGTGGCACCTCGAAAAAAAACAAATAGCAGGCAAGATTTATGAAGGTTAAATTTCATACTTGATGGTACATCTCTGCAAAAGAATGAAAGAATGATGCAAAGTGAAGTAGAAAATAGAATTGCACATGAATGTGTAGATGGATATGCCTCCACCCGCATTTGATATTAACTCCCCCATGTTACGTTTGATCTTAAAGGTGGGAGAGACAGACGACAGAGACAGAGTCAAAATGGAGTCTTTTCATCTTTGTATTATCGAGACGTTTCGGTCCGTCAAATCGTGGCCGACTTCTAGTTACATTCATGATCAGATATCTCCAAATGTCCGTAACCTGCACTGTTTCCTGAAGTGATTTTTTTTTTCAAGCTCTGAAGAGAGGAAAGAGGCTTCATCCTGCCTGTCTGAAGGATGAGGGATGTCATGGCAGAGGGTGAAGTGATCAGCAAATAGATAAAGGTGATTTTGCAGAGAGTCAGAGAGAGAGAGGTCGTTGATGAAGAAGAGGAATAGGATTGGGTCCAGAGCACTACTTTGGGGAACTCCAGCCTTAATAGGGAGAGGCGATGAAAGGATTCGGTTGAGAGCCACATATTGGTTACAAGAGTAGAGGAGATGTCAGTAAGCCAAGAGTGGAGTTGGCTTTGAATGCCATAGGCAGAGAGTTTGGAGAGCAAGGCAGAATGCCGGACTGTATCAAAAGCTCGAGATACGTCTTGAGGCCTCCATCCATTGTTGGGAGAGTTGGAGCAGCATGTTCAATTTGGAGTGACATGGTCTCAATTGGTGAACTGAGATGAGGTCGTAGGAGAAACGGAAGGATTTGGATTTCACATTCGACCGCGATGTTGGATTACAGGCTTTATGATGATTGAAAGTTAGCTGATAGGTCTAAAGTTGAGGTGGCTGTCTTTGCACCTTGTTTATGTAATGCTGTGATGTTGGCTGATTTCCAGGAAGATGGAAGATTTTCTTTTGCAGGGGGGTGTAGCAGATGAAAAGGGCAGAGAGAGGATGCGCAAGAGCAGAGCAGGTTTTTAGGACACGTGAACTGATGCTCTCCGGTCCAGTTGCAGAATTAGAGTCGAGGGTTTACAGAAACTTCTCCACCTTCTCAGGTGCAAAAGACAGAGTCCAGGAGCAGTTGGGTGCGATTGGGAAGGGTGGGTACAGAGAGCGAGTGTTTGGAGAAACAAGATTTTGAAGCAAACACAGAATTAATGGGTTCGGCGTTCGGCCTTTGCACGAGCAGAGTCAGCTGTGGTGCCATTTGAAGAGCGGGAAGGAATGGAGAGGGAACATACACCAGAGACGGACTTAACAAGGCACCACCAGGTTTTAGAGGAGGGAGACAAGTTTGAAAGTTCAATCTTGTAGTTGGACAGATGATGTTTTCTGGCTCTTCTGAGAGTGGACACCCACTTGCAGGCTTTGTGGAATGATATGAGTTGAGATTGCTTTCAGTCAGGTTTGCTTTCCAGGAAGAGAGGGCTAGTTGTTTCAGAGCAACTGCCTCACCACAGGATTAAGTGTGCCATGGGTGGGAAGAAGCAGAAGGACAGGATAACCGAAGATGCGATAGAATGAATCGCTGCAAAAGAAAGGGAGCAGGTTTGTGGAAGTCAGAAGAATACCTAGACTGAGTTACTATCAAGGGAGGTAGACATATTAGACCAGTCCTGAAGAGAGATGGCTGCTTGCAGTCCCTGCCAATCTGCCTGAGTGACCTGTCAGACTTGCTGGCATCGAGGCAGCTCTCCTGAGAATTTGCAGAAAAATGTTAACTGTCAAGCATTTTATTCATATTTCTGTTTGTAGTTTTTGTGGATGTCTGCAAATTATGTGGTCAGGCCAAGTGTGTTTTCCATAGAAGTTCCCCTTATAAGTCTGAAAACTACCCCAAAGCTACCACCCAGCAATGGTTATATCAAAATATTTTCCATTGATGTGGTATATTTAAAAAATAAACACCACTCGATCTTGCCTGCCCAGGTGGTACCAATGAGTGAAGTTTCTTGTCTTGACCCATGGCTCATATGTATCCCAATGGCACGGTGCTCTAATCGAGAAATTTGGTCGAGAGCAAGCTTGATAAACATATAAGTTAAGGTGGGCTGACAAAAACAAGGTATGAACAATTGTACCCGATTCTCCAGCACTCACGATTGAAGGAGCTTTTGGTTGTTTTGGGTCTGAATGAGGTGGATATCTTGCATGTCCATCCACATTTCTTGGAGTTGGCTATGCCATCTGTTTCGTGATAATGCCATTGTTTGCTGTGGCAGTTGACATCTCCGTTGAAGATTAAGTCCCTGCAATTCATATCTTCAGCACAATTAGAATGCGAGTACGTCTATAAAACCACAAAACACCACCCAAAACTAGACCTGGTGAGGGTCTGCAATTTCTGATTGCTCATTACCTCCACCACCAAAGGCGAAGGAGTTTATGTTTTCACCCCTTTCTGTTTGTTTGTCTGTCTGTCTTTGTGTGCAGGATATCTCAAAAAGTTTTTGACTGATCCGGATGAAATTTTGTGGACAGGGTGGGTGTGTGACAAGGACGAACTGATTCGATTTTGGTGAAGATCCAGATCCGGATCCGACTACTAGAATTTTTAAAAGTGATTCTTCACCATTGAGAGATAGGGCCAAAAACTATGTGTAGCATGATATTTCAAAAATGTATTGGGCCCGATATGTTCTCGTGGATCAGGCATTACATGGCGGAAGTATGCGCTCTACCGAGTGCGCTTCTAGTTGTTGCTGTATACCCTTGGCCTGTTTCTCAAACAGGCTGAAGTTCCTCCAATAGTTGCAGTCGCGGCAGCTGTGTAATGTGGTCATAGGAGTCACAGATCAAAATAAGGATCTGGCACGGACTACGACGAGAACGCTCATACTGTGGCCTCCTAATGGATGCCTAAATAGATTGGATGCGTGGAAGGCACTCCCTATTGGTTGGAACCCTTGTAGCAATTGCTGGTGTGAGATGAGGTTCACTGTTACCATTCCAGTGAAGAGGTACTTAAGGCCCTGTTACACCTTGACGATTTAGCCAGCGTATGCCGACGTATGAAAAATTTGTCTAAAACGCTGGCACACGTCGAATACGTTATGGGTAAGTTTTGTATACGTTAAGAGCATGCTGAAGTACGCTGGCATACGTCGTATTATGCCGAGCTCGTCGACAAATTTTGTGCATGCTCAAAATTTTCCGACGTATGCCAGCATATGAACCCACACGTTCCGCATACGCTGGCCATAAGTTGTAGGCACGTTATGCGATCGTTGACACACGTCGACACACGTTACTTGTAAGTTACTCATAAGTCGAAACACGTCGAGTAATGTTTAGCGTACCCGAAACTTATTTCTAACCTATGAGTAACATGTTGTAGGCACGTTACGCGATCGTTGACACACGTCCACACATGTTACTTGTAAGTTACTCATAAGTCGAAACACGTCGAGGTAATGGTTAGCGTCAGTGTTCCAGACTCCCTGTTTTTTTGTTTTTTTTCTTCGGTATGACGGTGATGGTGACACTTCGATTTCTAGTGCGGTTATGATTTAAATCGTTGAGCGGCAGCTTATTAATTATATTATATTATAACCGCACTAGAAATCGAAGTGTCAACATCACCGTCATACCGAAGAAAAAAAAAAAAACAGGGAGTCTGCAACACTGACGCTAACCATTACCTTGACGTGTTTCGACTTTGAGTAACTTACAAGTAACTTTTGTCGACGTGTGCCAACGATCACATATCGTGCGTACAACTTATTCCCATCGCATGCGGAACGTGTGAGGCATACGGCAAGTACGTCGTAAAATGTTTAACACGTTTAAAATTTCAAGACGTACTCCACTTACTACGACGTATGATAGCGTACTTTAGCGTTCTATTCACGTATACCAAACTTACCCATACCGTATTCGACGTGCGCCAGCGTTTTAGACGCATTTTTCAGAGGTCGGCATACGCTGGCAAGATGCGCAAGGTGTGACTGCGATGTTGACACTTCCATTTCTCCGGCGGTTATGATTTGAATCATTCTGCGGCAGCCTTTTAATAGGCTACGCCACGTGATCGTCGGCGATACGTGCAGGCGCTATGCATAAGTTAGACTATCGTTGGCATAGGTTGAACGCCGACAACAGGCTAAGCATTCGTTGGTATAAGTTATCTATAAGACAACGAAACGTTGTGTCCGTTACTAATATGTTATGCATACGACCAACTCGTTATGAATACGTCCGAATCTTTAAAAAAACATCAAAAGTTCAGCGTAAGCCAGCGTTTTACATACATTTTGATACATTGCCATTGCTGGCTAAAACGTCAAGGTGTGACTGGGCCTTTAGTGTGTTGGCGGCGTTCACAACCTATGCCCAACGATAGTCTAACTTATGCATAGCGCGGCAGCGTATCGCGACGATCACGTGGCGTAGCTTATTAAAAGGCTGCCGCTCGACGATTCAAATCATAACCGCACTAGACATCGAAGTGTCAACATCACCGTCATGCCGAAGAAAACTTGAAGAATGCTGCAAAGAAGTCTCCTGGCCGTGGCCGTGGACGCGGACGCAAGGAGGATCCATCATCACCCACACCCTCCCCATCATGCTCACCTACTACTACTGACATGGACTACTACTACCACCACCACCACCACCACCACCACCACCACCACGACTACTATTACTACTAATACTACTACTACTGATACTACTGACATGGACATCTACTCAACATGGAGTCTGGAACACTGACTGGTTCCCTCTGTGAGCCCATTTTTATATACCAATTGCCCTAAACGCTGCCAATACGCCATTATACGGTAGCTGTAAGTTAGAAACACGTTCGGTAAGTCTGTGGTCGTCCGGAAGACGTAAATACGTCTACATACGTCAATATGCGTTGGAGATACGTTACACATATGTTCAAAGCACGTTACTCATAGGTTAGAAATAAGTTTCGGGTACGCTAAACATTACCTCGAGTGTTTCGACTTTGAGTAACTTACAAGTAACGTGTGTCGACGTGTGTCAACGATCGCATAACGTGCCTACAACTTATGGCCAACGTATGCGGAACGTGTTAGTCATACGCTGGCATACGTCGAAAAATTTGAGCATGCTTAAAATTTGTCGACAAGCTCGGCGTACTACGACGTATGCCAGCGTGCTCTTAACATATACAAAACTTACCCATAACGTATTCGACGTGTGCCAGCATATTCGCCAAATTTTTCATACGTTGGCATACGCTGGCTAAAACGTCAAGGTGTGACAGGGCATGACGGTGATGTTGACACTTCGATGCCCAGTGCGGTTATGATTTGAATCGTCGAGCGGCAGCCTTTTAATAGGCTACCCCACGTGATCGTCGGCGATACGCTGCCGCGCGCTGTGCATAAGTTAGACTACCGTTGGCATAAGTTGTGAACGCCGACAACACGCTAAGCATTCGTTGGTATAAGTTATCTATAAGTTATCGAAACGTTCTGTGTACGTTACTAATACGTATGCATACGTCCAACTCGTTATAAATACGCCCAAAACTGAAAAAAAACATCAATAGTTCAGCATATGCCAGCGTTTTACATACATTTTGATACGTTGCCATACGCTGGCTAAAACGTCAAGGTGTGACTTGGCCCTAGTGATAGTTATGCCATATGGTACAGCTTGCCATCTCAGTTCTTGAGGGTATCCATTCCGTATGATGATGCACATTGATTTCCAGTTATTGTTTGACTATGCATGCTGGTATTTCTTGTTCGTTAGAATTGGCACGTGTTTGTTTGACAATGTGCTTCTGTCTTTTGACTTAAGTGCACATGTACACTCGATGGCAAAAAGTTCCACCAGGAATGACCCAATATCAAATGATGAGTTTAATTGTTTTTCCCCGTTTTGACCCCTGTGACATTACGTCACCACCCCGTGGGGAATGAACCAGGGGTGAAGTCCAAAAAATCGTGACATATTTCATGTGTCCCCCAATGTTGATTGCATATCCAAAGTTTCATTTTTAAGTTGTGCCCGTAATTGGATTTTGGGGTATTCGACCTTTTGACCCCACCCCATGGTTGCGGCCAAAACAACACTTCTCTTGCCCATTCTTGCTATGTGGTGATCTTAACTACCAAGTTTGGGGGAATTCTGTCCAACTGTTTAGGAGATGGTGTGACAGACAAATCGACAGACAGACAGACGTAGCCGACCACAATATCCCCCAATTTTTTTCAAAAAGTGAGGATAAAAATATAACGTGGTCTCATTAGGCCAGTGATCCAAAAACACTTGCATGGATTGATTCTCAAGTAATGGTTTGGGTTTATGAAAATATCCCCTTGCCACTCCATCCACTTTGTGCTTTGCTAAAAACGTTGGCTGGTCAACCTGTGGACTGCAGGTTAGCAGCTGACACTGCTCGTTTGCTGTGGGCGGTTCCCTTTCATAGGCTCTGCCCACTCCCTCCAGATGGCAGCTTAAGCTGGTAAGTAGTGTCTTTTTACAGTTAAAAAACACACAAACTCACACAACACTAGTCAGGTTCCTTGTGTCCATAATTTGACATTCGTTGGAATTTTTGGGGAGAGTAGCTAACCCAACATTTTTGGAAAGCTTAAACAATACCAAAACAGAAAATCCATGTTTCACATTTTTTCAATGCATATAATGTGGTCAAATAGGTCGTTTTGGGGTAAAAACCCATTTTTTTAAATTTCAGCTCTGAAATTCAAAATGAATCGCAAGCAAGCAACTGATGATGCATAATTGTTAACTAGAGGACAGTTCTTAATATAAATACATATATCTGTATTTTGAACAATGGTTGCCATGGAAACGGCTATCATTTTGTCAAATTACCGTTTATTAATGTTTTGCTTTCAAATCTTGAAACAAGTAACGCATGAATATGGTGATCAGTGAAATGTACTTAATGTCAAATATGAGTTTGTAGCAATTGGCATCACTGTCTCTAATGTCACTCATCATTGCCATTGTCATCATCACTATCGTGGTCATGCCGTTCAATGTTTGAGTCCTCGTCATTCTCACACGAAGTGCTGCACATGCAAAGTCAGTGCAGTTAAGTTCTTGGCCCTGCAGGAACATCTCTGTGATGAATATTCTGTCTTGCACTGGCACCTTATCAATCTCGATAATTGCCTTTGGTGCAGGGAGAATGTCTGTTGTTGTCGGTTTGAGTTGACCACTCGTGTCCTTGTGGAAGCCATTCTTTAATGGATCAAGAAATGTTTGCTGAGAAATTGCTGCTTGACCCCAAACGTATGCCTGGATATGTACCCGCATGATATGCTGCCTCAGAGCACCGACAGTTGGTGGTAACTTGTCATTCTCAGCCATTTTCTTACAGAAGGGATGCCACCGAAGTTCAGGATGCTGGAAATTGACACCACTTGGACAATAACCTGAACAGATAAATCTTGCTGAAGTTGTGTATAGGTCCTCTGACAGTTCAGCATCCTACAGAGCATAGCAAGGCATCTACCATATCATAATCAGCCTTCAAGTAGCACTGGAACCACTTTGCCTTACCATGTCGAGCGAACCGCCCAGTATTATCGGCACCTGTGAATGCGTGGAAGGCTGGCAATGCCTGGGCTCTCTCCTCATCTAGGGCTTCCAGATTGGCTCGATTTTGACAATGCTAATGCCATTGAGATAGATGTGTGTCTTGGCAGGAGATGATAGTTTGCTATGGCAAGAACCAGAATATCCGTATCAGGTGAGAATATCGTCAGCTCATGAATGTCAAATCTATCATACGTGATACAGCCTATAAAACTCGGGCTGTGCCTATGTCTAGGGCCATATCAAGGGCACAAATAACATTCATCACCATAAAAAGCAAACAGATGAGAAAAATGACATCCTTATTTCTTTGACTAATTTATTGACCTAAACTTATGTGATTTAAACGGAAGATGCGGGTAAATTAGGCCATGGGCCAATCACCCAAAATGGACTTCTCATTACATCTCGGGTGGCAAAGGTTGACTGTACTTTTTGGAAAGCTTTGTCTGGGCCAACTTTTTGGGTATGATTGCCACTCCAAATCGTAGCTTTATTGTAGTTTTTTGGGAAAATAGGCATTTTTGGGATAAAATCATGTTTTTTGAAATTTCAACTGTAGAAAAAATATCTGCAACAAAACAACATATTTGAGACTTGGAATAAATAGCTATGTAAAGTACAACCATTTTGGTGTGCTTTGTGTTGGGTTTCAATCGCGGTTACCATGGCAACAGCCATTTTAAGGTAAAAAACATGGTTTTTGATTGTGAAACTTTAAAAATGCATATCTCAGAAATGAAATGATTTTTGAACCATTTAAACGTAAACACATACTGATGCATCTGGGCAGTTTTAAATCCATAGTATGAGGGTAGGTTTAAGATAAATATATTGTTTTAGGGTAAAAATCACATTTTGAATTGCATTCTCGGATAGAAAAAACCAGTTTTGAGCATTTTAAATATTCTCTTTTATAAAGTATCAAAAGTCCATTTATCACTGTAGATGTATTACTATTAGCATCTTGGATGAGACCGAGTTCAAATAGATTGACGTTGCCATGGAAACGACCAATTTTGGGTTATAACACATTTTTTGACGGTGAAAATTTAAAAATCCTAACTTGGTAGAAATGTAATATTTTCGAGCAATTTGAACGCGAGCTACCACCTGACACCCCAAGGCTGTTTGTTTGTTCAATGGTAGAATAACCTGCAGGCAGCTGTCGTGTAAGTGTCTTAGATTTACATTCCTTGATCGCTATCATCATCATCACTTTCACCATCTGCTATACGGTTATGTCTGTCTGCTTCGTCATCCTCATATTGGTTGTCACACATCTGGTTTTACACACTTAGTGCATTTCAGTCCTTTTCGGATGCACGTACAGTCCTTTGCATCACAGTGGCGTACACAGCTACAGCTCATGAGCTCCAAAACAGCTGATGGAGCTGGTGGACCAGTCATCCAGAGAATCTCAAGGTCACCGCTGTCATCTGTAGACCATCCACAATCTGTTGGTGGGATTACTTCAGGAGTGCATTCAAGGATCTACGCCATATGGCTGCTTGGTAATTTGCCCGCTTGGCATGCTGGAACAGGCAATCTCTGCATGGTGGCAATTGTGCTGAAATCATGTTGCCCCTCTTTGATGTGAAGAGCTGATAACGACACTGGTTGACTTCAACTATAGCTCTATTAGAAACATAGAGATGGCAGGTGAATGCTTCAAGCTTTGCAAACAGTTCATTGGACATTTGCCATGACCGTCCAAGCTCACTGAAGCACTGCTGATAGTCACGGTCTTCTTGGTAAGTTTTAGTGCATTCAGTTTTCGCTTTCCGGCAAATGCACTGACCGTATCGCACCCCGTAAAGGCATGCAAGCCAATTAAGGCCTTGCAGACATCTTCACCAAGGGCGTTGGCAATCTTGGTTATGTCAATGTACTTTTGCCGAGTTTTTGTTCCAACCTTCTGATACATGGGTGAACGGATGATTTTGCTGAAACAATGCAAAGTACCAGAATGTCCGTGTCTTCAGCAGTTATCACAATAGCGTTGCACCATTTTCTGCCAGCTATAAGTG
>CM068960.1:38872235-38883666 GCA_035128595.1 Eptatretus atami | reverse complement strand
ATTTTGTGTGTGATTGTTATTGGTTGTTTACGTAATAATGAGACATATTAAACTGCCACTTATAAACTGGCAGTGATGACCGGTACCAGACGTCCGCTTTGATGCAACCCATTTTGATCGGACACCTGACCCTGACCTGACCATGATGTTGATTCTTATTATTCAATTGAATTGGAATGGGATTAAATATATTCAGTTCAAATCAATGGAAGATCAAATAGTACAGTCCCTGCATTGGAGTAATCAGAAGGAACACAAACAAGCAAAAAAGCAAAGAGAAGTCACAGGAGGAACCTGGATAGATCGCATTTCAGCCTGCTATCTCCTACCACCAAACCCATCCACGCACAGCCAAGTGAGCTTATTCAAAAATAAAAATAAAAATAACTCAGATCAAAATTTAATAATTCTGGCTGCAAGCCATCTGCCCGATAAGTGAAATTTAAGACATGTTTTCCACATCACCGCTAAGATCATAATCGTGAAGTTCATGCGATTGACAAGCGTTCCAGAAAACTTATTTAATATTTTTAAATCAATTTGCTGCCAAACCATGTGACCTATCTATTATCCTTAACGTGTGCACTCATGGCTTGGAGAACTTTTGTGGAAGTTTCCTCGACTCTGTCCAGCCATTCTGGAGAAGATTTTCATTGGTTTAGGTAAATCCAATACGGCTCCAAACCATGTGCCTATGACATCATAGTGTGAACCTTTTGTTCTTATGGATAGGCGGTCATACTTGTAAAGTTTTGTTCGATATGTTCAAACCATTTTAGAGAAGTATTTTGAAGGTTTTTTTTGTTTTTTTGAATACTTGTCGAGGCTCGTGTGAGAGTAACACACACGCACAGCAAGCGGGCATAGAAAAGAGGGCGGAGCGGAAGACAAAACATGGACAGAGACATTAGGAATCTGGGAAGAAGAGGATGGGTGGGGAACATGGGGAATAAAAGAGGACATACAGGGACTTTCAGAAGAAAAGCAGGGATTTGAAAGAGGTGGGCTGGTGGATTATCGGGGTAGAAAAGATCGAGATTTGATGGGGGATGATAAGAGTGTGTGAACAGCTTTTTTAAGCCTGGAGGGAAGAATGGAAATTGAAATAGAGTGAGGGTGTTATTCAAAAGGCGGGAAAAGGAAGGAAAGAGTGAAGGGACAGTATTCGATTTGGTAGTTTTTACCAAAAGGGGTTGTTGGCGACCTTGAGCGCCCGCGAAATGTGGTGGGACAAATCGCAGAGAGAGCAGGGGGGGCGAGGCTGAGAGGAGACAGTAGAAGACAGAAAGAACCACCGACCAGCCTGCGATAATGAGTGAGAGGCCCAAAGACTCAGCTCATGCGAAAGATGCAATGAACCGAATGCCTGGTTTCCACAATGTGAGGTGGAGACAGGAGCCAGCCAGAGGGAGACAGTATCTCCTCAGCTGTGGACAAAAGCTTTGTAAGTGCAGAGCTCAGTGGGCGAGGAAGACTTTGCACGACGGAGATCCCAGTCGGCGCTGGCTTGGAGGCGAGGTTGAAATGTGCTTTCCCAGAAAGTCAATGGCAGATATGAGACCCAGGAACTTGAAAAGAAGGACTCTTCCAGAGGATTGTTGAGAAAGTGGATGGGGGGGGGTTCTAAACGCCTTTCAGAGAGACATTGTGAGAGGTGTGAGATTTGTCGGATTGAAAGACATGTTACACGTGTTGGACCATTTGTTTGTGATTTACCCAGATCTCAGTGAGTGAAGAAGCGCTGCTTGCCGGTCTGAGTTGACCGATGGTACGGCAGAGGGTGGAGTCATCAGCAAAAGGATATAGAGGATCTCCAGAGTCGGAGATGATCATTGATAAATCAGAAAAGAACAGGGCCCAGAACGCTACCTTGAGGAACTCCAACCTGGACAAGAAAGGGGATGAAAAAACTCCATTAGGCCACACGTTGACTGCGACAGCGGAGGAAGTCTGCGAGCATGAGTGGAGATGCCTTGGATACCATCGGAAGAGAGTTTGGTGAGCAGGCAGGTGCCAGACCGTCAAAAGCCCGTGATATGTCCAGGATACGGCTCGGATTTCAGTCTGGCATTGAACCTCCATCCATTGTTGGGAGAGAGCAAAGCAGCATATCCAGGGTAGATGACCTGGTCTGAAACCAAATTTTGGATCAGAAATCAAGCCATTGAAGAAGAGAAGGATTCTGTCTGAACGATGAGGATTCATAACCTTGCTGATGATTGGAGAAGGCTGATTGGTCCTATTGCAGGGATCTTTTTGCACCTGTTATGCAGGCAGTAATGTTTGCTGATTTCCAAGCAGATGGCACGATGACCTTGACACAAATAGAGGGTGAATAGAACAGAGAAAGGGTGAGCAAAGAGCAGAAGAGCAGGTTTAGGACATCGTGGCTGATGCCGGTCTGGATCGGTTGCAGAATCTGAATATGAGGTTTGACAGCAAGCTCGCCACCTTGTCAGGAGAAAAGGACAACAGAGTCCAGGGACAGTTGGGTGCGACTGCGTAAGGTGTAGAGAAACGATGGTTTTGAAACACAAGATTTAGCGCAAACACCGATTTAGCATTCAGCCTTTCACTGTCAGTCAGTTAGATCTGTGACATGCTACAGGTACCATGTAAAACTTACTAACCTGTTCCTATGGTCGGGTTGTCGGACTAAAACCGTCTCCGCACCAGGTTTTCTGGTGAGGAGGGTGTGGATATGACACCCAGCAGATTAAAAACAAAACGTCAAAGGCGAGGAGCTCCTGTGAGCCAACGGCCATCCATATCTAGTGCCCAACTGTGGTCGTGACGTCTCCCTGCAAGTTGGTTTACTTTTATTAGGAGGTGGTGGCAGATTGCACTCCGGCACCGTAAACCTCATTTCCGCAAAACACAAAAAACGCAAAAAAAATCTGAAAACCCCTCGTGGGAGTCCCTCCGTCAGCTTCCCTCGCAGGGCAACTCACTGGATGACGGGATTGGGGCAAAGCCTTCGGACCCCCAATCTTTGATGATAGGAGGAAACCACGGGTAACATCCCTGGGTCAGATTGCGGGAGAGTGGTGCGAGTGGTGCTGAGGTGTCGTCCACCAGACGGCGGTCTCCTTGGGTTAACCTGAGGCGGTCCTTCGGGTGGGTGCCTGGAATGTCCTATCCCTAGAGAGAGGGATCACCTGTCTCTGTTATCATCGAGCTCAAGCGTTTGGCAATTCGGGATTGCAGCTCTCCTGAGGTTCGGAGACGGATTGCGGCGAGATAAGTGGGTGGTACACCTACTATGGTCTGGCGCTCTGATGTTTACCATCCCAAGAGTTGCTGTAGCTGTGTCCAATAACTACCCCAATGATGATTGAGGTAACACCGTCAACCGAGCTATTATGAGATTAGAGATTCGTCACTCCTTAGGTGTCATTTTCCCTGGTCTCTGTTAGCTCCGAATGAGGCGATGATCTCACCGTTGAAGGATCATTCTACGCCACGCTCGAGCTGTGGTTGATACAGTGCCCCAGACGAGATACACTTCTAGTCCTGGGGGATTTCAATGCATCGACTGAACTGAATCGGGATGTAGGGTGTTGTGTTGTGCCCATGGTCAGAACTATGAACCAGAAATAAGCACTAAGTTCTTGACTTTGCAAGAAGTCATGACTTAGGGTGCTGGTTTCATGTTTCAGCGCCCACAAGCTCATCGCTGGACTTGGTATTCCAACGCTGGCGTGGGCAAAGGAGATGACCATGTCCTCAGTGACGGTCGTGGAGGATGATCCAGAACTGCAGGGTTTACCGGTGCTCAGTTCTCAATACTGACCACAGGCTTGTGTGTAGCAACTCTAAAGCGGCACCTTAAATCCTGGAGAAATGGGTACCATCCCAAGCCTAGGCTGGATGTTGGCAAGCTCAGGGTATGAGCAGAGTAGCTGAAGGATTTTGCGACAGGCTGAGTGGACACTTGGGGGGTCTGGGTGCTTTGGGGGTCCCGAAGAGTTGTGGTGCCTTCAAGACCACCGTCCTGTGTTGCCGTGTGGATGTCTGGAACTCACCGCAGGGAAAAGAAGAATTTTGTCTCTCAAGGGACACTGGATACCATGACCATAGTCGCAGGGCCAGGCTGAATGGCAGAGCTGAGCGTTCAGGAGCTGAGGCGTAAAACTGTACGTGCACTAGGGTGGACAAGGAGGCCTATGTGCGAGGAATCGTGAGGGGGTAGAGCATCACCTGTGGACAGTGATTCTCGACCCGCTTACAGGGGAATTCGCGCATTTGGCGTTCATCCAAGCCCATCCCTGGCGAGCACTGCAGTTAGAGCAGAGAGGGTGGAGCTTTTGACAGAGGAGTCTGAAGTGAAGGCCCGCTGGCCGTACTTTAGGCGGTGTACCAGGCTGATCCCCAGCTGTCGAGTTGGGAACCGTCCCAAGTGTGTTAAATCCCTGTTGCGACCCTCCAATCAACTGGTCCCTCGCTTGTGGAAACACGGGCTCGCTGCGTGAACAGTAAGAGGGCAAAGCTCCGGGATCTTGTGGCATCCATAGCTGAACTCTCAAGGTCGCGTGGAAAATGCTTTGACTTCGTGTCGTTGCATGCAGTTTTTTGACTCTGCCTGGACTACAGGATCAATTCCAACTGCTGGCAAGACGGCCTTTGTTGTCCTCTCTGAAAGGGAAGGGTGATCGCCAAACTGCAACAACTTACCGGGGTGACGCTGCTCTCACAAGTGCCCGCAAGGTTTTGCACGATACTCTCAATGGTTCGCAACCATCAGCTTGAGCACTCAAGCTGCGAGCAGTCAGGCATTTACATCCAAAGAGGTCAACGATTGGACCGTATCCTTCTTCTTCGTTCCTACTCAACGCAGACGAGTTTCGCATGGGCTGCTTGCAGCTATGTTGACTCTGTAAAGCGGTTTGATTCAGTGAATCGGGATGTCCTCTGGAGGATTCTTGGTCTTGTGACCCGGGTGCCACCCACACAAATCCGATCCATCTGATTTGATGTCGAACTCTAACTCTTGGTACTGGATCTTGGAAGTGTGTGGTACCTCTCTGACTTATTCCCAGTTGTTACTGATTCGCAGGGGTGTGACTGCCCCACACTTTTCAGCACTTGATAGGACTGATTTTAGGAGGGGTGTCGGAGAGATCATAGCTGCGCGTGATCGTTTTGAATGACAAATCTCGGACTTGATTTTTGCCAATATGCAGCATCTTTGCGGAGACTCTTAGTATCCTTTGGGGGCCCTCGTGGATGGATGAGAGTCGGAGCCCGGTGTGGATATAGCGGTTACTTTTGGGTCAAAGCTAAGATCCCAGGCTTTCGGTGACAATTTTGGATGTGTGCCTGTGTCTGTCTGTGGTTGTTTTGTAGGCATTTGAAGTTGTCGTGGAGGAGTTTCCTATTCACTGGCAAGTAATCTCCATCATGTCTCTGCTAGGCTATGGTCGAGTCAGAGGTCAATTAAGAGATCTGGGGCGGTGTCGGCCTGGGGCTCATTGGATTCCCTGGATCAATGGTGTGGCGCGCCGTTACCCTGTAGGCTGGAGTGAGCGAAGTCCGCGTCTCAGGTCCTTTTACTCCACAGTCTTGCTCTAAATTGGATGCGAGACTTGGACTCTGCACAAGATCTGAGACGGAGACTAAGTTAATATCCTTCCTCGCGTAACGGCGCCAGTCTAGGTTTCTGTGATCGGATCATAGTCCCCCTCGTTAAGGCTTATCGCTGGTCCCAGGATTTTTAGTGTCCCAACGAAGGCGGCAGACATACTATCACTGTTGCTGAAGAGAGACTCGGATGAGATTTGGTTAACCTGCCATAGTCCGTGAGCGTCAGTTGCGGCTGTATGGATATGTGGCTGTTTCCTACGCCCTGATCCTGGCTCACCAGATTCCTCTCAGCGGATGGGAGTCTCATGAGTGGCGGAGGCAGTGGGGGGGGGCCAGGTAAGTGGCTCCTTCCACCACGGCCCATCGACAACATTCTCTCACACAAACAGCCCAACATGAGAGGACAGCAGCACCCACCAAAATGGTCACCTCCGACGTGGTTCGAGGACGTGGGTATTGATGTTAGTCTATTTGACAAGCAAAAAACCCAGACTTCAAAAGTCGCAGATCCTAGCGGGGACTGGGCGGCCGCTGGGGCATCTGCTCCCTGCGGGGAGATGCGGCCTCCACAGACGTTGGTGGAAAAAAGGTGATGCTCCAGACCCCTTGAGGCCGAGCGGGGCTATACCCCCAATAGGGCGGAAAGTGGGAAATCCTGATAGCCAGGTAGCCAGATGACTAACTGCGGCACTCATTTGCTTAATCTGCAACAAACGAGTCGATGCTCGCCACCTCCCTTGAATCAATTCTACAAACGATGCAACCTGACCTTTTCACAGTGTGGTATTAGCAGTGCGGCCATTGATGAGGTAAGGGAGGGGATGGAGGGGGAACCAGATTTGACACCAGCCAAAACACGGACACGTTTGACATCTTACCTCGTTCATGACACTGTGCTCCATCCGCAAGGTGTGGGGGACCGTCTCTTTGAGGACGGACGAGCAGACGAAAGCTCCAAACAAGTGGTGGTAATGAAACAGTCGTCGCTGGTACTAAAACCCACGCACTTTACCACTCTCATGAGCTTAAGTAGGAAAAGATGCTGTCAAGTAGTAGGTTCATGGGCCTTCGATCATTCAGCTTTTGGTGGACCGGATAGATACAAACCCCGCGCCCGCTCTCCGAGAGGAATCCGATTCACTGATCAACGCTTTAAACAGTCAACATAAGGCCTGCACGCAAGACCCTGCAGAAACCTGTCTCGTTTGCCGGGGAGCTTTGTGGAAGAACTGAGAATTACTGAGCAATGTAATGGATCTGGCAATGTTCCCAACTGAGGCAAAAGGCAGTTGTGATTCAGGAGACATAACAAAAAGGAACAAACGGTCATATCGTTTGACTCATTGGTGTTACAAGGCCGCTTCGAAGCATATGTCGGTACAGCTGGTGTCAGCTGGGCGAACCTATGCAATTCGCAAAGACTTGCCGGCCTGAGAGCGTCAACCCTCGGTCAGTTGTTGAGTTTGCGATACCTTCCTTTCCAGAGAGGAAAAGGCCTCTCCAGTTCGAGTTAGTTTTTGGATGATGCTGTGTCCAGGCAGAGCAAACAAACTGCTGCCAACGACAGAGTGCAGCATTTTTCACAGCCTTCGAGAAAGTTCAAAGCATGATGCCGACAGATCCTGGTAGCTTTGCCCCCGTTTCAGCACAAACTGGTTACGCAGACCGGCCCGTTTCCAGCTAGCGAAGGTGTGATACAACAAGTTATTGGAGGGGTTTCAGGAGATCCAAGACAAAGGATTGTTCGTTGTCTGAACAGCCTTGACGTCCAAGCTCGAACAGCTGGGGTTCACCTGGTACAACCAGTCAAAGTAACGGCCCACCGCGGGGGGGCTCCTCAGACTCCTCTGCAAACTCCCTCTCGGCCTATCTGCAGTGCTCGAGGGATGGGTTGGATGAGCCGCAATGCCGAATCCTGTCGTTAGCGGGTCGCGATAATCATGTCCACAGGTGATGATAAAACAAAACAATAACTAACCCCTACAGGATTCCCTTCGACATAGGCCCATCTCCTGCCACCTCAGTGCACGAGCTTCAGTGATCCAGGGCGGGAGGAAGGGTAGGACAACTGAAGACGAGAGGGGATAAATTGTGACGAGGGAGGCAAGTTTTTTGGAAAGATTTCCAGGATGAGTTTGATGTGGAGAAGTCAGCGATAGGAGACCAGTTATAGTTTGATGGCTGGCTTGGGTAGACCATCGAGGGCCAGTCGGTCTTTTAGTGAATATAATGAAGAAAAAGAAGATACCCCAACAGCTCGAGCGCGGGCGGTAAAACGCCAGAGAATAACGTGAGTAATTCTACTAGAATATAAACGCTCTCTAAAGCCAGAGAGAATGTCCATCTCTGCTGCAAACAAGCAGAGTGGTCCAGAAGGAACCCCGACTGTGGAGCGGAGGAGTAGAGCAAGATAGTTCCAGGGCTGGGAAATTTGTCATAACTAATCAGGATCAACTACGAAAGATGGAGTACCCGATTGCGGGTTTTTTTTGGGCCAGGAAAAAAAGATCTGCGGTCGGGCGAAAGTTGACCGTTTGCGGAGTCAACCCAATAGGTCGGCAGAAAAGTTTTGCTGAAGTGCCATGACAGTGAGAAGAGGTTTACTCACCCTAGCCAACGGCTGGAATTTTCTTTCTGGCATGACACTTGAAGTCCATTAACGGAAGAGTAGGAGTTTGGATGTGAGAGATAGAACAAGTTGGTCACTGTTTGGATAGTGGCTGGAGAATGGAGGCTGCATACTCACGTCGTTACTGTGGAGCGTCGCTCAGTAGGACTACGTCAAAACACAATAAATGAGTGTTGGGAGTGGAGGGAACCGTGCCAGAGTGCCTAGGTTTGCTCTCCGGGGCTTGTGTTGAGGAGACACAATTCCTTCTTTCCTGGCGAGGATGGCGGTTATGCAATTAGAACGAATCCTCATAACCCGGCCATCAAGGAGGTGAGGGTTAGTGAGAGGGGGAAGGAGTCTGCTGATGAAGAGAGCAACTACTCCTCACCAGGACGTGACTTACGCCGAATCGACTTGCCTTCAGGCCCCAACCCGGAGACGGGCAGATGACACACAAGGCCAGGAACCACGCATAATCCCATAGGTCGGGACTCAAGCACCTGTCGCACACGCATTCTGACGGTGGCTCAGAGCTAACTGCTCTCGATTCTAAAAGTTATTTTGTGTCTTTAGCGCTTCTCCCAACCACCCACCACTACACGCAATAATGTGGTTTTCGACCGTGGCCAAGCCTGTCTCTGGAAAAGATCAGCCTTGAGGCTGGAGAGAGTGTGGAGGCGAAGTCCCGGTAATTTAGAGGCTCTCACACGTTAGAGAGGGAGGGGAGAGGTTTTGCGGTGACCTTCGGCTTACGGGGGGTGGATGCCGGGGGAAGTGGTGATGGCGTGATGTGGGGATCAAGGGATCGAGGGGGACCGATCGAAGTGTTGGGTGTTGTCTGTGATGGACCAGGAAGTGTGGGGGATTGCACGCTCCCAGGTTAGGCCCTTACGGCGCTGGCGCGTGTCGTGGGCGGGTATGGCCGAAGAGGAAAAGCTCTGTGGTGCTGGGGAAGAGGGTGGCGACCGTAAGAAGGGTGAAGAAGGCAGTTTGAGGAACTTGCGGTTGTAGGTGAGATTCTGGACGTCTTGCCCAAAGAGATGTCCCAGGTGAGAGGTGCAGTGGAAGGAGAGGCAGCTTGGCGCGTTGTGACATGAGAGGGGGTCCAAGTACACTTGTGGCGGATGCGGATTGATTGTGAGGGGTGGGGTTGAGCGTGAGCCATAGCTGTGAGACGGAAGCGACACCAAGGTGAGCTAAACTCGGGGGAAAGGGTTTTTCGTTTCTTGGATTAGCAGAGAGAGGTGTGCAAAGACGGGGGAGGGAGATTTTTTAGTTGTGGTCTGGGTAGAGTCGCAGAGTGCGTGTAGGTTGTGTGGACGAGGAGAACGACAGACCCTTGGGTGGACCGAGGCTACTCTGACGCAGTTCAATGAGGAAGCCAATGGTGAGTTGCAATCGAACATTGGGATAACAAGAAGGAATGGTTGTATCTGGACAGGCGAACATTCGTACATTCAATGACAGAATCCCAACTGGCCAAGGGTTTTGATAAATGAAGATCTTTTCGGAGTGTATCAGAGATGCGACTTTACGCTTGGACATCGTTCTTGGGATAAGGACCTGATTGACCTACAAGACAGAGTAGGCGAGCGTTCCGAATATGTCCTAGAGATGGTGAGAAGACCAACCGCTTACCTTACATCCGGTGAATCAACCATAGCCAGTGGTCATTTTGTTCTCAGTCGGAGCATAAACGAGACCAGTGGAAATGACACTAATGGTTGAGTGGTGAGCGACATAGCTTAATGCTATTGATAAATAGATCGCTAGAGGGTCTGTATGACCGGTTTACTTTGAGACATCGCGCTTTCACATATATCGTAAGTAGTGGAGGGGTCGCATTGAGTAAATGGACCAGCTAAGCATACTCTTGTGCTGATCTTGGGTATTATGGACACTACGGATCACACATTCAGAGCTGACAGTACACACGTGTACAAAAGAAGAAAGATATGGAACAGTTTAAATATAAGATGATCGTTTTCCTTATATAATTATTATGATATTATTGTGATTATACCACCGTTTGACAGAGAGTATTTCTAATCACAGTTTAGTCGCGTCTTCATTAGGCAGATACCGGCCCTCGGTTGTAAGAAACCTATAACAAAATCATGGACGTACGGGTGGCAATACCAAATTCGGAGATTCGCTGAAGAGACTCAGATTGGAGATTCGTTCAATGCAGAAGGGGTCAGAAAAAGGCATGATATAGATCAACTCTCTTAGTGGGTGGATATAGAGAGGCCATGTAACCGCAACTTTGGCTCTTGGGGGAGGTTATCGTCAACAAAATAGTGCAAACATCTTGAAGGACAATTTATCTGAACTCAGAAGTAAGGATGTTGCGTAAAACCACCAATTGTGGGCCCGCTGGTTTTTGGGACGACACCCTCCCAGACCACCCGAACACGCCCCGTTGCAACCCAGAATGTTCCTGCCGTGGTTCCACTCCTGATCAATCAAAGATTGGGGGTCCAGGCTTGTGGCCCATCCCGGCAACCTTCTCTTCAGTGACTGCCCTGCGAGAAGTTCTGCACAAGTGAGTTCCACGATGGTTCCCATCAGATTTGTGCGTTTGTGTTTTGCGGATGAGGGTTTACGGGCCGGGATGTGCACACCCGCACCAACTTAATAAAAGGTAACGCCAAACGGCAGAGACTCCACAACACTTGGGCACTTGAGCCTCTCGTACTAAGGAGGCTCACCGCCCTTAGACAGTTTTTTTAAATCCTGCGGTGTCCAATCCAACACCCCTCCAACCAGAAACTGGTGGGGGACGACCGGTTTAGTCGCGACAACGAATGGAAGGTTAGTACAGGTTTTAATGACCTGTAGCAGGTCACATGATCAGACCTGAACCTGACCAAAGTGAAAAAGGCTGAAATGCTTAAACTCGTGTTGCACTAAATCGTTGTTTCAAAAAAACCACGTTCCTTTTACCCACCTACGCAGCGCCAACTGCCCCTGACCTGGTGTCCCTTCTCTGACAGGGCGAGCTCTGCCAACCTCGACCAGACTTGAGCTTAGAAAGATGCTGTTTTCTGGCTCTCCTGAGGGTAGATACACACTTGTTCCGAGCTTTGTGGAAGAAACTGAGATTACCCTCAGTTGGATTTGCTTTCCACGAGGCAAAGGCAAGTTGTTTCAGGACAACGGCCTCGCCACAAGCTTCAGTGATCCAAGGGCGGGAGGAAGGGTAGGACAACTGAAGACGAGAGGGGATAAATCTGT
>CM068960.1:38855190-38866261 GCA_035128595.1 Eptatretus atami | reverse complement strand
ATCAAAACGTGATGAAATAACCTGGCCTGTTATGTGCAGGATGAGAGGCTGAGCCATGGAATAATAAATGCTCACCTCAATGCATAACATCTGTGAGGAGTGAAAGTTTCATTTACATTCAAATTGTGCCCAAACAGCAATTAACTTGTCTGCACATCTGTTTACAAAGTTAAGCACTTGTGGGAGTTCCAAAAAGTGCACTGCAGTGCAAACAATAAACAGATGGCCACACTGACAACACAACTCCATCAAAATTGTAGTCTCACAAGTACCCTCAATTGCATCCTCTCACTGGCAATACACGGCAGAAGCCAACATGCGCAAGCACATGCTCCAAACTAACAACATGAACAAACAGGTACACATAGAGACACACACACACACACACACACACACACACACCACAACACCACACACACACACACGCATAACACAAAAGAAACAAACGCACGCCAACACGCACACGCTGGACACGTTGCGTGCGCGCACACCGTGCGCGCAACACACACACACACACACACACACACACACACACACACACACAACACACACACACATCGACCAAAGCACAAACCCAAACAAAAGTACAAAGGATGTATGCCAACAACACAAGGCCATCTGTTTATGTTTGCACTGCAGTGCACTTTTTGGAACTCCCACAAGTGCTTAACTTTGTAACCAGATGTGCAGACAAGTTAATTGCTGTTTGGGCACAATTTGAATGTAAATGAAACTTTCACTCCTCACAGATGTTATGCATTGAGGTGAGCAATTTATTATTCCATGGCTCAGCCTCTCATCCTGCACATAACAGGCAGGTTATCTTCATCTACGTTTTGATAACTAACTTTAGGGGTTTTGGATGCTCATCCAGTCACAGCAGAACCTTTTTTGATCAGAGTTGTCCTATTGGATTGATATGCATCTTCTCTACGTTCAAGATGCCTTACGATGCGTTCCGTTGATATGGAGATTTAAAATTTTCTTGGGCTGCTGGCTAACTATTTTGTTACACCTACTTCTTTTTACATTTGACACGCTTACATTGGTTCAATCGGATAAGACATCCAGCTTAACATTGCCTCTGTAGCACTGTTTTACTTTCAATAGCAATATTTTTGCTAAGTTGCTATAACCTGTGTACAAGGGTAAAATGCAACTCTCTCTATCTTCCTCTGACCTTGTTTCTTTGGTATTCCTACCTGAGCAAATTACTCATAAAGGCGCTGTCACACCTTGACGATTTAGCCAGCAATGGCAACGAGTAAAAATGTATGTAAAACGTTGGCGTACGCTGAAAATTTTGAATGTTTTTAAAAAGTTTTGGCGTATTCATAACGTGTTGGTCGTATGCATAACATATAGTGACGCGGCACAGAACGTTTTGTTGTCTTATAGATAACTATACCAACGAATGCTTAGCCTGTTGTCGGCGTTCACAACCTATGCCGCAATGATAGTTAACTCGGCATAGCGCGCTGCACGTTATCGCCGACGAACTCGTGGCGTAGCCTGTGTAAAAACCTGCCGCTCGCCGATTTAAATCATAACCGCCTGAAAATTGGAATGTGTCAACCACACGCAGTCACACCTTGACGATTTAGCCAGCGTATGCCGACTATGAAAAATGTGTCTAAAACGCTGGCACACGTTGAATACGTTATGGGTAAGTTGTGTATACGTTAAGAGCACGCTGAAAAACGATGAAGTATGGCTGTCATATTTCGTGTACGTTTTGTACGTCGTGAAATTTCAAGCATCTGAAAATTTTACGACGTACTCGCCGTATGGCTTTCCAAACCAAAACGTTGTCCGCTAAAACGGCTTGGGGAAAATAAGTTGTGAGGCACGATAATGCGATCGTTGACATACACGTCGACACAAGTTCCTTGTAAGTTATCTCATAAGTCGTATAACTATTCTGTCGAGGTAATGTTTAGCATATCCGAAACTTATTTTCTCCATCAAGGCACATTTTCTTTTTTCTCCTTGGCTCCGTGAAGGCATGTGACGAAATATCTGAAGTTGTTGTTGTTGTTTTTGTGTTTTTTTGTTTTTTTTTGTCTATCACGAATTTTAAAATATATTTGGACATTTGCTTTTAAGTTTCGACGTCGACGTGACTCAGGGATGAGAGAGTAGCCTGAAGAAAGAGTTTGCGAAACAGGCTGGAAGTGGACCTATGGGGGGTCTGGTGCTTTGGGGGGTCTGAAGAGTTGTAGGAGATGCTTCAAGACACGTCCTTGCTGTTGCCAGGTGGATGTCTTGGAATCACCGCAGGGAAGAAGATTTTTGTCTCTAAGGGAAACTGGATCATTGAACGGCGCAGAGTCGCAGGGCCAGGCTGAATGGCAGAGCTGAGCTGTTCAGGAGTGGGCGTAACACCCTGTACGTGCCTAGGTGGACAAGGAAGAAGGGCTATGTGCGAGAATATCTGTGAGGGGGTAGAGCATCACTGTGGGAAGGTGATTCTCGGACCCGCATTCAGGGGATACTCGCGCAATATCGTTCACATCCAACCCCATCCCTCGAGCCTGCAGTTAGAGAGAGAGTGGGAGGCTTTTGAAGAGGAGTCTGAAGTGAAGGCCCGCTGGGAACAACGGTTACTTTGAGCGGTTGTACAAGGATGATCTCCCCCAGCTGTCGAGTTGGACGTCAAGCGGTGTTAAATCCTGTTGCTGGACATAATACAACTGTGGTCGCACCTTCGCTTGTGGAAACACGGGCGCGTGACCAGTTGAAGCGGGGCAAAGCTCCAGGGATCTGTGGCATTCCATGCTGGAAGCTTCTCAAGGCTGTGGAAATGCTGCAACTCGTGTCCGTTGCATGCAGTTTTTGCTCTGCCTGAACAGCGGCATCATCCCATGACTGGAAGAGGGGCTTGTTGTTTCGCTCTTCTGGAAGGGAAGGGTGATCGCCAAGACTGCAAGCAACTACCGAGAGAGGATAGAGATGATACTGCAGTGCCCGGCGCAGGTTTCTGCGGATAATTCTTCATAGGGTTGCCACCATCTGCTTTGAGAGTCCAGAGCAGTTCAGGCTTTACAACCAAGAGGTCAACGATTGAACGTATCCTTGCTCTTCGTGTCGCTCACTCCGACGCAGACGAGAGTTCGCAGGGGCTAGATATAGAGATATATGTTGATCTCTGTAAAGCGTTTTGATTCAGTGAAACCCGCTGGGATGTCCTCTGGAGGATTCTTGGTCTTCGTGGGGTGAAACCAAAACTGAATCGATCTGATGCTCTGAACTCTACTCTTGGTACTGAGAGTGGCTGGTGAAGTGTGGTGGTACATCTCTGATATATTACAGTTGTTACTGGAGGTTCGTCAGGGTTGTGTAATGGCCCCCAATTTTCAGCACTTGTAATGGACTGGTTTTTAGGGAGGGTGTCCGGAGAGAATCAAGCTGCGGTGCATCGTTTGTGAATGTCAGATCTCGGACTCTTGATTTTTGGCAGATATGCAGTCATCTTTGCGGAGACTTTTAGATATCCTTTTGGGGGCCTCGTGGTGCTGATGAGGAGTCGGAGCCGCTGGGAAATTACGGGTTTCTTGGTCAAAACTACGATCCAGGCTTTCGGTGACATTTTGGATGCTGCTGTCCTGTCTGTGTCTGTTTGTGTGAGGTGTTGAGGGGTCGTGGAGAGATTCACTTACCTTGGCAGTGATATTCATGTCTCTGCTGGCTGTGTAGTCAGAGGGTATAACGTCTGGGTCGGGCCTGGGAGTCATGGATTCACTGGATCATGGGTGTGGAGTGCCGGTACCTGTGCGGGATGGACGAAGTCCGAGTCTTCAGGTCCTTTGTACTTCCAGTCTTGCTCTATGAGCGAGACTTGGTACTCCTGACGCAGGATCTGAGACGGAGACTTAATTTCCTTTGGACGCAGGTCTCTTCGGAGAATCCTGGCTATCGTGTCGGATTTTGGTGTCCAACGAGCGGTTGCTGAGTAGAGACTCGGATGAGATTTGCTTACTGCATACGTCCGTGAGCGTCAGTTGCGCTGTATGGAATGTGGTCGTTTTCCTGACGCTGATCCTGCTCACAAAGATTCACTCTCAGCGAGGGAGTCTATGAAGTGGAGGAGGAGTGGGCCGACCACGTGCCTCTGGTTGCAGCAGGTTGACCATCATCTCAAGGAGATGGGGATCGGGCCTGTGGCTATCGCTGGGGGATGGCCAGACGGAGCCACCTGGATGTTTAGCGGCGAAAGTGGACGCAGCGAGCGCTGTTCTGGCAACATGCTCCATAGCCTGCCTGACCTTTTCACGTGTGGTATTAGCAGTGCGGCCATTTGAGGTTAAGGGAGGGGATGGAGGGGAACATACACCAGAAACAGATTTTGATTAGTATGCCCCAGGATTTTGAGTAGGGAAGAGCAGGTTGAAAGTTCAGACTGAGCTTAGAATAGATGCTGTTTTCTGCTCTCACTGAGGGTAGATACATCACTTGTTCCGACTTTGTGGATAGAAAACTGAGATTACCTTCAGTTGGATTTGCTTCTAACGAGGCATAAGGCAAGTTGTTTCAGGACAAGGCCTGCACAACTTCAGTGATCAAGGTGCGGAGAAGGTAAGACAAATGAAGAGAGAGGGGATAAATCTGTGCACGAGGGGAGAAGTTTCTTTAAAGATTTCCCAGGATGAGTTGATGTTGGAGAAAGTAGCGATAGGAGACGTCTATAAGTTTTGATGGCTGCTTGGAGACCCTGCCAGTCGGCTTTAGTTGAAATGCCAGATCGACGGCGGTGAGGTGGTTTCTCTGATAATAGCCTAGAGAGATGTCACTTTGGTACAGGATGTGGTGCAGAAGAACCGATTGGAGCGGAGAAGAGCAGGCAGATATTGTCAGGGCGAAGATTTGTCAAATCAGATCAGAAGAGATGGAGTACATTGGTTGAGATCCGGGTCGGGAAGTTTGACCGATTGAGTCAGTCCCAATGAGTGCAGAAAGCTTTTGCTGAATGCATGAAGGTGAGAGAGGTACCCACACCTAGAACTGCATGATCATGACATTGAAGTCCCCACATATGAGGAAGAGAGAGTTTTGGATGAGAAGATAGAAGTTTGGTCCATGTTTTCGGATAGTGAGGTGGAGAATGGAGTTCCATCACTGTTTAGGTGGCGGTCAGTACACACATAAATATGAGGTTGGGAGTGGAGGGAAGCGTAGCCAGAGGTGTTCGCTGGGGTGTGGGGGAGTGAGGGTAGTGCATGGAGAGTGCAGGATAGAGTCTTTTGATGCAAGAGACGCAACTCCTCCACAGGACGAGACTCAGGTTCTGGGCTATATCCGGAGAGGAGTAACCAGGGAGAGTACTTGGAGCAGACACGTCTTGGGGGCGGAAGTTTTTGTTAGCGCGATTATGTCTGGTTGTCAGTGCACCTGTATGGAAAGATTGAAAGGTTTGAGCGAGTCCCCGGATTTGAGGTCGCACAACTGTTAATGAAGAGGAGGGGAGAGGTTTTTGTGCAGGGGTGGGGAGGGGAGTGGGAGGGTAGGACAAGGACGAGGGGGAGGTAAGGAGGGTTGTTGAAAGAGTGTGGGGGATTGCAGATAGCTAGGGGAGGGGGGCCGGATGAAGAGGAAGAAAAAGCTCTGTGGTGCTGGGGGAGAGGGGGGACAAGAGAGGGTGAAGAAGGCAGTTGAGGATTTGAGGAGATGGAGTGAAGAGATGTAGGTGAGAGGGCAGTGGAAGGAGGGCAGCTTTGTGGATGAAGAGGGGGGGCAACTTTGGGAAGGATGAGTGAGGGGAGTGACATGAGAGAGAAAGGAGAGGGGGGGTTTTTGAGAGAGGTGAGAGGGGAGTTTTTGAGAGAGGTGAGAGGGAGTTTTGAGGAGAAGAGTGGTGATGGTTTTGCTTTGCAGAGTGAGGGGTGAGAGGGGTGAGTTGGCACTGAATTGGAAAAAAAGAATGGTTGATGAAAGCGAACATATCATAGAACTGGGTTTTTTAAAGTTTTTCGGTCAGAGATGCATTATAACACGTTTCTTGATGGCATGTAGATAAAGGTCGAATTCAGAGAAATGGGTGAGAAGAAACGCTATTTACAAGTTGGATTTTTTTGGCAAGGTATGAAGGAGGAGGTCGAATTTGTAGAGGCAGTCTGTTTAGAATAGTAGATGGTAGAGCATTTGATAACAGTATGAGTACCTAACAGTACGGTGAAGAGGAAGATGAAGATTATAAGAGATGTTTTTATTATTATTATTATTATTATTAATTTTTGTTTGAGAGAGTTTTATAGATTAAGGTCATAGAGTGGTTGTAGAAAAAATCGTGAGGTGAATGTGAAATTGGAGTCGTTAAATTGCAGGGGGTCCAAACCGATCACGTGGTTTATGGGAGAAGCACTTGGCTCTGGGAGGTGTATCGTCAAAAAGTGAAATTAATTGTATTTTAAATAAGGATTGGTAACATTGGAAAGGGAAGTTGAAGTAAAATCGTGAAGTGGTGTGGTGAATTGGACGGGTAAACGGCGTGTGAACTGCTTTATTATTATTTTATTTTTTTTTAATACAATATGGCTGCCAAATCACATTGGAGCGATGATGGCATCAAAAAATTTTGTGCAAACCTTTTTATCCGGCGAGATGACGGGCTTCAAAAATTTTCATACTGATCGGATGTTGCATTCTGTTTATGTTATCTTATAACGTATCCAAAAGCACATATGAGTCAAAAAAAATCACACTCATTCCCTATGAGTTCTTAGCTCGGTGGCCAAGTTTCAGACAAAAGAAAACAAAAAAGAAACAAAAACAAGAGACAACCAAAACAACACACCAGTCAACAAAATCACACAAAAAAAAAAAAAAGACCACAATCAAAAAGAAAATAAACACAACAAACAAAAAAACAACAAAAAAAAAAAAACAACATCAAAAAATACACCAGAACATACAAAAGTTCAGCATATCTGCAATTCAATCAAACAACGACCCAACGATACAAAAACAAAAAAAAAAAAAACAACAACAGAATCGAATCAACCACCATCAAGATCAAAATCAAACAAAAAAAAAATCACACACTCACAAAAAAACCAGAATCCAAGAGAAACAAAATAAAAAGACGTAAGGAAAAATGCGTTTGCGGATCCAACATCAAAATCAAGCGAGAACCACAGAAACAAGAAAGAAAAATCAAAAAATCACCACAAAAAACAACAAAAAACACAAAAAACAAAACACAAAACAAAAAAAAAAAAAACAAACAAAAATAAAAACAAAAACATCATAAAAAAAAAAAGTAACACATAAAAAAAAAAAAAAAAAATCAAACAAAACAACAGAGAAAAAAGAACATCGATAAAAAAAACCAAAACACAAAATAAAAGAAAAAAGAAAAAGAGAACCAGCAAATCACCAGTATTATGAAACCAAACAAAACAAACACAAAAAAAAAAAATTAAGAAATAAAAACAGAACAAACAAAAAAAAAAAAAATACCACAAAATCAAAAAAAAAATAACACAAAAATAAAAATCAAAAACACAACAAAAAAACAAAAAAAAAAAATACTAAAGACAAAACAATGAATCATCAAACAGCATCCAACAACAACAAAAAATCAAAAACAAAAGAACAACAAATAAAAAAATAAGATCCAGGAAGATCACACAAAAGACAAATAAAAAACATCACAAAAAACAAAAGAAACCAAACACACAATATTTCCTTGGTGTAGTTTCAGATACAGAGGTCCAAAGTTTTTGTTTTTCCAACATGGCTGCCACAGCATGTGACCTATGCGTCATAATTTTCATTAAAACATTCTGCATGAGCTCCTGTGGTGAAAATTTTGTCTTTATCCGACAAGTAGCTGCGGAGTAAAACACTAAGTTCTGTGTGGGCCAAACAAACAAACAAACAGACCCAAATGCAATTACCCTCTCCTTCGGTGAGGGTAATGAGACCTGGAGTATCATCATTGTGATATGAATTTGGGACTGACATAGCCTAGAGGTCGGTGCACTCACCTCTGACTGAGTTTGAATCTGTCGAAGCACAGTAGTTACACAAATTATTTTGTAAATTTTGCTCATGTTTGATGCACTCTTTTGCAGATATTGGGAAGACCTTTAGTTTTTTTGTTGGCTTACGTCCCTTTGTACTTGTGTGTTGGGGTATGTGCCTGTGTTGTTTTGTGTTGTGGGATGTGTGCCTGTGTTGTGGGGGTGTGTGCCTGTGTGCTTTTGTGTTGGGGTGTGCCTGTGTGCGTGTTTTGTGTTTGTGGTTTTGTTGGCGTGCGTGCCGTTGTATGGCTGGCATGCGTGAGTTTGTGTTGGTGTGTGTGCGCTTGCGTTTCTGGTTGGTGTGCGTGTGTTTTGTGTTGGCATACATCCTTTGTACTTTTGTGTTTGGGTTTGTGCTTTGTGTCGTGTTGTGTGTGTGTGTGTGTGTGTTGTGTGGTGTGTGTGTGTGTGTGTGTGTGTGTGGTGTGTGTGTGCGCGCACGTAGTGCGCGCACGCGCACCGTGTCCAGCGTGTGCGTGTTGGCGTGCGTTTGTTTCTTTTTGTGTATGCCGTGTGTGTGTGTGTGTGTGTGTTGTGTTGTGTGTGTGTGTGTGTGGTGTGTGTGTGTCTCTATGTGTACCTGTTTGTTTCATGTTGTTACGTTTGAGCATGTGCTTGCGCATGTTGGCTTCGCACGTGTCATTAGCCAGTGAGAGGATGCAATTGAGGTACTTGTTGAACTACAATTTTGATGGAGTTGTGTTGTCAGTGTGGCCATCTGTTTATGTTTGCACTGCAGTGCACTTTTTGGAACTCCCACAAGTGCTTAACTTTGTAACCAGATGTGCAGACAAGTTAATTGCTGTTTGGGCACAATTTGAATGTAAATGAAACTTCACTCCTCACAGATGTTATGCATTGAGGTGAGCAATTTTATTATCCATGGCTCAGCCTCTCATCCTGCACATAACAGGCAGGTTATCTTCATCTACGTTTGATAACTAACTTTTAGGGGTTTTGGATGCTCATCCAGTCACAGCAGAACCTTTTTTGATCAGAGTTGTCCTATTGGATTGATATGCATCTTCTCTACGTTCAAGATGCCTTACGATGCGTTCCGTTGATATGGAGATTTAAAATTTTTTGGGCTGCTGGCTAACTATTTTGTTACACCTACTTCTTTTTACATTTGACACGCTTACATTGGTTCAATCGGATAAGACATCCAGCTTAACATTGCCTCTGTAGCACTGTTTTACTTTCAATAGCAATATTTTTGCTAAGTTGCTATAACCTGTGTACAAGGGTAAAATGCAACTCTCTCTATCTTCCTCTGACCTTGTTTCTTTGGTATTCCTACCTGAGCAAATTACTCATAAAAGCGCTGTCAACCTTGACGATTTAGCAACGAGCAATGGCAACGAGTAAAAATGTATGTAAAACGTTGGCGTACGCTGAAATTTTGATGTTTTTAAAAAGTTTTTGGCGTATTCCATAACGTGTTTGGTCGTATGCATAACATATTAGTGACGGGCACAGAACGTTTTGTTGTCTTATAGATAACTTATACCAACGAATGCTTAGCCTGTTGTCGGCGTTCACAACCTATGCCCAATGATAGTTTAACTTCGGCATAGCGCCTGCCACGTATCGCCGACGAACTCGTGGCGTAGCCTGTTAAAAACCTGCCGCTCGCCGATTTAAATCATAACCGCCTGAAAATTGGAAGTGTCAACCACGCAGTCACACCTTGACGATTTAGCCAGCGTATGCAGACCTATGAAAATGTGTCTAAAACGCTGGCACACGTTGAATCGTTATGGCGTAAGTTGTGTATACGTTAAGAGAGCACGCTGAAAAACGATGAAGTATGCTGTCATATTTCGTGGTACGTTTTGTACGTCGTGAAATTTCAAGCATGCTGAAAATTTTACGACGTTACTCGCCGTATGGCTCACACGTTCCGCTACGCTCTGGGAATAAGTTGTAGGCACGATATGCGATCGTTGACACACGCCGTCGAACACAAGTCCCTTGTAAGTTACTCATAAGTCGAACACGTCGAGGTAATGTTTAGCATTCCGAAACTTATTTTCTCCATCAAGCACATTTTCTTTTTCTCCTTGGCTCCGTGAAGGCATGTGACGAAATATCTGAATTGTTGTGTTGTTTTGTGTTTTTTTGTTTTTTTTTGTCTATCACGAATTTTAAAAATATATTGGACATTTGCTTTAAGTTTCGACGTCGACGTGACAAATCACTCAAACAGAAAATATTCAAGAGGAGGAACTAAGAATATAGACATGAGCAAACTGAAGAGGCAATCGGACGTGACGTAACGGCACGTGACGAAATATCGGAAGTTATGTGTGTTGTTGTTGGTTTTTTTTAAAACGCTGCCAATACGCCATTATACGGTAGCTGTAAATTAGAAACACGTTCAAGTAAGTTCTGTGGTCGTCCGGAAGACGTCAATCAAATACGTCTACATACGTCAATATGCATTGGAGGTACGTTTACACATAGTTCAAAGCACGTTACTACATAGGTTAGAAATAAGTTTTGGGTACACTAAGCATTACCTCTCGACGTGTTTCGACTTATGAGTAACTTACAAGTAACGTGCCCTGCGACGTGTGTCAACGATCGCATAACGTGCCTCGACTTGTGTCAACGATCGTGTAACGTGCTACAACACGTTACTCATAGGTTATAAATAAGTTTCGGGTACGCTAATCATTACCTCGACGTCTTTTGACTTATGAGTCACTTACAGTAACGTGTGTCGACGTGTGTCAACGATCGCATACGTGCCTACAACTTATGGCCAGCGTAGCGGAACGTGTGAGTCATACGCTGGCATACGTCGTAAAATTTCAAGCATGCTAAAATTGAGGACAACCGCAAAGTACAACGATGAAAGCCAGCGCTACTACGACGTATGGCAGTGTTTTTCAGCGTGCTCTTAACGTATACCAAACTTACCCATAACGTATTCGACGTGTGCCGCGTTTTAGACAAATTTTGCATACGTCAGGATACGTTGGCTAAATCGGCAAGGTGTGACAGGGCTTTAACGCTGGATTCCAGGTTCAAACCCCATCAAATGT
>CM068960.1:38844957-38855165 GCA_035128595.1 Eptatretus atami | reverse complement strand
CAGATAAAACCCCCAAACCCCCCCAAATAAAGAAAAAAAAAAAAACTCAATTCCAAACAGAGGAGAACTAAATAAGAGCATGAGCAAACTGAAGAGCAATCGGACGTGACGTAACGGCACGTGACGAAATCGGAAGTTATGTTGTTGTTGTTGTTTTAAAACCTGCCAATAGCCATATAGTAGCTGTAAATTAGAAACACGTTCAAGTAAGTTCTGTGGTCGTCCGGAAGACGTCAATCAAATACGTCTACATACGTCAATATGCATTGGAGGTACTTACACATAGTTCAAAGCACGTACCATAGGTAGAAATAAGTTTTGGGTACACTAAGCATTACCTCGACGTGTTCGACTTATGAGTAACTTACAAGAACGTGCCTCGACGTGTGTCAACGATCGCATAACGTGCTCGACTGTGTTCAACGATCGTGTAACGTCCTACAACACTTACTCATAGGTTATAAATAAGTTTTCGGGTACGCTAATCATTACCTCGACGTCTTTTGCACTTATGAGTCACTTACAAGTAACGTGTGTCGACTGTGTCAACGATCGCATACGTGCCTACAACTTAGCCAGCGTAGCGGAACGTGAGCCATACGCTGGCATACGTCGTAAAATTTCAAGCATGCTAAAATTGAGGACAACCGCAAAGTACAACGATGAAAGCCAGCGTACTAACGAACGTATGCAGTGTTCAGCGTGCTCTTAACGTATACCAAACTTACCCATAACGTATTCGACGTGTGGCCGTTTATCTAATGTGCATAAAAACTAGCACTGTGTGTTGTTAAAAGGATGTAGTAAACACTGTCAACCAACTTGTTTTTTTGCCTTGGTGGAATGAACGGTTAATGAGGCAATCCGTGTAGTATTAATGAACGACAATGCTATTGAGCATTTTTTTTGTTGTTCCACCTTGCATCAATAACATGGGGCTTCATACAACAAGCATATGCAGCTCTTTTTTACAGTCGTTTTGAAATAGTTTCAGGCCTGGTCTCTCATGCATGAGTCCTGACATGAAACGCCTTTTCTTTGTATTTTCATTTTTCAAATCCAAGTGTATTGTTTTATAAATAGCAAATCATGCCTTTTCATTCAGATATTCATAATCGTGTGTGGGGTGTGTCTTTTCCATGTGCACACAGTTTCTTCATCTTCCTTACAAAAGATGTCTGTTCCTCATAAATAAAATCATTTTCTGAACAGTAATGGCTATTCCTAAAGAGTTATGTTAAAATTTGGAGGATGTTATGAAAGATGATAATTCCAAAATGCCCCATACTTAACTTTATCTTAATTGCAATTCTTGAAATAGTTGTATACCGAAAATAGGCACTCGTCGGGCTTTTCTCGCCACTCGTCGGGCTTTTCTCGCCACTCGTCGGGCTTTTCTCGCCACTCGTACGGGCTTTTTCTCGCCACTCGTCGGGCTTTTCTCGCCACTCGTCGGGCTTTTCTCGCCACTCGTCGGGTTTCTCGCATCGGCTTTTCGGGTTTTCTCGCCACGCTTCGGGCTTTTCTCGCCACGCTTCGGGCTTTTTTCGCCACTCGTCGGGCTTTTCTCTGCCACTCGTCGGGCTTTTCTCGCACTCGTCGGGCTTTTCTCGCCACCTCGTCGGGCTTTTTCTCGCCACTCGTCGGGCTTTTCTCGCCACTCGTCCGGGCTTTTCTCGCCATCGTCGGGCTTTTCTCGCCACTCGTCGGGCTTTTCTGGCCACTCGTCGGCTTTCCTCCGCCCCTCGTCGGGTTTTCCCTCGCCCTCGTCGGGTTTTCCCTCGCCCCTCGTCGCGGTTTTCCCTCGCCCCTCGTCGGGTTTTCCCTCGCCTTTCGTCCGGTCTTTCCTCGCCCCTCGTCGGTTTTTCCTCGTCCCTGTCGGGCTTCCCTCGCCCTTAGTCGGGCTCCCTCGCCTCGTCGGGCTTCCCTCGCCCTTGTCGGGCTTCCTCCCTCGTCGTCTTTTCCTCGTCCGGGCTTCCCTCGCCCCTATCGCGGCTCCCCCTCATCGGGCTTTTCTCGCCCCTAGTCGGGCTTTTCTCGCCCCTCGTCGGTTTCTCCTCACCCCTCGTCGGGCTTTCCCTCGCCCTCGTCGGGCTTTCCCTCGCCTCTAGTCGGGCCTTCCCTCAACCTTCGTCGGCTTTCCTTCCTCTCATCGGCCTTCCCTCCCACCCACCCCCCCCTCGCCAGCCTCTTTGTGTATGCCACCCTCCGGCTGGCCTCTCCTCGTACCCCTACATTATATATATTTTTTAACCTCCGCCATCGAAGATGGACGGAGGTTACTGTTTTCACCCCTGTCTGTTTGTTTGTTTGTTTGTTTGTGAACAGTATTACGGAAAACTCCTCGATGGATTTCGCGAAACTTGGTGGGGGATTAGGTATGGTCCAAGGATCATGCCATTAGATTTTGGACTTGGTCCAAAGTCCAATATGGCGCTATGGTGGCCATTTTGAAAAAATATTTCAATTTTGTTTTTGCATTTCTACATGTTTTGAGTGATTTCCAACCTCCCCCCCCCAAAAAAAAACAAATTTTGCAACTTTTTTTCAACACAATTTCGATTTTTTTTTTTGCATTTCTACATGTTATAAGTGATTTCCAACAAAAAACATGCCAAAATGATAATTGCGGCTGATTTTGGAACTTCAGGTGGATATACCCACGTAAATCAATTTCTGTCTCAAGGAATCTAGTTATGACGAATGATGAGTATGTAAAGTTAAAAGTAAAGGGGAAGTTGCAACTATAACTCTGTGAGCACTGTTGACGTCAAATTGAATGAATAGGTATCAGGTTCACTTGAGTGACCTAGCAGTATTGGCGGCGGGTTTTGCACTCTACCGAGTGCTCCCCCTCTAGTTAATTTCTGAAGCTGCCCTTTTGGAGCAATGCTCTTTTTTCACCAGGCTGGTATTTCGGTCATTCAAATATCTTGTGACACGGATTTTTGGGAGACTCTTCTCCTTTTATAATTTTTTGGTTTTTATATGCTTTGCATAATATTATTCTACATATACATCTATTGGTCTCAAAGCTTTAAGCAATCACACCATCAATCTGAGTAACAATGGTTTAAAGTGCCTTCCAGATGTTGGCAATATTTTGACATTGGATGAGTGAGTGAATTTATTCTCACGGATGAATCGAACACTCATGGGTCGATTTGTGTAACAGTTCCTGGTGTGATGATTTGTGTGGTCTGCTGTGCAGGACGCAGTGCGAAACTCGGTGTGCCACACTGCGACGGTCATTGCCAACTCTTTCATGCACTGCGGCACCACAAGTGACCAGTTCTTGCGGTGGGTTCTGGCCATATCGTAATTAAAAACAGAGAATAATGATACCTTCATATTTTGAGCTGACTTTGCCGGCATTTATCACATGACCCTGTTTTGTTAATGCGTAAAGTAGCGTGGGCCTGTTCTATCTGGAGCTGGTAAATTATGTACCTTTTGCCCTTCACAATGACGAGAGAATCTGTGTGCAAGGTTGTAATTCCCACAAGTCTTCATTACCAATGAATCTTTCCTTTTACCCAGATGTCATTGCCCGGTTGTTGAATCTCAATAAGAATTCTGAGCACATGGTATTCATTCCTTTAACCTTTTTGTTCTCTCGGTTTCTTTATTTGCCATCAAGTCACTCACTATTGAACCTCTGTTCTGTAAAATGTGCTTGTACCGAGAATCTCTAAATTGGATAAACAAACACTAATCGTTGTTTGCTGATGTTGTGCCAAAATGGTGGTGCAATGGCAGGATTTCTATTACCAACTTTATTGCCCTTTCTCTGCCCCACAGCTATGGCACTTTGTGGTTTTGAGTAGCTTTGCCAGTCTGTTTTGAGTGACTAGAATAAAACGTCATTCTTCACTTTACCTATTTGTTTTCCCACTTAGCTTAACCAAAATGAACAAAGTAAGTATGCTGGAGATTTGTGTGCTTTCAGAGTGTATTGCATGCCCATGTTCCTGAGATGGGAACATTAGACCAAGGAGACTTACTTTTAAGTATGGATTTTTAAATAAAAATGTTTTTTAAAAAAAAATTTGTTTGTTTTTTTAATGACCCCAACTCTGGCACACCACTTGCTTCCTTCAGCATCTAAATTTGTTAGCTGTCGTTATTTTCGCATGGTTTGGATATAATAATTTTGTTTTATCCTCTGCAGTGATAACCTTGAGTGGCTGGCTCGAGCCACAAACTGGGCCAAGTTCACGGCAACGGCAAGTCTGGGCGTTATTCACAAGGTACCTAGCCAAGAACCTGCAAAGTCCTTCTTTGGATAAGATTGATTGATTTTAGCTCATTGTAAGAGGTGCGGTATTTTGAGTGTGAAAATACAGTTTTGAATGCATGAACTTTAGAAATGCATAATTAAATTTGAGGGCTAAAATATTTACATTTGAATTGATCATTGTTCTAGACTCCATCTTGCTGTATTTTGTAATGTCCACCTTAATTTCGTACAAAATGAGGCATTTTCAGTCATTTTTCAGCATGCAAATTATTAAACTTGGTGATGCAAGAATTTTCTTCTCAAAATTCAAACTTCATAGTTCAATGTAATGTGTTTGATAATGTTGTAGCCATGCAGTTTTGTTCCAGTTGCCCAGTACCAATCCGGCGGGTCGCTTCAACATGACCGCAACTCACTCCAACGTTGTTTCAACGCAGCCAGCTGTCCAAGGCTGGATTACAGATCTTTTACGAGACTGTACTGGTGGGATTATGATACCGTACTGGTGGGACAGTCGAATCAGCCAAGCATTGCGCTAATTGGTACCACGCGTCTTCTCCGTAATTAACGGTCGAGCGAGCCGATGAGATGCGTGGTATTGTCTGAATTTGCGGCGTTGATAGCCATCGACAATTGACCCTTGATGGGCTTTCCTAATTACCAGATCACCACGACCCAAATTCACCCTGAGACCAAGTAGATTTAATACCGAAGCATGGTACGTGGGGATGGGAATACAAAGAAGAAATAACAATCAGTTACAATACAACCCCCCCACCCCCCTTAACCCATTACTGACATGCGTGCCCATTAAACCAGCGACGAACGGGAATCCTTAATTATCTAATTCCTTAACCAGGCTCACATTCACACCATGATTGAGCAAACAGAGGGCATCTACAAGACAGAATAAATACCTGTACTCCTGGCAGAATACTGCAGGACTTGAAGGCGTGGTCCCAGCTTGCTCAGCTAGGGAGAACAGCCACCTTGTCCCGTGACTCTGGGCCCGAGAGGAGAAGGCATGGCTCTGGCGTGGGCGGGGTGTGGCTCTGGCTGAACAGGAGCGGTGAACAAGCGCAGCTTCCCACAGGCTGATTCTGGACAACTCCTCTAACTTCCGTCTGTCCTCCCACCACTCTTCCTGACTGGCTGCTAACTTGACTGGCTGCTATGGCCGTTGAGCCAACGTCTCCCACCAAAACTAGTGCCGATGGCCGAATGAACACAGAAAAGAGACATAAAGATAGATTTACAAAGGCGAGAACGTAAAATATAGGCTCACATTTTTAGCCAAAGACACGAGGAGGGGTGGACCTCCTCTATCTATTACATATAATGATGCATATGTAATATCATCATGACTTACTTCACGCTTACGGTACTCTAAGACATTTACTGAGGAGCTAACTAAACTATACTAAGGAATGTTAACTCCTCGGAGTAATTTCCACAACAATATAAACTGAAAGTTGCACATTGAAAGTTGTAGATTGCTTTGGTTTCGATGAAACTAGATTATTTTTATTTCACATAATTTTATAATCTTCTCATGTTTGCTTTTTACATTAATAATTATTGTTAAGAGGGCTGACAGTGTAGCTTAGAGGTGTTCACGCATGCCTACGAGTTTTCTAGCCTGGGTTTGAATCTCGACCCAGCTATAAACTTTCACCATGGTGTTTCGCATGTCGGGCATTGCATTAATATGTGTGCCGTCCATTGGAATGGTGGTAAGCTGGAGCACTTGCCAGCACTGATATTTTTTGGGATCAACACTTTGGAATCTTTAACATCCACCAGAGTAGGCGTGTTGTCGCCATCATCCTGGAGTACATTCCAAATTACTGCCACCTTCGATTGTTGTTAGGCCTTGCCAGCTTGTTCGTGAAAGCTGGGCCAAAAAAAAAGGTTTCGTGGCTGACCTCACAAGAGGTGGGAATAATTTGAACCGAGAAGAATAAGAATATGATTAATAATTATTGCTAAGAGTTTGTAACTTAAATTAGTACAATATTTAATTGCCCTTCATTTTGAAAGAATCATACTATAATTGCAGAAGTGTCTGCTTGGCTGTCTGCGTGTTTATTTGACTTGCATGCACTCCTGAATCTCTGGAATGGTTTGTAGGATCTTTGTGAAGTTCTTCTTTATCATTCTCTTATGTCGTTATTTTCAATGATTGCTTTTGGTTCATGTTTCCGTGAGTTTTGTTGAACTGGGATATTGAAATTTCTTTAGATATGTCAGTAGATTACTCTACATACCTTGTTATGCCTTGGTGTGTATAGCTGCTCTGACATGAGTTTTTTTTAAACATGCTGATAGGTGTCTCATGCTTTATGTTTCTACCTTGCAGAACCTACACTTGTCCGATTGGCTCAGTCCCGCCATTTTTTTTTTAAAGACAATCGTGTACTGGCCTTGGTCTTGTTCTGCCAATTTTTTGTTGTTCGTTGCAAAGAGATTTAAATCATCATGTATAGTAGTTGTCACGTTTCTTGTTTCTTTGGACATTCTTTTATTGTTTGTTCGTGTGGATCCATATCCTTGCTCATAAATGAGATTACTCAGTGGATCCAGAGCCAGGCAAACCAGGAGGGGGAAAGGCCATCTCCTTGGAAGATTCCACATCGTATCGTCACTCCTGGTATTTTGATCTTTCCTTATTAGTGCTGCAGGATTAGTGTGGTATTCCATAGGTCCATGGTTTTCTCAATCAGGTTGATTATTTGGGGATTTGTCTTTTCGATTGGCATGCACGTTATCATCCATGAATGTGGGACACTATCAAAAGCTCTTATTGTCTATCCAGGCTGTGGACAATTTGATTTTTCTGGTTTTGCAGTTTTTTTGACTGTGGCCTTGTTTAAGAGTTGGTGGTCTATTGTTCCGGAGCATCCTCTCTTGCATCCCTTCTGTTCTGCCTCTCGGCCTCCTTGTTGTGTTAGGTGGTGGTACATTGTTTGTGATCATTCTTGTTAAGAGTTTGTATGTTGTTGGTAGACATGTTATTGGCCGGTATTTGTGAGGTAGTTGGGTTTATTCGGATTTTGGGATGAGGAAGGTGTTACCTTCTGTGAGCCACATTCATCCATTTCCTCATTCCCTTGGATAAGTTCAGTGTGTGTGTGTGGGTGTGTGTGTGTGTGTGTGGTGTGTGTTAAATAAGTTTGATCCAGAGGTGAGCGGTGGTTGTGCTAGTTGGTGGACGTGTTATATTTCAGGTAAAATTTGCGTGATTTAATGTATTATCATATGATAAAATGTGTGATGGGAGTTGAAACTATGTGATAATGCATTAAATCCTCGAGTGAGTAAAGTCTGATTGGTGATGTTGCATTGTTGGGTTGACTGACTGCATGAACGTAACTGAGGTCATGGATCTACTGATGTAGGTAATCTGCTGATGTGGATCCATGACCGAGGTTGGGGATCCGCCGGTTGGAGAGGTTCTGAGCGGAAAGAATCGAAACCTCGAGGAAGAACGGTGCCCAGCTGATGATCCATGCAGTCGGGAAACCATTTGATTGTTTACAGGTTAAGGTTCTTGAGGGTGAGGGAGCCATGTTTAGAGGTTTACAATATAAATGAAATTGAATATAGGATGTTGTGAAATCAACATAATTTACAGTAATCCTTTAAATTGTATTAGATTTTATGAATAGCTGATACTGTGCAATTTTGTGCGTGTGCGTGCGTGTGGGTGTGCGTGTGCGTGTTTTTGGGGGGTTTTTTTGCCGCGCTACTCTTCCTACAGTTCTGGGCCGATTACATCCAGCATTGCTACATAGGATCAGCATGACCCCATTAACGTATCGGGTGTTTTTATCTTTGCCGGTGATCTTGAGGGTTAGGCGGAGCGACGCAAATTATGTATGCAAATGCGTATCGTGTAGCGCCACCTCCAGGTCGGAGAGTGCATTACAAGTCACCTCCCTTCACAGTGCAGTATTCCTGTCCCAACGTTTTCCAATGGCAGTGGAGGTTGTTTTGAAGAGGTATTTTGAATTGCACATTTGAAATAGGAAATAATATAACCCCCTGGGTCACTCCCGTCGGGAGCGGGAGCTTCTCTTAAACAATATTGTTGCATTTGCTTTTTTTTTCTGCTGACAGCAAACGGATGTGATTCGTCGAAACATTTATTCCTAAAATATATTTAAAACAGAGCGAGAATTTCTTTGCAATACATGTCCCCTACCGACGTGATATTTTCCAAGCCCAAAAGAATAACTGAAAAATTGACAAAACGCCCTGAAACTCAAACTTTTTCTGTAACTTAACATAATAATGCCAGTACCAAGTTTCAGTTGAATATGTTTTTTTGTTTTTTTGTATACATTGACGAGGCTCATATGAGAGTCTAATACACGCATAGCAAGGGGGGGGGGATGAGACAAGAGGGTGGGAGTGGGAAGGACAAAACAGTGGGGAACAGAGACATCAGAGAATCTGTGGAAGGGAGAGGGATGGGGCGGGGAACACGAGGTTTACAAGATGGACACGACAGGGACTTTCAGGAAGGAAGCAGGGATTTGAAGTGGTGGTTTGGTGGATTAACGGGGTAGAAATGATCTGGTTTTGGATGAGGGAAGATAAGAGGTGGTGGTGAACAGCAAGAAAAATGTTAAAGGGTATGGGGAAAAGTCTGAAAAACCAGGTGGGACGGACGGATGGATGGACGGCGGACAGACTGAGTGAACCTATTGTCTCCTCAGGTGAAACCGGTAGGGGACTAATAATTTGGCATCACATTGTGGCAAATTTGATGCCTCTCTTTTTTTATAGTTATATTGTACAAATACAGTACTATTGTATTTTTCACTCTTTTTTTTTTTTTCATTCCCATGTATTTGTTTTTCTTCTAGGGCCATGAGAAGGAAGCGCTACAGTTAATGGCTACATACTTGCCCAAAGACACATCACCTGGCTCAGCTTACCAAGAGGGTGGAGGCCTGTATGCTCTGGGTCTTATCACAGTGAACCACGGTGCTGCCATTACAGAATACTTGCTCGGACAACTCAAGAATGCTACAGTGATGTATGTCCGTAACCCTCCTGTTGTGCTAAATTACCTTTTAGGCGAAACAAATTGTATATTTATGGACCATTGTGTCTATTTGTATTAGAAACAAAAAAACAAAATTGTCATTAGTACTTTCTATTTAATTTTTTATTTTGGGTGTTGATTATTGGTGGGCTTTTATTTTGACATTAATTCACCTTCCTTTTTAGTGTCACATAATCACAAAAGTGTTTTCTTTCTGCCTATTCTTAATGTAGCTATTTGGGAAAGTTTTTCAGATGCAATAACTGGTGTGCTAGAATTAATATAAAATGCTTGGATTTCTGGAGTTTAACCAATAATATGTTATTGGAAGGACATGTGCTTCTTGGAGGGGATGTTGATGGTTGGAGGGTTGAGAACAGAGGGAAATAGACTGGAGGAGAGGCAGTAAAAAATTGGGAGGCCACTGATCTGTCTGCGATTTAAGAGAGTAACAGGCTTTGCACTTTGGTCTCTTCATGGGAGATGGTAATAATGTTGAGAGCTTTAGATTACACACAATTTATTTAGTTGTTTATTTTAGCTGACCACTTAATATATTCCATATGTAACTGGATGGGTGTTTTCCACCTACCTTTGAACACCACTTTGTCTATCTTTTGATGAATTAGTCCAATTGTGTGTAAACAGTGATGCCTCTGATGAAGATTCTATATGTGCAAGTATGGCGTCCCACCCCACTTTGCTTCCATAGTGTGTATTTTCATGTGTTTTACAGGTTGCATTGTAAGCTCTATTTTCAGCTAATATTGTTTTGGGTTCTGAAGCTTGATGGTATCAACATGTGTCCAAGACTGATTCTTAAAAGGCTGAGTTTGCACACCAACTCTTAAGGTGCTGTCACACCTTGACGATTTAGCCAGCAATGGCAACGTATAAAAATGTATGTAAAACGTT
>CM068960.1:38812922-38844932 GCA_035128595.1 Eptatretus atami | reverse complement strand
GGCAACGCTGAAATTTTGATGTTTTAAAAAAGTTTTGGTCGTATTCATAACGTGTTGGTCGTATGCATAACATATTAGTAAGGGCACAGAACGTTTCGTTGTCTTATAATGAACTTATACCAACGAATGCTTAGCATGTTGTCGGCGTTCCACAACCTATGCCCAACGATGTTTAACTTAGGCATAGCGTGCTGCACGTATCACCGACGAACTTGTGGCGTAGCCTGTTAAAAAACCTGCCGCACGCCGATTTAAATCATAACCGCCTGAAAATTGAAAGTGTCAACCACGCAGTCACACCTGACGATTTAGCCAGCGTATGCCGACCTATGAAAAATTTGCCGAACCAAGCTGGCACACGTCGAATACGTTATGGGTAAGTTGTGTATACGTTTAAGAGCACGCTGAAAAACGATGAAGTAGCTGTCATATTTCGTGTACGTCTCGTACTGTCGTGAAATTTCAAGCATGCTGAAAATTTTACGACGTACTCGCCGTATGGCTCACACGTTCCGCTACGCTGGAAATGAGTTGTAGGCACGATATGCGATCGTTGACACACGTCGACACAAGGTCCTTATAAGTTACTCATAAGTCGAAACACGTCGAGGTAATGTTTAGCATACCCGAAACTTATTTTCTCCGTCAAGGCACATTTTCTTTTTTTCTCTCCTTGCTCCGTGAAGGCACGTGACGAAATATCTGAAGTTATTGTTGTTGTTGTTGTTGTTGTTGTTGTTGTTTTTTATTATTATTATTTTTTTTTTTTTAGTCTATCACGAATTTTAAAAATATATTCGGACATTTGCTTTTAAGTTTCGACGTCGACGTGACAATATCCTCAAACAAAAAATATTCACAGAGGAGGAACTAGAATAAGACATGAGCAAACTGAAGAGGCAATCGGACGTGACATAACGGACGTGACGAAATATCGGAAGTTATTGTTGTTGTTTTTTTTTTAAACGCTGCCAATACGCCATTATACGGTAGCTGTAAATTAGAAACACGTTCAGTAAGTTCTGTGGTCGTCTGGAAGACGTCAATCAAATACGTCTACATACGTCAATATGCGTTGGAGGTACGTTACACATAGGTTCAAAGCACGTTACTCATAGGTTAAAATAAGTTTTGGGTAAGCTAAGCATTACCTCGACGTGTTTCAACTTATGAGTAACTTACAAGTAACGTGCCTCGACGTGCGTGAACGATCGTGTAACCTGCCGACAACACGTTATCATAGGTTATAAATAAGTTTCGGGTACGCTAATCATTACCTCGACGTGTTTCGACTTATGAGTAACTTACAAGTAACGTGTGTCGACATGTGTCAATGATCGCATAACGTGCCTACAACTTATGGCCAGCGTAGCGGAATGTGTGAGCATACGCCGGCATACGTCGTAAAATTTCAAGCATGCTAAAATTTGAGGACAACCGCAAAGTACAACGATGAAAGCCAGCGCACTACGACGTATGGCAGTGTTTTTCAGCATGCTCTTAACGTATACAAAACTTACCCATAACGTATTCGACGTGTGCCAGCGTTTTAAACAAATTTTCATAAATCGGCATACGCTGGCTAAATCGTCAAGGTGTGACAGCGCCTTTAGGGAAAGTTGCTTTGGAGAGTTCTTTCCGACCACCTCTATTTTTCCTATGGTTCTTTTCCACTCGAACCCGTCTCCCCTGCTCCCATCTTATCTTCCCCCACCCCCTGCATGCCATCTCACCTCCCCCCCCATATATAAGGGAGCTGATACCCTGTTTAGGAATAGATCTGTGTAATAAGAAAGCTAAATCTTGAACGGTTTTTGAAATATCATTGAACGAACCAAGTTACCGAGATGGTTGCCATGGCAACATGATTCATCCAATCACCGCCTTGATCTAATCAGGTTGAGATAATGTCATGATGAATAGATATCTGCAATATGAAAGCTAAATGTTCAACTGTTTTTGAAATATCGCGTACACATAAATACATGGACAGATGATTAGTCGGTCGGTCGGAAGGAGCTCATTTTAATGTCCCCATCTCCGACCTTGTCAGAGAGTTGGGATTCAAATATAATTTATTTGAGTCATATGGGGCTCCAAGGGTTTTATAATCACTGCTCTTACCTACCCCTCCCTCCTTCTCCTTCTCTGTCTCTCCACCTGGCACACAGATTGTTCGCCATGGAGGCTGCCTTGGCCTGGGCCTTGCTGCTATGGGCTCGGCCCGGCAAGATGTATACGAGCAGCTGAAATTCAATTTGTACCAGGATGATGCTGTCACCGGTAGAGGCCACTCTTTAGCATCAGCATGAGTTTCACTGAAACTCCCTTCCAGTAGCTCATCTTGGCCTTTGAACTCATCCTGCTTAGTGTGTATTTTGACATTGTGCCATCATCCTCGTTGTTTTTAAGTTTTATTTTTCATTCTACTATGTATTGTATATTATGCCATTTTCTTAGTATATTTGTGGGTGCAGATTTAAAATAGCTCGAGTGCTGTCTTAATAGCATTGTGCCTTATCCGACCTGAGTCCTTGTGTGCTGCTGCAGGTGAAGCTGCTGGACTGGCCATGGGGCTAGTTATGCTGGGCTCTCGTTCTGCATCTGTTATCGAGGACATGGTGGCTTATGCGCAGAGACTCAGCATGAAAAAATTCTGCGTGGGCTAGCTGTTGGCATCGCTCTCATCATGTATGGACGCATGGAGGAGGCCGATCCACTCATTGACAGTCTCTGCAGAGACAAGGTGAGTCCATAAGTTTACCGGTGACTTCTGTAATCGGTTCCGATATTTAGTTTGACAAGTGTTTATTGATCTGTCATTTTTACTCTTTGCAAATTTGCTTGCTTAACTGCTGTAGATACATATACACAACGTCAGTACAATTTTAAAACATTTATTGAACAAACAAACAGATTATATGTGCCAGCACAGGAGATTCTGGACAAGCAAATTTACTCCAGATCTCTCAACATAACCGGAGAATCTTCGTCTTTCTATAGTTTCCAGTAAGACACAGTTTTTATAATTTTCTGACACTGACGCCAGTTCGCCCGGTCTTGACAATTTCCAGGTGAACCTCATCTTCAGTCTTCTTTGACAGAACCCTGCTTAATGTTTGGAACACTTATTCAAACCGACATATTAATCGCACAGCATGCTTGAATGATGTCAAACGCCAACCCTAATGGCCATTAAAACAGTTTCCATCTTATGTAGGTTAAAATCAGTCTGCTTCTCCCAAAACTGGGAAGATATATTATCTTGAAAGCGCCAGAGCTTCGTGAATACATCTGGACACCTTCTCAAATCCACATTCCAACTTGTTTGTGTCTGTTTTAAAAATTCCCTTAGATAGCTTTTAAATGATAGGCAATTCTTCTTATATTCAACTTACTGGCAAAGTTAACACCTGTTTACACATTTAATATACAGGTGATCTTTCCATACAGAGGAGAAATATAATTATGTTAATTCCAAATGGATACATATTTAAAAGAATCGTATCATATTTGAGTACATTCTACTTCAGGTTTAACATTTTCATTTTAATACAAGTTTTAATCATCATCAATTTATTTATTTTATCACCTCCAAAAATCCATCATGATAAAATGTTTCTACACTGCTCATGACTTGAGTTTTTACTGTTTTGTAGGACTTGCTTTATATGTGCTCCATACAAAGTAAAATGGCTGCATATTAAAGTTTGAGGAAAAGTTGTATTATTCATTAAGTCATTTCTTGAAGTACCTATTTACGATGTTGTTTTTTCCAAGTTAAGTGAATGGTTTCCTTCACATCATTAGTTGTCTCTATCTCAGAATATGATGAGGCAACCCGTTGCACATTTGTTTGATTTTTTATTTAATATTGTCATGTTTCTGTGAAGGGGCAACAGTCAGATAAAGATTATAGACACCATGTATGTTTGTGTCGCTGCATGAGGTATTGGTGTTGCCCATGAAATGATGGGCATTGTCCGATTTACAGATAGCTAGATCATGGCATCCCATTATTTGTTCTCCTCCATGGAATCGGGTGGGGCTGAGCAGGATGGGGATTTGGGGGTGGTACGACACGTCTCTCCACCAACAGGGAGATAACTCCTCCTCTCAGCCACCTGTCAGGGTTCGATTCCTGGTTTGGGCATGTAATTTTCCCATTTATGCATATGTTCGTTTCCCTGTTCATTTATAATGGAATGAATTATATATTTATCTCTTCATGAATGGCTTGCCTCGCATTGCTGCCATTTTGTCACGTCAACAATCTAGTTCATTTCAGGATTCCTATTGGGCAAAATTTATGGTAATCCTGTTTTGTAACTGGCTCGGTAATATTGTTGTGGAGCCGGGCGTCGGTTTGTGAGCACGACCGCTAGGTGGAGCAGTAGGGTCGATCTACACGAACACACCGGAATCTAGATCGTACCTTTCGGAAAACTCCGAAAGGTACGGGTCCCTTACAGGACCGTGAATCGTCAAAAAATCAACCACGTGGGACAGGGTTATCTGCCAAACTTCAAAATACCTAGAGGCCCACGTGGCGAGCTACCGAGGATTCACACTCTCGACGGCACTCGTACGGGACGAGCCGTATGCGTGCTTGACCCGTGCGTAACCCGAGCGGATGGTTACGGAGGTCCCGTCGGTCCAAATGTACAATTTTCCGCTTCCCAAATTTCCCAACACGCACCGTGCTAGCCAATGAAAGAAACACAAAAACGAGCCGAAACATTTAACAAATGGGTATTTATTTACAATAGGTGGGAAGGAACACACAAGAGCAGAGTTTAAACGACTATAAAGAAATGAAATCATGTACAGCACAAGCACTTAACAGTTCTACTTACAGATGGGCCCACAAATACACACGCACACACACACACACCCAAAAGAAACGGTGGCCACGGCCTTATTGAGGCCTCCAGCTCAGAGGGAAAGGCGAGCTGAAGACCAGAGCCTGCACTCGGACCTGTCCGCCTCGAGCAGGTACGTTGAGCTGGCGGGACTCGGACCTGGAGCAGCCCAGGCGTCCACACGACCGGGCTCCCGGCGAACGGAAGCCGGCAGGGCGAAGACTGGCAAGACGAAAACTGGCTTTCCAAAAGAAGAACCACCCTTCCAAAGAAAAACCACCACCCGCGAAAAACGAGCCTTGCCTTTTATCCTCCCCCTCCATCAGCCGAACCTCGGTGTCGTGGTGTATGTCTTTCCTCATTGGCTGGTTTTGGCACGCAGAATCGTTCTTCGCCTTCCCAATGGCCAAAACGAGCGGCAAGTCCATCGATTGGCCCGGGGGGCGTGGTGACTTTACGCGGACCGCCTTTCTCACCGTGGCGGGGTCTGATTGGCTGAGCAGCGGCCACCTCATTCGCAGCACGCTGATTGGACGAGGGCCGCCGCGAGGCTCCTCCTTGAACTCCGCCCACCAGGCGCCATGGCGTCGGCCAGAGCGAGGTGAAGGTGAGGGTGATGCTGGTGTTGTAGTTGTAGTTGATCTGGGCCAGAGCGAGGTGAAGGTGAGGGTGATGCTGCTGTTGTCAAAGAAGATTTATGGATGTAATTCAAATCCTAACTATCAAAATAACTTCGCAGCGCATGAAACATTAATTCCCATTAGACTTGGGACGGGACCCTAACTAGAAACACACACTTACTGATATAACTGAGCTCTAGGGGACGGCTGTCTGTCTGTGTGCACAAGACTTCCAGATTCGTAACAATATTTCCCACCAATCATCGGCCAGTGATAACCACAGCACACGCACATGGCTGGCTTGTGAAGAACAGTGATGGTTCGGCTATACTCAGTCTTGGCTTCAGCTTGATGCTAACTACCCGGGTGTTGCGTCTGTAGTGAGGTTTCCCTTCCACCTGACGATATTTTATGAAGGCTTATATATAAGCATTGCACACTAAAGATAAATGTTTTTTGACATTTTTATTTGCAATCTTTTAATTCGTTTTTTCATATCCTGAAACAATAATCCAAACACAGCTTGATTAGTTATATTATATACTTATGGTCTTTGTTTTTGTATTCTTTATTATGAAAACCATCCATTGCTAAGGTGATGCCACAGTCAGGTTGTTGCAACTTACCTGGATTGTTTGGGATGTGGAACCTTCAGTCATCGGTATAAATTCCCATTGTTGTGTTTTCTGTCTGAGGAAATAGTGACATATTTGCTCTGATTGGAAGATTTGCTCTTGCGGATGTGTCTTCATGCGTGTTTTGAAAGATTGATGTATGGCTCTTCTGGGCATGATTTTTGCTTCTGGACATTCACAAAGACCTTGACTTTGGACTTCCCGATGTTGTCAGGATCCAATCCCGCGCCGCTCTGGGATGTACACGGTGGCAATGGCTTATTGTGGCTCTGGGAACAACAAAGCCATCCGGCGGTTGTTGCACGTTGCTGTGAGTACTCCCTGCACTATGCTGTACCACACCATGTCTTAACACTTTCCTTTATTCTTCTGGCAACTTGTGCATCTGAACATGCAAAATGTTTCCAACTTTTATTGTGAAGTCGAATTGGGGTCAGTCGGTTGTAAATCCTTTTCAACCCGTGCGCGCAAATGAAAATCAGGGTGAAGCAATTGGTTCATTTTGTCTGTTTCTCGGTCTTGTCTGTCAACAGACGTCAGTCTATGATCCAGGAACGACTTAATTTGAAGACTGTAGAGAAGCATCAGAACACGAACCTGCAGTTTAGCAGTACTTTGGTTCTGAATTTGGCAAATTGTACGGACGGAAATCTCATTCAGATTGTGCATGCGCAGAGAAGAGTGAGATAATATGTTTAATCTGTCTGCCTGTCAAACAACATTGAAACAGTCAAACAACTGTTTTCAAACAGTTGAAACAACTGTTTTCAAACAAACAGAAACAGTCAAACAACATTGAAAATCATTCCAAACGGGAAACGTAGTTTTTTAGGGATGTCATAAAGGACACAAACAACAGGCACTGAGAACTAATGTAATGTGTTAAGGTGGTGTAAAAGATGGTGCATCAATGATGGTAAACTTCTGAGAAAAGTTTTATTTTATTTTATATTATTTTATTTCCTTCAGCCTTTAAAACCTTATTTTATTTCAATTTACAGTACCTATATAAAGTCTACACCACCTTTCAAAATTTCACCTTTTGTTGCCTTATAGCCTGGAATTAAATTGCATTAAATCAGAATTTTCACTTTATTTACATATTGTAACCCACAACTTCCAAGTAAAAAACAAATTCTAACAAATTTCAGAAGATGAATTAAAAATACAAAACTGGAATATTTGGTTGGATAACTGTCAACCGCCCCCCCCCCCCCCCCCCCGAGTTAATACTTGGTGGAAGCACCTTTGACAGCAATTACAGCTGTGAGTCTGTTGGGAGAGGTCTACCAACTTTGCACACCTTGATTGGGCAATATTTACCCTTCTTCTGTACAGAACTGTTCAAACTCAGTGAAGTTGCATGAGGAGCATTGCTGAGAGGCAATCTTCAAGTCATGCCACTGATTTTCGATTGGATTTAGGTCAGGCTCTCACTAGGCCACTCAGGACATTTATCTTTTTGTTCCCTAGTCACTCCAGTGTTCCTTTGGCTGTGTTCTTCGGGTTGTTGTCACGCTGAAAGGTGAACTTCCGTCCAATTTCAACTTTCTTGTAAAGGGCAGCAGGTTTTCCTGCAGGATTTTCTGTATTTTGCTCCATCCATTTTCCCTTCTATCCTGACAAGTGCCCCAGCCCCTACTGATGAGAAACATCCCCATAAGATGATGCTGCCACCACCATGCTTCACAGTAATGACGGTGTTCTTAGGGTGATGTGCTGTGTTGGGTTTGCACCAAACGTAACATTTGCATTTTGGCCAAAAGTCCCATCTTGGTTTCGTCAGATCAAAAAGCTTTTCGCCACATAGCTTAGAATCTCCGGAGTGGTTTTTTGCATACTCAAACGGGACTCAATGTGGGCTTTTTTGAGTAATGGCTTCCTTCTTGCCACCCTCCGTCAGGCCAGACTTGTGGAGTGCTTGGGACATTGTTGTCACATGCACCATTGACTAGTCTTTGCCACAAATGCATGTATCTCTTTCAAAGTAGCCATTGGCCCCTTTTTGGCCTCTCTGATCAGTGTCCTCCTTGCTTGGTCATCCATTTTGGAGAGGACAGCTTGATCTCGGCAGGGTCTTGTGGTACCATACCCTTCCTATTCTTAATGATTGTCTTGACTGTGCTTGAAGGGATATTCAAGGCCTTTTGAAATATTTTATACGCATCCCCTGATCTGTGCCTTTCCACAACTTTATCCTGGTGGTCTTTAATAAAGCTCCTTGGGGCCCATGGTTGAGTCTTTGCTGTGAAATGCACTACCCAGCAGAGGAAACCTACAGTAACAGCTCATTTTATTCTGAAATAATCATGATCACTACAATTGAACACAGGTGGAGGCCAATTAACTTTTTTGTGTGATTTTGAAGGTGATTTGTTACACCTGAGCTAATATACAATTGCTATTATAAGGGGGTGGACACTTATCCAACCAAGATATTCTAGTTTTGTATTTTGAATTAATTTTCTGAGATTTGTGCAATTTGTTTTTCAATTGGAAGTTAGGGTTACGATATGCAAATAAAGGTGGATTGAGATATCCAAACAGACCGACAGATACAACGACAGAAAGGGGTGAAAACATACCAACTTCACCTTCAAGAAAGGGGTGACAAAGGGGTGGTGGAGGTAAAAAGTCTGATTTTATGCAATTTAATTCTAGGCTACAAGGTAACAAAAGGTGAAAAATTTGAAAGTGGGTGTACACTTTCTATAGGCACCGTAACTATATACTTGAACACTGTACAACACAAATTGCCTTCTTAGCACTTTCAAAAACCTTCCGTTTCGCACGACTTGGACAAAATATTTACGCCTTTTAATGCCTCGACGCCAGTCACTGAGATTCAGCATTCAGACAATTATGGCTGCACATAGCGCTGTTTGTTTAGTGCAAAACATAAAGGAACAACTTAGAAGATCCTTCCCATGTCCTTTTTCTCAAGACTCCGTAGGGTAAGGTGTTCCATGAATGGTGTAGTTTTTTTAGGGGTAGGGGTGGGGGTGTTTGCCATTTTTTTATGAATGGAAAGGTATTTGAGCATTATTTTATTCACAATGTGTTTTTTTGTTTGCATTTGAACAGTATTTGACAAATTATCCACATGTCATGAAGAATGCAACCCACCTCATCCCCCAATTTGTTGTACTAATTATATTTCTCCTTTTGCATCAACAATTCAAATGTTTGCATATTCTGTTTCTTTTGCAACCTATACCTTATGCAGTTAAATTAGCCAAATTACAAACAATTTTTGTGACACATTCATCATATCCATCCATCCATCCATCGGGCCATACTCTGTGCAGAGCGTTTGTGCTGCCTAAGCAGTCTCCTTGGCTATTGGGCACAATCCTGGACGGGTCGCCACTCTGACACAGGATACCAGCAAGCTGGTACTCATTCTGCCGACCTCAGAAGGGATGACAGGCAGAGTCAACCCCATCTGGTATTAATTAAACAGTAAAAGGGATTTGAACTCAGGATCCTAGTATCCCAACCCACCACCCCAACCATTAAGCCAATACCAGGCATAATTCAATCATATGATGGTAATTAAATAATTATTTGCACACATATATCTTTGCAATTAAATTCTAGCTTAAGTTTCCCCAAAAAATTCATGTACAGTACTCGTTTAAATTCATGAAAAATGCAATCCCTGGAGTTTTGGACACAGACAGACGGAGACACAGACACACCTTATAGTATGACGGTCAAATATTAACACCACATTAAATCTCTGTACCTTGAAGTATGGGCTGTTGCATATGTGCTTCACATTTTCCTGCATTTCTCTTTCCTCCAGTAAGAATCACCAATTTAATAATGAGTGGTATTATTAGACATATTGGAATTTGTAATGACCACTCCTCTTACCCTCACCTCGACGGTGGCTGCTGTTTTATCGTTTTGAATTGTGTGTGTTATTAGATATTTAATTGCACCTCGTTTATCCTTTTACAACTGTCTGTAACACTGTGACTCTAACAGTTTTCTATCGCCACGTTAAGGATCTATGCTCAGCTGTTTTGCTTGACACTCTGCCAATTGCCCCTGGGTGTCCTTTCACTGTGAAGCTTTTGACTCTTAATTGGATTCCTCGTCTTCATCTTGATTTAGTGTAACCACCCATTTTGTTGCCTCGTCTGTGTTCTTTTTTCTTGTTTTTTTTTTTTCCTAACCTGATTCTTAGAGGTCTCATCGTTGAGCGAAACAGCTGCTCTGATAATGCAGATTTGTTATACAAATAAAGGCAAAAATAAAATAAAACCCATTACAAACGCACACATTTTGCCATTACAAATATGGGTCGTTCCATCCAAGAGGCAACCGTCTCGCACTTTTGTTGTCAAAGCAATGAATACATGGCAGTCTATTGGTCACCAAAGTCTTAATTTTAACCAGCGTGCTTTGAAAAGAGGTCTTGTTAAAAGAAGCATGGTGAGATCCAGTGCTCTGCTGTGTATCACGTGTTCCGCCACATGCACAGCGCCGAATGCCATTAGGTGAGCAATTAAGTGGAAAGCGTTTTTGGGGTTCAACTTTTCCACGGATTTTCGTGAAATTGCTCTGCCTGAAATAGCAAAGTGCTGCCCTCTAGGGTGGAACGTGAATGGCATGAAAGACGGTTTGGGAGATTTCCAACCAATTTGGGGAACAAAGACGCATGTGTTGTTGCTCCATGCTGGTGCATCTGGAGAGGGAAGAATTTGGGATGGATATCCCCAATGCAGGCAAGTCGGTCATGAAATGTGTTGGGAATGAGGGGCAATTCATCACTCCATTGCTTGTTAGTAATTTTTTTTGTGCTGCCCTGCTTTGTTGAGGCTACTTCCTGGTTAGTTCGTTTGTTGTTTTTTCTTATGAAAACAAGTACAGCATGCATTTGTGGACATGTAACCCTCAGTGCTTTCATCATCGCTCACCTGTCTATTGCATGTGGCATGAGGTGTGTATGACCTTGCTGTCTCAAGCTGATTGATTTAAAAACAATTTACACAGCTTTTGACCGGCTGCGACCCCGATGTAGGTTATAAAATTAATATATACTCGTAGGGACCTGTGGAACACCCGCGCAATTGTAAAATGACTTCAGGTCCTCAACTCTCTCCCCTCGCAAACCCGAAGTCCTCACCCTCCCCTCTCCTCCCTAAGGGTGCCAATCCCCTCCTCACTCAAGCCTTTACACCCCCCTTCCTGCCACACCAACCTCAGCCCCTCCCCACCCCCCACCGACTGAAGTCTTCACCCCTCCACCCATGCCTCAACCTCCCCCTCCCAATCTGTTCCCATCTTTGCACTCCCATCACCAACTCTGTCCTCCCACCCTCACCCTCCTCCTGCCCATAAAAGCAAACTGGCATTCCGACACCGAAACAGTAGCAAATTTAATGCTTTCCCTCCCATCATGTTTATTATCAACTTCACAGAAAAACCGCAATTGAAACAGTTCTACATGGCTCGTCAATTGTCGCTTGTTCAACTCACCATCCGCAAGATATGCGGAAAAAAGTATGTGGACCCATGAGCAGGTTAATTAATGCCGTTAAATGACTCCAAACCCGTTACTCTCTTCCTGATGCATATATACACATGGTTAAAAGTACATGATGACCTCGATAATACCATGATAATAATTGGTTTAAGCCCTGCTTGAAGAAGCCACTAGTTATTGGGGGCAGTGTATGAGACAAAGCCGCTGCCTCAATGCTGAGGCTGATCTTCACAAGGCCTTGACGCCGATCGATTCAAAATCCTTTGAACTCTTGCTTTGGTCGTTTTACAATGAAGGGGAAAAACTCATAGGGAGGGCCATGGCGATTGTGAATATGACAGCTCTGAAGATGTCTTTGACTTCGCATCGCCGTAAGCACCAACATGGCACTATATGATTTTCCTTTTTCATCAAGTTGAAATTGTGGGTGTTCAGGCAAGATTCCAACAATGGTGGAACAGAATGTTAAGATGGACGGACGGTCGGAGAAGCATATTATTATACAGGTTGGCCAGAAAGTCTGAAACATAGATTATATTATTCATTCTGTTGATGATAATTTCCCAACTGGATTGGATGACGTGGCCCTGTAGAGTGGGCTGCATGCTTGCCAGATCTGAACCCCATTGATTACTTCTTCGGGGGTATGCTGAAGGCACAGGTTTATTCAGTGAAAAATCAGAGACATCGAATCATCTTGATGGCAACATATCATGGAATTGCATATGCAAGGGAATTGATGGAAATGACTGCATTAATGCCACCACGTTATTACAATTTTGCACCAAGCGCATTGAACTGGCATTTCTTCATGAGAACAACACATTGAACATGTCACGTAATGTCATTGAAATATCATGTATTGTAATGTAATTCAACAAACCATATCATAATGTACTGTCCTTCTCGTTCAATCACCCCTAGGGTCAGGTTCTGGAACGTAATTTGTCTGAGATTTCCCACATTAATCGCCCCGTATACGATAATAATTCGCTCCCTTAGCAATTATCGAACGCGTCCAGGTTCCGCTCCCCGACGTTCATCGCCCATCCACTCCCAGCCAAGCGCATCGTACAAGTTATACGCATATTAGGCAACCCTATTGAGGCAATTGATGAAACTACTAGTCTAGGCAGTGACGATGTTCATTGGCTAAATCTGTCTTAGTACTGAAGCCAGTTTTAATATCATCGATATGGCTTTTGTTCACCTTAATAGACTGTCATAGCCTGTCAAGAAGGTTCACTGGAAAACCTGAACCAGAGGAATTTCTATGGCCCTACAAAAGGATCACACGCTTAGAACAGGCATGAGTGTGTCTCAGTAGGTATCATGGATAAGCAAGTTCTGGGTAATATTGCTTACGAAGTTCCCCATCGAATGGACGAGAATGTCATACTCAGTATCCTCAACCGCCTGTCTTTTAGTACAGTTCGTTCCGTGAACAGTCCTACGAACTCCTCGACGTTGCCAACGAAACTTGAGACTAGTTGGATTCCGGTAGCTCAAATCCTCATGCCAATTACGACCAACACTGTTGACTCTGGCCCTCAAAGTCCCAATATGCCCTATGGCGTCAGAACCAACGATATTGATTTTTTTTGAATTGCGTACCATTTTTACAGTGCGGATTTTCCATTACCAGGGGAGTGAACATAACAAAAACGCAAAACGGGGAAAAATACTTGGTAAATTTTCAACCTATTGTTTCCAAAAATTTCATTTTTTCCTTTTTTTGTTTGATGCACCATGTTATAGGATCAACCAGATCATGAAATTATATGCCATTATTTGGAATCTTAGAGTGTATCACCACGTTAAACCTGTCGTCCAAGAATCTATATGAAATTGGTACTGGAAGTGTACATATACAGAATTAGTAATTCACCCAGGATAATTATTATTTGCACTGTTTTGACTTCACTTGCAGATAAGTAGTTGAATCATTCAACTGATGACTTCTACCACATTGCGGCGGAGTTTCACTCTACATGTCCAGGTGGCTCCCCCTCATTTTTTCCTGCTCAATTGCCCTTTATCCTGGGACATCAACTCCCCCGGACAAAATGCATATTTCCACATACCATCAGCTTCTACGCTACATTCCATTCACTCTCCTCCAATCGTGCCAATCAACTCTGTCCTACACTCTAAAACTCCCCCTCCATCAGCGATCGCTCTGCCCTACTATACTCTCTACAGGCTCTACCAACTCTCTTCCAACCTCTCAATTCTCTCTTCACACTCTCTTCTAAAAAAACCCATCACTCTTCTTACTTCTCCCACCTCTCTGCCATCTGCGCTACTCCTCCCGCCTCAACACCCTCCCTCCACTCCTTCCCCCATTCGCTCACTTCCCCTCCACACTCTTGCCCTACTCTCTTCACGCCTACAACTTTATTACAGAGCCAGCCTCACTCTTACTCGCCTCAGATACACTATCTAAACCCGCCCACTCTCTGAAAACTGCGACTGCCACTCTCTGCCGTCCCTGTGTGTCCAGCATTCCCTCTCTATACCTCATGTGCTCCCACGACCTGCTCCCACAGTGCCACACTCTCTCCCTCCACCTTTCACATCCCACTCTCGTCCCACAATCCAACTCCCAATACATTCTCTCCCCACATCAAACTCCTCACCATCCACATCTCTCCACACAACACTCTTCCACATCCAATTCCCAGCTCACCCCTTTCCTCACATAATCTTTCTCCCCACTCTACTATTCCCAACCAGCACTACTAACACCCACATTTCTGGACCAATTACATCAGCTTTTTGCTCTCCCACACCATTCACACTCTTGGCCAACAATCTGCGTCACCAGATCCACATTTGCTCTCCCATACTCTTTCTCCCCATCCATCTCTCAATACTGCTTCACCCACATCTCACACTCTCCCACATCCCACTTCCCACCACATCATTCCCCCATCCTTCTCCCCCACTCCCATCTCCAATCCCCATTCTCACCCCTCCCAACTCTTCCCACCAACTTTCAATCATCCCCAACCCCCTCCCACACCCCACTTCCCGATCCCACCTTCCCACCCCTCTCACACTCTTCGCATAATCCACTCCCCCAACTTCCAACTTCTCCCAACACCTCCACATCAATCCACCCCACTCTCCCACCATCGTCATTAAACAATCTCCCAAGGCAATTCATCATTCTTCCCAATCCCAGAATGGGTATCTCTTCCATATAACCAAGCTCTAATCCAATCCCATCACTCTCTGCCCTTGCAAAAGAAAGATCCAATCTGCTCCACATTCCATTCCAACCACACTTGGCAACCACATCATCCAAATTAGTACCCGCTTTCCAAACAATCCATCATCTCTCCCATCCACACTACTTCATCATCCACATAATACTGCATCATCCACATTGTTTCTGACTCGTCGACATTCGCCAACAAGTCTGCGAAACCATGACACAACTTTTCTTTTAAACCAAGTTACCACACTCTGCCTTCCCCACCCCCTCCCCCGATCCAACTCTCACCCCTCACCACACTCCTCAATCCACATTCCACTCTCTCTCCCACCTCTCCACACCTCTCCCTCCGCCCAATCCCAACACTCTCCCCACTCCTCTGCCCACCATCCCACACTCTCTCCCACCATCCCCACACTCTCTCTCCGACATCCCAACTCACAACCTCCACTCCCCCCCACCACCCTCTCCAACCAACTCTCCCATACGTCTTTCCCCCCGCTCCACTCTCTTCTCCCCCCTCTCCTCTCTCACACATTCTCTCTCCCCCTCCCATCACTCTCCTCCAGGCTCCTCCCTCCCACGCTTCTCCCCCGTCCCACACTCTTTCCCCTCCCACACTCTCCCCTCCCAGCCTTCTCCGCCCCTCCACTCTCTCCCCGCCTCCACACTCTCCCTCGCCTCCCACACTTCCTCTGACCCTCCGCATCTCTCTACCCACACTCTCTTCCCCGCCTCCCACACTCTTCCCTCTCCCCACACTCTCACCCCTCCCACACTCATCTCCCCCTCCACACTCTCTTCTCCCCCTCCCACACTCTCTTCCCCTCCCACACGACACTTCGTCCACGACTATCTCCCCCTCCACACTCTCTCCGCCTCCCCACCACTCTCCTCGTCCTCCGCACACTCTCTCTCCCCCCACCCTCCCGCCTCACACTCTCTCTCCGCAACCCACACTCTCCCCGCCAACCCACACTCTCTTCCCCGCCCCACACTCTCTCCCCTCCCTCACCCCAATCCCACACTCTTCTCCCCTCCACCCCCTCGCCAACCCACACTCTCTTCCCCTCACCCACTACTCTCCTCCTCCCACCACTTTCCTACCCACACTCTCTTCCCCTCCACACCTTCTCTCCTCCTTCCTCCTCGTTACCACACTCCCCTTCCTCACCTCTGCTTCCCCTCCACCACCCACTCTCTCTTCCCCACTTCTCTCCCGCCCACACTCTCTCTCTCCCCTCTCCCAACCTCTTCTCCCCCCTCCCACTCTCTCTCTCCCCCCTCTCCACCCACTCCTCCCCACACTCCTCACCACTCCCTTCCCACCTCCCACACTCTCCCCCCTCCACCATTTCCTCTTCCACCCCCCTTTCCCACACTCTCTCCCCCCCTCCAGCACTCTCTCCACCCCTCCCACACTCTCTTCCCCCCCTTTCCCACTCACTTCCCTCCCTCCCACACTCTCATCCCCCTCCTCCCACACTCTCCTTCTCCTCCTCCCACTGCTCCTCTCCCTCTCTCTTCTCTCTCCCCTCATCCTCTACCTCTCTACTCTCCCCTCTACATCCTCATCAATGCACATGCACAGGGGAAAGAGGGGAGGGGAGCGAGAGATCAAATGCCATGGGGAAAGGAGGAAGTAGGGGCGGTGAGGGATGGAAGGAGGGTGTTGGAGAGACTTTTTTCGCTTACTTATCTGACTTGGGAGGATTCGACTGATTCACTTCCACTTGAGAGGGGGAAGAACTGCCTCGACTGACTTACTTATCCGTTTCAGTTTTTAAAACTTGAAAGGCATCGAACACGTCTTCAACTTCACAAAATTAAAAATTATTTAAAACCAATTGTTTTATATAGAATATTGGATTCCATTGTAGCAGATCATCTCAAATCCATCAGTACAAAGTTTTGTTGAATATGGTAATCTATCATAGTTTGAAAAGAGTTAACTCGCTTTTAAAGAAAACCTTTAATATAATACCCAGAACATGAAAAAAATAATATTAGGCTACAGTTGGATCCCTAACTTCCTCTTTCCCAAGCAGGAACCTACACCTCCTCTTCATTCCCTTCCCTCCTCTTTCCTCTCCCTCCTCCCCTCACTCCTCCTCTCTCCTTCTCCCCACATCGCTTCTGCCAGGTAACATACAAAACTGCGGTAAGGATAACCAATTCCCTGCAGGAAGCATCCCTCGCTTTTTTCTCCCTCCTCCCTCCTCTCTCCCCTCTCACTTCTCCCACATATCCCCCCTCCTCTCCCTCTCTCACCCTCTTTCCCCCCTCAGCCTCTGCATCGCCATCTGAACCGGATACATGTCAAAACCGGCTATTTAGAATGCATTTTTTGTCTAAAAAACTCAGATTCGTCCCTTTTTTTTGTTCGTTTTTTTTTCTTTGTCCCCCACCTTTTTCTGCAGACTGAAACTTTAACCATCTGGTGACTCCTGACTAAAATGAAATCACATGTGAATTAGGGTTTAGGATAAACGCTTGCGAAGAAGTCTGAATTTTAATTACAGGCACGTATACACTACCGGTCGAAAGTTTTAAAACACCCCCATTTTTCCCAGATTTTACTGAAATTTAAGCAGTTCCAATGTTCTTCAATGTCCTGAAATTAAAGCATGAAACAAATAAACAATTGCAGATAAAAAAGAGAAAATCATGGAATCGTTTTTGAACAAAATTTAATCTAATTTTTGACTCATCCTTTTGGCATATAAACAGCCAACATTTACTCTGGCATTTCTTTCTACAATTGAAATCAAATATTGTTTCGGAAAGTTCTTCCAACATGTTTGCCGAAGTTTCCCAACAAATGGTGTTGCACTTGTAGTTGCTTGCTTTCACCTTCTGTCCAGTTCATCCAAACCAGACTCGGATGGGTTCCAGTCATGGGAGACCTGTGCTGGCTTCCATGATTGAAGCCTACCCCTTGTTCTTTTCTTCTAAGGTGTTCATGACATAACTGGGTAGTTTTGGGTCTTTATCTTGCGCTGAAGGATGAACCCTGACCCAACGGACGGTAGACCAGAAGGGTAGTTGCATGGTGCTGCAACAATGCTGTGATAGCCCTTTTGGTTCAGAGGTGCCAGTCACTTATGTGCAAGTCCAACTCTGGATCTAGCAAAAAGAGCCCCAGATTCACACGCTTCCTCTCCATGTTTGACAGTTGGGTGTCATAGCATTGGAAGAACCATCCTTTCCTTCTCGACGTCATACAAAAACCCTGCGTTGATAACGACGAAGATTTCAAATTTTGATTCATCGTGTCCATAAGACCTTTTTTCCAGTTTTCAGTATCCTAACGGGCCGGTGCTTCTGCGCCAGCAAGCCTCTTTTTCTTTATTTTTGCCATCTAGCAAATGACTTTGCTTACTGACCACCGAACCTGTCAAACGCTGCAGACTCCGAAAGTCTTCTCTTCAACAGTTTGAAACTAGGAGACTGCTTACTTCAACCAGGTATGTTAATTAAGCTGCTCTTAGAGCTTGCTGTCGTGTGAGCCTCCTATCCCACAAGCTCGTTGACTCCAGAAACTTTCTTGCTGATTGTGTTGTGGCTTTGGTTTGCTGACCTCCTCCTGTCGACGTTTCCTCCAGTTCAAGGTGCCTGTTCTGATAGGTGAGAAAACGTACTCACTGACACCTTGGCTTGTCTTTACCAATTTCTCTGAAGGAAAGACCTACACTTTTAAGGTTACAAGGATGAGAGTTTTGGAGTAATATATAGATAATGGTCTGTCTTCATCTCTCTTTGGTTAAGTCATCTTTTTTCTCACCATACTGATATCACGATATACTACTCCTGCAGTTGCATATTGTCCAAATAATTGCTTAGAGGCGTGTGGGTCTAGTAACAGTCTTTCAACACTGCTTTTAATACAGACAGAGGGTTTTCGTCACATAATCAAACAAAGTTGGACCACCCTGATAGTGAATTTTTTGGGCATCACTTTCAAAGGCTTATTTACTTCCATTGCTGCAGAAACAGCTGAGCTTGCTAACCCTTAAGCTTGTTCCCTGAAAAGGGCCTTTTTTTAAACAATCTGAAATTTGCATTATTTTTCAGTTTTTGGTTAAGCCTATATACCTTTTTTTAACCGTCTGGCAGCTTTAGCTTAGTTGCCCTGTTATCAATTTCAGGTATTCATGGACTTGAAACTGCTTATATATTTCAAGTAAAACTGAAAAAATGGGGGTTGTTCTAAAACTTTGACCAGTAGTGTATATATATTATATATAATAATAGATATTATAAATATATTATATATTCTCTTTTTTAAAAAAGGTAGACTGTCTCAATCCCTAAATGAAAGGATGTTAAAGATGATTCTGTTTAAACTTAATAATCATTATAATTTAAACCAACGTTTTTCCCTCCCCTAATATTGTTTTGTGTTCTATCCACACAAGGCATTTCAATTCCAGTGGAGGTGTAGGTTTATGCATTGTTCCTGGACTTCCATGCCTCATCAACCTGTCCCTACCGTGTTTTTTTCTTCACAACCTTTGCAGTGACTGTGTTTTCTTTACAAATTGAATTCGTGGAAGAGAAAGGTGATTGAGAGTATGAACTGGACAGATGGGGCAAGGAGGGCAATGGTTTGGACACAATTGCATGGGGATGAATAAAAGGAAAAAATAGAAAAGAGGAGGGGAGGAAATCCTGAACCTGCAATTTTTAAGAGGTTGGGTTTAGGAAGGGTAAACGGGGGTAATAAAGATTGTGGTTACGGATGGGGGTGATGTGTGATGGCAGTGGCACACGGTTTTGGTAGCTGGGGATGAGTTGGGTTTGAACAGCCTCTGGAAACAATACTGTACGTACATCTTATGACATTTTTTACAGTGATTTTAAGTTATTTGGTGAGTATTTGAACTAATTGAGTTATTTGAACAAATTGTGCTCTTTAGTGCAACTACAACTTCGGCTTTAATGGTCATAATAATCTGCATTATTGTGGGGTTGGGGGGCAAAGGAGGGGAGAAGGGAAGGAACCTGAGGGAAGGAGGGTGTGGGTGTGGTTAGAGGGGAGTGTAGTGGGGCAGATAACAGCAATTTTTGAGAGGAATCGTGCAAATGATGAAAAACAAGCATGCAAATTTGGCACATTTGTTCTCCAGGGGATTTCTAATCAATCTGCCTGAAATTGGCCATTTGAAAATCCAAATTTTGCAAAAAAAATAATAAAAAAAACAAGTCAAGATCAGACAAATGTTGTGATGCTGGCTGAGATTGGTGAATGTTTCAAGAAACATCATCAAAGAACGTTCCATAGTCTGGCCATGCAGTTTTCTTCCCTTTACCGCGGAACGGCAGATACGACGTCACATCCAGATGAACGCATGGAAGTATGAGAATCCCTCTAGCTTTCTCAGCCCTATTGCCAGAAACTACCTCATGGCTGGAATCCATCGCACCTTGGCTCCTTGGCCAAAGGCAATCCAACATGTTCTCAAGACCTAGTTCCTGTAAGGAGGCAGTCCAGATATTGCTAATGGACTAGTACGTCCGTGTCATTAGCCTTAAAGATAATGGAACTTGCTACATCCGTCGTGCATCCCTGGTGTGGGTAGCAAATATTCGAGTGTCAGCTTCTTCATGCACATGGAGACACAGCAACCAGTGACTCCTTGTGTTGCTACTGGCATCTTCTCCTTTTGTGACCATGACTGTGCTTGTCCGTCGTGTCAACACATCTTTTCCGCAAGGAAATGAACAGCTCAGTCTTGTTGCTGTCATCTCGAAGAAAGCTTCTCCAGTTTTGGGGTCTTACTGGTTCCTTCACTCTCTTCCTTATTCCCTTGCCCCTTTTTCGACCTTGCTCAGACTTCAACTTGACTTCTTGTACACATCAAAACACTACGTCCACCCTCTCGTACCTGGCCACCATAGGATACACCTTTGGGATGATGTCTTCTTTAGCATAGTCATCAAATATCTTTGAAGTTGCGTGGAAGTAGGGCATTGAATAAGTGCTGAGCCATCATGATGACTGCCTCTCCCCTTGGTTTCTTTGTCTGGGGATGTCACTTGCCGGCTTCAAGAATTTCAAACAGCTGTGGACTTCCAAATTTTTTAGAATTTTTATTTTTTTTTCAAAATTTGGATTTTCAAATGGCCAATCGGGCGATTTTGAATCAGAAAGCCCTGCAACAAAAATGCCAAATTTGATGCTTGTATCTTATTTGCACGATTTTTCTACTATTACTACACTAGTGGGGTGGGGGGAATGTTTTTTACCCAAGCCTTTAATGAACTGGTTGGCCAGGCCTGACGATTTACTCGATCTGATTTTTGAGCAGATACCTAACTACTGAAGTGTGTAGAGGTTTTTTTCACCCCTGTTTGTTCTGTAAACAGGGTATCTTCAAATATTTGAATGGATTACAGACAAAACTTGGTGGACAGGTGAGTTATGTGACAAGGAAGAATCGATTCAAATTTTGGTGAAAACCCACATCTGAGATTTATGATTTTTTTTTTTTTTTAAGTCATTCCTTCACCATTGAAGATAGGCCTAAACCCGATATAAATCACAGGTATCCCAAATTATGACAGATTTGGATGGAACTGGTGGACATGTTGTGTGTGTGTGTGGTGTGTGTGTGTGGTGTGTGTGTGTGTGTGTGTTGTGTGTGTGTGTGGTGTGTGTGTGGTTGTGGTGTGTGTGTGTGTGTGTGTGTGTTGTGTGTGTGTGTGTGTGTGTGTGTGTGTGTGTGGTGTGTGTGTGTGTGTGTGTGTGTGTGTGTGTGTGTGTTGTTGTGTGTGTGTGTGTGTGTGTTGTGTGTGTGTGTGTGTAGGACAAATTATTTCAATTTTGGTGAAGATGACAAATCCGGATACGAGGATTAAAAAAATATTTAAAGTGATTCTGGGCAACATTGAGAGATTGGGCGAAAAGGAATGGAGCATGATTTTTTTTTTTAAATGTTGTGGGATGAGTTTGAAAAACTAGGTGCATGGGTTGGTTATGTGATAATAACAGCCGCTCGATTTTGGTTCAGGTCTGGATCTTATCCGGCTCATCAGTGGGTTACAAACTGTAAACTGTTCAAGTCTGGAGAGGAGTTATGCCCACTACAAGTGGCCGTCCTAGTTTGTAATTATAAATGGCCAAGACAATGCACTCACCTCTTAGCAAAAGGACCCGTGAGATTCTTGAATTTCCACCAACTGGTGCGAGCAGACAGGTCCACCTGCTTAACATCTATCGGCAGATGGGTGCGATCCAATGCCATTTCTTCCAGTTTAATAGTCGTGTTGGAATCGATACCAGACTTGCAGCTCACAGATCAAGTACGTTACTCCACGCATCCTGTTGGACTTTGTACAAATTAATAATAATATAATACCATTACATTCCTTTCATGCAATAATGGCGCATAGGGCTGCCGAGCAGTTTCATTGGCTTAGGAGTCAGTCCTGACGGGTCTCACTCCAACGCAGGTTACCGTGAATGGTTTATTACCGCAGTACGCTGGTAATTCATTTCGCCGACATCAGAAGGGTGACAGGCTGAGTCAACCCCACCTGGTGTTATTAACGGTCGACAAGGGCTCCAAACTAGGACCGAAGGTCCAAGCACCCACCTTACCCACTAAGCCAACCACCAGGCTGGTTGTACAAATTTAACACAACTTTAATTGAGCTCTCTGATGCTGTTAGCATTCCATCCTGAATCTTATTTCGTTGTATAAGCAAGCTCACGAGTTACTCAAATATTTGGTAACACATAGCTGCTCTGAATCCCAGCAATAGGTAGCAGGCTGTTTGTTTTCTGAGTTCAACTTATAGTGAGTGTATAATTTGCCATCTGCTTCCTTGTTAGGCACTTGTCTAGGGTTGAGATCGAAGGTGCAGTGGTACTGGAGAGGACTTGGAGATCGTTAAATGTGAGCATTCTTCAGGGTAGATTGTGCTGGCAATGAGCTGAGCCCCAATGGTTTTTCTTTGATTCCCTCTAATTTGGAATAACTTTTCCTCCAGCATGCTTTCTCACTACTGGAAAATGTATTTGTTGTTTTGTTTTTTGTTGTTCTCCCCTCCCCTGCACACCCACATTTCATTTCTCTTTTCATCATTTGTTTCCTTCCTGTTATCAACCCATTGAATTTTGTGGCTCGAGCTTGTATCCAGCTTGGGTCACCCCTGTATCTTCCTCCTTCCCTCCCTCTTCCCTTCTCATTCTTCCATCTCCCTTTCTTTCTTAAAAGTGTCCCTAAATGTTGGTTCGTCTACCTGCTGTTGGTGTGTTCCCAGTGTTCTAGCCTGCTCTGTTTGTTACACTGGGGGGGGGGGGGGGGCGAGAAGTACATCTCTTTCGATGATTATGACGAAACATTTTCAAATTTTCGTCCAAAATCAATCAGGGGCGCCACTAGTCCGCATGACCAAGCGTGGGGTCACGCGTTGCTGCTACGAGCCCGGGACTGCTCCATTTTCCAATCTACACTCATTAGATTACATCGGACCCTTACACGTTACAGATTCTTACACAAATAGGAAAGGTCTTTATTCTCACGCATCTTTCCTTCTTCTTCAATCTCTCATCACTGTGGACGTAAAAAGAGCAATCAAACGCGGGCAAAGCCCGACCAACTTGTTGTTTTCAGGGCAGGATCCAAGAGCGACTACAAGAGTGAACCAAACTGACTTGCACCTCACATTCCTCTTGCACTACGCCTCGATCAGTGTACAACTGTAATGCAAGTCATCAACCAAGATCGAGATGCATCTCTTCACGGTTCAATTTTGTTCATTCCTTTTAAAAACATTCACCCCCATTTTATTTATTTATTATCCCCCACAACCCCCCACTCCTCTTCCCTAACCCCGGTTGCATTCAAAAATTTCATTTGCGCCATTCTGCTCATCGATGAACATCATGCCGTCTGTCGCAAAGTTGGCAGAAGTGAACCTTTCCAAGAATATTGACCCACCCCATGTGATTGAGCACCTGATTTGGTGTTGATCATGTTCACGAAAACGGGTGCGTGGCCTTCACACATCGCGATTATCACATTTGCGCTTCAGTTCGTAACAGATGCTGGACTATGCAGAGCACTTGTGGCTGTTTTATGGCACAATCAGCTGATGATGATTGGTACGTTAGAAGTTTTTTATGTTTACATTGTTTTGAATCGTACTTCAATGCAAACAATAAAGTTGGGATTTAAATACTTTGCTTTTTGTGGAGAATTCCTGCTGCTTTATGAGTTAGGGTGTGAAGCAATTAGCATTGTGGGTGGGGGGGGGATGGGAGGAGGCACAGTAGATGGGGGTCACAGTAGAAATAGGGGGAGAGGGCACAGTAGATGGGGGGGGAGGTCGCATAGATATGGTGGGGGGGGAGGGAGGAGGGCCACAGTAAATGTCGGGGGGAGGGTGGGGGTAGGGCAACAGTCGATGCGGGGGGTGGGGGTTGGGCACGTAGATGCGGGGGGGGGACAGTAGATGCGCGGGGGGGGGGGGGGACAGCAGATGTGGTGGTGACCGAGGGAGAGGACAGGATGATGTCGGCCAGAATTTTGAAATGAGGGTGCCATAATTTGGTCATCAGCCTGCCACCGAACACTTCCTCATCATCCACTCTCTCACAACCACTCCGAAGCCTGGTGTTGGCTTAAATAGTTAAGATGGCTGGCTTAAGATCTTAGAGTCTTGAGTTCAAAGCTCCTGTCACGCTGTTGAAATAACACCACTGGGTTGACTCCGCCTGTCATCCATCTGAGGTAGCAAAATGAGTCAACAGGATCCAAGCCTTGTTCACCTTGATAACAGGCATTTCGTCCTGACAAAGCTAATATAGATTGTGCTCGGACGCCCAAAGCAAGAGTTTGATAAGATCTTTCCCATGTCCTTTTTATCAAGACTGCCTTGGGGAAGTTTTCTATGACACTGTCCAAGTTACTGGGGTGGTGTTCTATTAGTACGTATTTGCTATGCTTTCCAAGCGGACTTGGTTATTCAAGCAAGCACAGCCAAACGAAATGGGTGCTTGGCAGCCGTTTAACAACGTGGTGGCCTCCAATGTTGTTTCATATGCAACCTGTGGCTTCAAGTTGCATCATTTCTGGAATCGTTGGCTGTGCCTGATGCAGTGCCCCTGTTTCCAGGAAGCTGGTACTCATTTTGGCTGACGCTCGAAGGATGACAGGCTGAGTCAATCCGCCTGATGTTATTTTAAGGGAACGATGGGCTCAAACTCAGCCGTAAAGAGCTTAACCAGTCACCTTAACCGTTGAGGCAACACCAAGGCTTGCAGCCTCCAATGTATACAATGCCAATCATGGGCTCGAGTAACGCTGTCCGGGCTAATTTGGTTCTCCAGTTTTACTTGATTCCTCTTATGGTGTTCGGCAATGCCTACAGGTATGAGGAAGAGGGAAAGAAAGCTTAAAAAAAAAAAAAAAGCGGAGTCAGGAGGAATCCCCCTGCCAAGCTTTATCTACGGAACCGACCATTGTGCATTTGTTTTTTGGGGGAGGAGGAGGAGGAGGAGGAAGGGGTTGCATTTTTTTTCTTCCTTTCTTGAGCTTGAAGAATTTTGATGAAAAGTAGAGGAAAATTTCGTTGAAATCCGCCCCAATTCAATAATATTATCAGTATTGGTATATACATGTCAAGACAGGGGCATGCCTTTGATCATTTCATTAGTTGTCGATATTGTGTTTGAATCGCGACTATGGGGGGCATTTTTGTGACCACAAATGAAGCATCTTCTTAATCGGCTGGTCCATTTGCCGGCGGGCTTGCAATAGCGGATTGATACGTAAGCTACTGGCTTGGGAAAGGCGAGAGCAAGCCCCCTCTTGCTAAACAGAACACACCCCTGGTGTTTTTTGTCCAATTGAATTTAAATACTCTGGCTGTATTTCATTCCTATCCATCTTGCTGAGAATGCAAGATTGACCCTTTTTGCTCCATATGTTCATGCCTGAGTTTATAAGATTCAAGTTTAACCGAGTACTGGTATTTTGATCTTTTTATATGAACCATCTCAACCCTGGTTTCTTTTGTTCCACCGATGTCATGCGACTTATAGCATGTAAGGGTTGATCACCCTCACCGTACTAAAGCATTGTAAGCGACAAGGTTGTTATAACAAGTCTACAGCTCGGCAATAGGTCGCGGCATGTTACGCAGGCTGTGTAACGGACCATTGGGAAATGGCAGAAAGCCCCGGGCTCCTGACCATGCTCTCTTCCAAATGTGAGATGGAAGGCATCCCTTTGTGAAAACTTACCCATTTCCTTTACGGTTAGTTCTGATGTTACATCAAGATGAGTGACTCGCATTTAACCTGCCGCAAAATATTGTGGGTTGAAACTTCAAAATTGAGGTAAATGGTGAGCCACGACATTCACACTCTCGTCCCTTTTACGTTATAAAAATCAAGACTTTTAACAATAGGTTTCTGAAATCCAACAAGTTTTGAGAAGCAGCAATGGACTTTTTAACTTTTCCTTCACTGTTCACATTGCCACAAACCACTGGAGTCATGTAAAGTCATGAATGATCCTTTTTTGACTGTTAGCCTCCAAGGCGGCTTGCTTGATTCAAGGCTTGATTCAAACCGAGGGTGGGACAGAGGTTATGTTTTCACTCTGGTTTTTACCCCCTGGTTTTGTGTGTTTGTGTCTGTGAATGTGATATCTGAAAAAAGTTGTGGATGGATTCGGACAAAACTTGGTGGACAGGTTGGGTGTGTGGACACGGACGAATTGATAAGATTTTTTGGGAAGATCCAAAATCCGTAATACTCAAAATTTTTAAGTGATTCTTCACCATTGAGAGATGGGGCAAAAATTATAGATCGCATGATATCTCAAAAGTTGTGGATGTGTTGTTGACAAAATGAAGGTTGGATGAGTTGGTTAGGTGAGATGAACAAGCGATTCGATTTTGGCTCAGGTTCAGATGGCAGGTCTGGCCTATCATTGGGATACAAAAAGGTAAGCTGTTTTCAGCCCCTGGTGGAGTTATGTGCTCTCTGAGTGTTGTTCTAGTTCGTACTTGCATTTCCCGGTATTCGTCAAAATGCAATGCTTCTCCTTTAAAAAATTTTTTTTTAATTTGTTTAGCTTTTGTTTTTTTCTTCTCTATTTTTTGCATTTGCACCTCAACATTGCCACAATGGCTGACACAGCTGGCCTACGATGCAAAAGACGCATATCGAATGAAAGTAAAGTTTATTTCTTAATCCATCTGTTTGCTTGCTTGCTGGCAAATTTCTCGACGCATCCTTTTGAACGACATCCCGGGAGTTTGCCAGTGGCGCCATTTCCCACCGTTAATGTCTGTGGTTACACTTTCTCCAGGGGGGGAGGCATCCATTAGGACCTGGAGTAAATGCAGACACGAGTAAACTTTGCCTTTTGAGCTCTTCCTCTGACTGTCTCTGCATCATTTACAGGAGGTCCGAATTGTTGTAGCAAACGCTATTGTTTAAAAGGTTGTTTTTCAAGATCTGTCATAATTATGAACTTTCTGAAATGTTGACCAACACATTGATTGGGCCAGGGTGGGAAAGGGATTGTGGGGGTAGGGATTGCTTGGGGGAGGGGGATGCAGCTTCTACCTTAACTGCAAAACACGTTCATCAGAGCATACTTCAGAAACATCTTGTTGATTACATACATTTTAATGATATCGGTTTTGTTGTGCATTTCATGAAATATTACCGTGTTTCCTCTTGTGTTCATTTTTTGTTTCCAAAATCGCATCTCAAATGCTCTCTTTATGCTTATCACAGGATTGGCTCCACCCACCTTACTTTTGGATGGTTTTATTGGAATTAACCCCCTGACCCTTATCATGATACCTCAGGTCTAATAATTTACTTTTAAGTTGGAGGAGGATGAATGTGGTTCTTGAGCTGAATGTTATAGATTGTAACCTACAGCTCAAAATGGATTTTATCTCAAACCTGGGTTTTGGCAAAGATTTCTCAATATTGGTAGTAAGCTGAATGTGTTACCAAAAGGCCGCGGTGCTGTCCCGACCGAGTTCCAAACTTGACTTCGGCAAGTTACCCTTCTGAGCTGAGTCCGATTTTGAGTCGAGCGGCTTTTGGGCTGTCCACTCAGAAAAGAGCACGGATATTTCCTGCCACATGAAATGAGTAGTGTAGAAGAGTTGAGGTTTTTCACGCAACATCAATTTTTTGCGCAATTTCACGTTAAATTAACAACGTGTGAATATATTTGCCTTATTTTAGCAGAGATTACAGTATAGGCATTGCACAAACGATGCTCATGCCTATGCATATTACATTTCGCCTCGTAGTGAGTAGTAGCAACGTACTTGGCCAGCACACGTTGCGTAGGTCGATGCGGTTCGCAACTACAGTACTTGTACTTCAGCGTCCCAATTCAGGTAATATGTGCTTCGTTATCTGAAGCCAAATTTCAAATTCGGATGAACCTCAGTGCCTCCCGAAACCCTACAACCGGTAACGAGGAAATATTGAAAGCTGGAACGGGCGCGAAACCCATCCCAGCTCGCGGAGACTAGCAATTCCGAGCCCGGAGATTGCAGTGAGTAAGAATATCCATGCGCATTTTGCCAATGAAATTTATTTTCTCTGCATTTAAATGAACCATTGATTGATTTGGCTTTTAACCGTATTCCCCATTGTATTTTTGAAATCCGTGTTTCATCAATTCCGTGCAGTGCTTTCATCGGCTCCGTATGCACTATACACAGGTTTGTAAAACCTCAGTTTATAATAATGTCTGTTTTGATCCCTGCCTCTCTTCATTTTCTGGTGACACTGCAAGTATCTTCTCCTTTGAAAATGTAATTTCAAGCATGCTGAAAATTTTACGACGTACTCGCCGTATGGCTCACACGTTCCGCTACGCTGGAAATGAGTTGTAGGCACGATATGCGATCGTTGACACACGTCGACACAAGGTCCTTATAAGTTACTCATAAGTCGAAACACGTCGAGGTAATGTTTAGCATACCCGAAACTTATTTTCTCCCCCCACAGGAAGAGAGATGCGCCACCTCCAGTGTCGGAGAGTGCATTACAAGTTACCTCCCTTCACCAGTGCCAGTATTCCTGTCCAAGTTTTCCAATGCGTGAGGTGTTTTTGAGAGGTATTTTGAATTGGCACATTTGATATAGGATATAATTAACCCCCTGGGTGCACTCCGTCAGGGAGCGGGGCTGTCTTTAAACAATATTGTTGCTTTTTTTTTTTCTGCTGACAGCAACGGAGATGTGATTCGTCGAAACATTATATTCCTAAAATATATTTAAAACAAGAGCGAGAATTCTTTGCATACATGTTCCTACCGACGTGATATTCCAAGCCCCAAAAGAGAATAACTGAAAATTGACAAAAACGCCTGAAACTCAAACTTTTTCTGTAACTTAACATAATAATGCCAAGTACCAAGTTTCAGTTGAATATGTTTGTTTTGTTTTTTTTGTATACATTGACGAGGCTCATTGAGAGCTAATACACAACGCATAGCAAGGGGGGGGGCATGAGACAAGAGGGGTGGGAGTGGGAAGGACAAAACAGTGGGGAACAGAGACATCAGGAGATCTGTGGAAGGAGAGGATGGGCGGGGAACAACGAGGTATAACAAGATGGACACGACAGGGACTTTCAGGAAGGAAAGCAGGGATTTGAAGGTGGTGGATTAACGGGGTAGAAATGATCTTGGTTTTTGGATGAGGGAGATAAGAGGTGTGGTGAACAGCAAGAAAAATATGTTAAAGGGTATGGGGAAAAAAAGTCTGAAAAACCACAGGTGGGACGGACGGATGGATGACGGACGGACAGACTGAGTGTTAAACTATTGTCTCCTCAGGTGAAACCGGTAGGGGACTAATAATTTGGCATCACATTGTGGCAAATTTGATGCCTCGTCTTTTTTTATAGTTATATTGTACAAATACAGTACTATTGTAATTCTTCACTCTTTTTTTTTTTCATTCCCATGTATTTTGTTTCTTCTAGGGCATGAGAAGGAAGCGCTACAGTTAATGGTACATACTTGCCCAAAGACACATCACCTGGCTCAGCTTACCAAGAGGGTGGAGCCTGTATGCTCTGGGTCTTATCCACGTGAACCACGGTGCTGCCATTACAGATACTTGCTCGGACAACTCAAGAATGCTACCAGTGATGTATGTCCGTAACCCTCCTGTTGTGCTAAATTTACCTTTTAGGCGAACAAATTGTATATTTATGGGACCATTGTGTCTATTTGTATTAGAAACAAAAAAAAAAAATTGTCATTAATCTTTTTCTAATTATTTGTTTATTTTGGGTGTTGATTTTGGTGGGCTTTTTATTGACATTAATTCACCTTCCTTTTTAGTGTCACATAATCACAAAAGTGTTTTCTTTTCTGCCTATTTCTTAATGTAGCTATTTGGGAAAGTTTTTCAGTGCAATAACTGGTGTGCTAGAATTAATATAAAATGCTTGGATTTCTGGAGTTTAACCAATAATATGTTATTGGAAGGACATGTGCTTCTTGGAGGGGATGTTGATGGTTGGAGGGTTGAGAACAGAGGAAATAGACTGGAGGAGAGGCAGTAAAAAATTGGGAGGCCACTGATCTGTCTGCGATTTAAGAGAGTAACAGGCTTTGCACTTTGGTCTCTTCATGGGAGATGCTAATAATGTTGAGAGCTTAGATACACACAATTTATTTAGTTGTTTATTTTAGCTGACCACTTAATATATTCCATATGTAACTGGATGGGTGTTTTCCACCTACCTTTGAACACCACTTTGTCTATCTTTTGATGAATTAGTCCAATTGTGTGAAAACAGTGATGCCTCTGATGAAGATTCTATATGTGCAAGTATGGCGTCCCACCCCACTTTGCTTCCATAGTGTGTATTTTCATGTGTTTTACAGGTTGCATTGTAAGCTCTATTTTCAGCTAATATTGTTTTGGGTTCTGAAGCTTGATGGTATCAACATGTGTCCAAGACTGATTCTTAAAAGGCTGAGTTTGCACACCAACTCTTAAGGTGCTGTCACACCTTGACGATTTAGCCAGCAATGGCAACGTATAAAAATGTATGTAAAACGTTGGCATACGCTGAAATTTTGATGTTTTAAAAAAGTTTTGGTCGTATTCATAACGTGTTGGTCGTATGCATAACATATTAGTAAGGGCACAGAACGTTTCGTTGTCTTATAGATAACTTATACCAACGAATGCTTAGCATGTTGTCGGCGTTCCACAACCTATGCCCAACGATAGTTTAACTTAGGCATAGCGTGCTGCACGTATCACCGACGAACTTGTGGCGTAGCCTGTTAAAAAACCTGCCGCACGCCGATTTAAATCATAACCGCCTGAAAATTGAAAGTGTCACCACGCAGTCACACCTGACGATTTAGCCAGCGTATGCCGACCTATGAAAAATTTGCCGAACCAAGCTGGCACACGTCGAATACGTTATGGGTAAGTTGTGTATACGTTAAGAGCACGCTGAAAAACGATGAAGTAGCTGTCATATTTCGTGTACGTCTCGTACTGTCGTGAAATTTCAAGCATGCTGAAAATTTTACGACGTACTCGCCGTATGGCTCACACGTTCCGCTACGCTGGAAATGAGTTGTAGGCACGATATGCGATCGTTGACACACGTCGACACAAGGTCCTTATAAGTTACTCATAAGTCGAAACACGTCGAGGTAATGTTTAGCATACCCGAAACTTATTTTCTCCGTCAAGGCACATTTTCTTTTTTTCTCTCCTTGCTCCGTGAAGGCACGTGACGAAATATCTGAAGTTATTGTTGTTGTTGTTGTTGTTGTTGTTGTTGTTTTTTATTTATTATTATTTTTTTTTTTTTAGTCTATCACGAATTTTAAAAATATATTCGGACATTTGCTTTTAAGTTTCGACGTCGACGTGACAATATCCTCAAACAAAAAATATTCACAGAGGAGGAACTAGAATAAGACATGAGCAAACTGAAGAGGCAATCGGACGTGACATAACGGACGTGACGAAATATCGGAAGTTATTGTTGTTGTTTTTTTTTTAAACGCTGCCAATACGCCATTATACGGTAGCTGTAAATTAGAAACACGTTCAGTAAGTTCTGTGGTCGTCTGGAAGACGTCAATCAAATACGTCTACATACGTCAATATGCGTTGGAGGTAGTTTACAACATA
>CM068960.1:38771835-38795861 GCA_035128595.1 Eptatretus atami | reverse complement strand
CCTCTAGGGTGGAACGTGAATGGCATGAAAGCGGTTTGGGAGATTTCCAACCAATTTGGGGGAACAAAGACGCATGTGTTGTTGCTCCATGCTTGGTGCATCTGGAGAGGGAATAATTTGGGATGGATATCCCAATGCAGACAAGTCGGTCATGAAATGTGTTGGCGGAATGAGGGGCAATTCATCACTCCATTGCTGTTAGTAATTTTTTTTTGTGCTGCCCTGCTTTGTTGAGGCTACTTCCTGGTTAGTTCGTTGTTGTTTTTTTCTTATGAAAACAAGTACAGCATGCATTTGTGGGACATGTAACCCTCAGTGCTTTCATCATCGCTCACTGTCTATTGCATGTGGCATGAGGTGTATGACCTTGCTAGTCTCAAGCTGATGGATTTACAAACAATTTACACAGCTTTTGGAACCGGCTGCACACCCGATGTAAGGTTATAAAATTAATATACTAGTAGGGACCCGTGGAACACCCGCGCAATGTAAAATGTGACTTCAGGTCCTCAACTCTCTCCCCTCACAAACCCGAAGTCCTCACCCTCCCCTCTCCTCCCTAAGGTGCCAATCCCCTCCTCACTCCAAGCCTTTACACCCCCTTCCTACCACACCACCTCAGCCCCTCCCCACCCCCCACCGACTGAAAGTCTTCACCCCTCCACCCCAATGCCTCAACCTCCCCCTCCCAACTCTGTCCCATCTTTGCACTCCCAACACCAACTCTGTCCTCCCACCCTCACCCTCCTCCTGCCCATAAAAGCAAACGGGCATTCCCACACCGAAACACTAGCAAATTTAATGCTTTCCCCTCCCCATAATGTTATTATCAACTTCACAGAAAACCGCAATTGAAACAGCTTCTACATGGTTCGTCATTGTCGCTTGTTCAACTCACCATCCCGCAAGATATGCGGAAAAGATATGTGACCATGAGCAGGTTAATTATGCCGTTAAATGACTCCAAACCAGTTATCTTCTTCCTGATGCATATATACACATCATTAAAAGTACATGATGACCTCGGACAAACACCATGATAATGACATTGGTTTAAGCCCTGCTTGAGAGAATGCCACATAGTTATTGGGGCAGTGTAGAGACAACGGCCGCTGCCTCAATTGCTGAGGCTGATCTTCACAAGGCCCTTGACACCTATCGATTCAAAATCCTTTTAACTCTTGCTTTGGTCATTTTACAATGAAGGGGAAAACTCATAGGGAGGGCATGGCGATTGTGAATATGACAGCTCTGAAGATGTCTTTGACTTCGCATCGCCGTAAGCACCAACAATGGCAACTATATGATTTTTTCTTTTCATCAAGTTGAAATTGTGGATGGTCAGGCAAGCTGTCCAACCAATGGGTGGAACAGAATGTTAAGGATGGACAGACGGTCGGAGAAGCATATTATTAATCAGGTTGACCAGAAAGTCTGGAAACATAGATTATATTATGTCATTCTGTTGATGATAATTTCCCCAACTGGATTGGACGACGTGGCCCTGTGGAGTGGGCTGCATGCTTGCCAGATCTGAACCCCCTTGATTACTTCTTCTGGGGTAGCTGAAGGCGCAGGTTTATTCAGTAAAAATCAGAGACACGAATCATCTGAGGCAACATATCATGGATGCATATGCAGGGATTGATGGAAATGCTGCATTAATGCACCACGTTCATTACAATTTTGCACAGCGCATTGAACTGTGCATTTCTCATGAAGAACAACACATTGAACATGTCACGTAATGTCATTGACAATATCATGTATTGTAATGTAATGTCAACAAAACCATAATTAATGTACAGTCAACCCCCGCTTCATCGCGGTTCACCTATCGCGCCCCCGGTTCATCGCGGGTTTTCCCTTGGAACGTAACTAATTTTTTCTGCGGATTCCCTGGTACATCGCGGTAATAATGTATAAATATAAATTATTTAAGCAATAAATTATAACGCGTGGTGCTCGACCAGTCACACAACGCACGAAACAAAGTTTCGCTTGTGAACTTAGAATATTTTCTACGTTTTTTCTCCAAGCCCCACGATGGCGCCCAAACGCCCTGCACTTCGAAGGTTTCTGGCAAGGAACCGAAGCGCCAGAGGAAGGCCCTGGGACGCTCCAGGAGAAGGTTAAGGTAAAGGTGCTCGATATATGCTTCGGGAAGGAAAAAGGTTTGCCGCCGTTGGACGAGCATTGCTCATACCCAGCACCTCAAAACCGACCAGACCAGACTAGTCGATCTCCGGCACCTCGAACCCAATCACTGCCAAACCGACCAGACCAGACTAGTCGATCTCCGGCACCTCAAACCCAATCACTGCCAAACCGACCAGACCAGACCAGTCGATCTCCGGCACCTCAAACCCAATCACTGCCAAACGATCAGACCATCGAAATCGATTTTTTGGGGAGGCGTCCATTCATCGCGGATTTTCACTTAGCGCGGGAGGTTTGGAACGTAACCCCCGCGAGAAACGGGGATTACTGTATATTCACCTATGTTTCCAGACTTTATGGCCACCCTGTTGTGGTAGGGCACCCATGGGAACCCACGGTCATAGACATATATGATATTTGGAAATCTTGAGTTACATGCCACACGCAGAATTTTTATAAAATTGTTACTGGCAATGTGTCATATCCAGAAATTATGTAATCTACACAATTTACTTCCTTCACATAATATCTGAATACATGTCCATGTACTTTCACCACATTCCACTCACTCCCACATTCCACTCGCTCCCCACTCCCACTCGCTCCCCACATCCCATTCCCTCCCCACACCCACACTCCCTCCCCACATCCCACACTCTCTCCCACATCCCACACTCTCTCCCACATCCCACACTCTCTCCCTCCACACTCTCTCCCCACATCCCAACTCTCTCCCCCCTCCACACTCTCTCCCCCCCTCCCACACGCTCCTTCCCCTCCCACATACTCCTCTCCCCTCCCACACTCTCTTCCCCTCTCCCACTCTCTCTTCCTCTCCACACTCTCTTCCCCTCCCCACACTCTCTTCCTCTCCCACAACTCTCTCCTCTCTGCCACACTCTCTTCCGCCCTCCCACACTCTTTCCCCCTCCCACACTCTCTTTCCCCCTCCCACACTCTCTTTCCCCCTCCCACACTCTCTCCCCCTCCCACACTCTCTTCCCCCTCCCACACTCTCTTCCCCCCTCCACACTCTCTTCCCCCCTCCCACACTATCTCCCGCCCTCCCACACTCTCTCCCGCCCTCCCACACTCTCTCCCGCCCCCACACTCTCTCACCCCCTCCCACACTCTCTCCGCCCCTCCCACACTCTCTTCCCACATCCCACACTCTCTCCCCACATCCACACTCGCTCCCACATCCCAACTCGCTCCCACACATCCCACATCTCTCCCCACATCCCACACTCTCTCCCCACATCCCACACTCTCTCCCCACATCCACACTCTCTCCCCACATCCCATTCTCCCCATCCCACACTCTCTCCCACATCCCACACTCTCTCCCCACATCCCACACTCTCTCCCCACATCCCACACTCTCTCCCCACATCCCACACTTTCTCCCCACATCCCACACTTTCTCCCCACATTCCACACTTTCTCCCCACATCCCACACTCTCTCCCCACATCCCACACTCTCTCCCCACATCCCACACTCCTCCCCACATCCACACTCTCTCCCCACATCCCACACTCTCTCCCACATCCCACACTCTCTCCCCAATCCCACACTCTCTCCCCACACACTCTCTCCCCACATCCCACACTCTCTCCCACACATCCCACACTCTCTCCCCACATCCCACACTTCTCCCCACATCCCACACTTTCTCCCCACATCTCACACTTTCTCCCACATCCCACACTCTCTCCCTACATCCCACACTTTCTCCCACATCCACACCTCTCCCACCAATCCCACACTCTCTCCCCACAACCCACACTCTCTCCCCACATCCCACACTCTCTCCCCACATCCCACACTCTCTCCCCACATCCCACACTCTCTCCCACCACATCCCACACTCTCTCCCCACATCCCACACTCTCTCCCACATCCCACACTTCTCGCCACATCCCACACTCTCCCCACATCCCACACTCTCTCCCCACATCCCACACTCTCTCCCACATCCACACTCTCTCCCCACATCCCACACTCTCTCCCACATCCCACACTCTCTCCCACAACCCACACTCTCTCCACAACCCACACTCTCTCCCCACATCCCCCACTCTCTCCCCACATCCCACACTCTCTCCCACATCCCACACTCTCTCCCAACTCCTCACCTCTCTCCCACATCCACACTCTCTCCCACATCCCACTCTCTCCCCACATCCACACTCTCTCCCAACACACACTCTCTCCCACATCCCACACTCCCTCCCCACATCCCACACTCTCTCCCCAATCCCACACTCTCTCCACACCCACATATCTGCCACATCCCACATTATCTGCCCACATCCCACACTATCTGCCCACATCCCACACTCTCTACGCCACATCCCACACTCTCTCCCCACATCCCACACCTCTCTCCCCACATCCCACTCTCTCCCCACATCCCACACTCTCTCCCCACATCCCACACTCTCTCCCACATCCCACACTCTCTCCCCACATCCCACACTCTCTCCCCACATCCCAACTCTCTCCCCACTCCCACACTCTCTCCCACATCCCACACTCTCTCCCCACATCCCACACTCTCTCCCCCACATCCCACACTCTCTCCCCACATCCCACACTCTACTCCCCACATCCCACTCTCTCCCACATCCCACACTCTCTCCCACATCCACATCTCTCTCCCACATCTCCCACACCTCTCACTCCCACACTCTCTCCCAACCCCACACTCTCTCCCCACACTCCACACTCTCTTTCCCCTCCCACACTCTCTCTCTCCCTCCCACTCTCTCTCTCTCCCTCACACATTCTCTCTCCCCCTCACACACTCTCCCCTCCCACGCTCTCTTCCCCGCCTCCCACGCTCTCTTCCCGCCTCCACGCTCTCTTCCCCGCCTCCCACGCTCTCTCCCCGCCTCCACGCTCTTCCCCGCCTCCCACGCTCTTCCCCGCTCCCACACTCTTCCCCCGCCTCCCACACTCTTCCCCGCCTCCCACACTCTTCCCCGCCTCCCACACTCTCTCCCTCCTCCCACACTCTCCCCCTCCACACTCTCTCCCCCCCCCACACTCTCTCCCCCCTCCACACACTCTCCCCCTCTCCCACACACTCTCCCACACTATCTCCCCCCTCCCACACTCTCTTCCCCGCCTCCACACTCAACTTCCCCGCCTCCACACTCTCTTCCCAGCCTCCCCACTCTTCCCGCAAACCCACACTCTTCCCCGCAAACCCACACTCTCTTCCCCGCAAACCCACACTCTCTTCCCCGCAAACCCACACTCCTTCCCGCAACCACACTCTCTTCCCCGCAAACCCACACTCTCTCCCACAAACCTCACACTCTTTCCCGCAACCTCTCCTCTCTTCCCGCTTACCACACTCTTCCCCCCCCCACACTCTCTTCCCCCCTCCCACACTCTCTTCCTCCCCCCTCCAACACTCTCTTTCCCCCTCCCACACTCTCTTCCCCCCTCCACACTCTCTCCCCCCCTCCCCACTCTCTTCCCCCCCTCCCCACTCTCTTCCCCCTCCCACACCTCTCTTCCCCCCTCCCACACTCTCTTCCCCCCCTCCCACACTCTTCCCCCCCTCCCACACTCTCTTCCCCCCCTCCCACACTACACTTCTCCCCCTCCCACACTCTCTTCCCCCCTCCCACACTCTCTTCCCCCCCTCCCACCCGCCTCTCTCTTCTCTCTCTCTCCCCTCTCCCTCCTCTCCTCTCTACTCTCCCCTCTACATCCTCATCATGCACACTGCACAGGGGAAAGAGGGGAGGGGAGAGAGGATCATGCCATGGGAAAGGAGGAAGGTAGGGGTGAGGGATGGAAGGAGGGTGTGGAGAGATTTACTTCTTTCTGACTTGGGAGGATTGACTTGATTCACTTCACTTGAGAGGGGGAAGAACTGCCTCGACTGACTTACTTATGTCGTTCAGTTTTAAACTTGAAAGCATCGAACACGCTTCACTTCACAAATTAAAAATTATTTAAAACCAAATGTTATTAATAAATATTGGATTCCATTGTTAGTCTACATATTCAATCCATCATGTACAAAGTTTGTTGAAATATGGTTTAATTTCATAGTTTGAAAGAGTTAACTCGCTTTAAAGAAACTTTATATATACCCCAGAACATGAAAAAAATATAATTAGGCTACAGTTGGATCCCTAACTTCAGTTTTCCCAAGCAGGGAACTATACCTTTCCTCTCCATTCCCCTTCCCTCCTCTCCTTCCCTCTCTCCTCTCTCTCCCTCACTCCTCCTCTCTCCTTCTCCCCACATCGCTTCTGACCAGGTACATACAAAACGGCTATGATAACCAATTCCCTAGCAGGAGCCATACCTCGCTTTTTTGCTCCCTCCTCCCTCCTCTCCCCTCTCACTACTCCCACATCTCCCCCCTCCTCTCCCCTCCTCACCTCTCTTCCCCTCAGCCCTCTGCATCGCATCTGACCGGATACATTCAAAACGGCTATTAGAATGCATTTTGTCTAAAAAACTCAGTATTCGTCCTTCCCCCCACCCTTTTTCTGCAACTGAAACTTTAACCATCTTGGTGACTCCGAAAAATGAAATCACATGGTGAATTAGGGTTAGGATAAAGCTGTGAGAAAGTCTGAATTTTAAATTACAGGCACATACACTACCGGTGAAAGTTTTAGAACACCCCCATTTTTCCAGTTTTTACTGAAATTTAAGCAGTTCAATGTTTCAATGTACTCTGAAATTAAAGCATAGAACAAATAACAATTGCAGATAAAAAAGAAATCATGGAATCGTTTTTTGAACAAAATTTAATCTAAATTTTTGACTCATCCTTTTGCAGATATAACAGCCAAACATACTCATGGCATTCTTTCTACAATTGAAATCAATATTGTTCGGAAAGTTCTTCCCAACACTGTTGCGAAGTTCCCACAAATGTGTTGCACTTGTAGGTTGCTTGCTTTCACCCTTCTGTCCAGTTCATCCCAAACCAGCTCGATGGGGTTCAAGTCTGGAGACTGTGCTGGCCATCCATGATTTGAAGCTACCCTCTTGTTCTTTTCTTCTAAGGTAGTTATGACATAACCTGGAGGTATGTTTGGGTCGTTATCTTGCTGAAGGATGAACCCCTGACCAACGACGCGTAGACCAGAGGGTATTGCATGGCGCTGCAAAATGCTGTGTAGCCCTTTTGGTTCAGGTGCCAGTCACTTTGTGCAAGTCGCCAACTCTGGATCTAGCAAAAGAGCCCAGATCATCACGCTTCCTCCTCCATGTTTGACAGTTGGTGTCATGCATTGAGGAACCATCCTTTCACCTACTCGACGTCGTACAAAAACCTGCGTGATGAACCGAAGATTTCAAATTTTGATTCATCGGTCCATAAGACCTTTTTCCAGTTTTCAGTAGTCCACTGGCGGTGCTTCATGGCCCAGGCAAGCCTCTTTTTCTTATTTTGCCATCTTAGCAATGGCTTTCTTACTGCCACCCGACCTGTCAAACCTGCAACTCGAAGTCTTCTCTTCACAGTTGAAACTGAGACTTCCTTACTTCAACCAGTGTTAAGCTGTGCTTGAAGCTGCTGTCCTGTGAGCTGCCTATCACACAAGCTTTGACTCTCGAAACTTGTCTTCTGATTGTGTTGTGGCTTTGGGTTTGCTAGACCTCTCCTGTCAGAGTTTCCTCCAGTTTCCAAGTGCCTTTTGATGGTGTAGGAAACGTACTCACTGACACTTGGGTTCCTTTGCAATTTCTCTGAAGGAAAGACCTACCACTTTTAAGGTTACAAGATGAGAGTTTTAGTAATTTATAGATAATGGCTGTCTGTCTTCCTTGTTAATTATCTTTTTCTCCCATTAGATAGCAATATACTACTTCCTGCAGTGCAATATGTCCAAATAATGCTTCAGAGGGTGTAGAACAGTCTGTTCCAACACTGCTTTATACAGACAGAGGGTTTGTAACTAATCAACAAAAGTTGGGACACCTGTGGAATTTTTGCATCAACTTTCAAGGCTTAATTTACTTCCATTGCTGCAGAACAGCTGCATTTGCTCACCCATTACTTGTTCCCTGAAAAGGGCCTTTTTTACAACTCTGAAATTTGCATTATTTTTCAGTTTTTGGTAACCTAAACTTTTTTTTTAACCTCTGGCAGTTTACGCTTAGCTTTGTACATTTCAGGCTATTCACTGGACTTGAACTGCTTTATATTTAGTAAAACCTGAAAAATGGGGGTGTCTAAAAACTTTTGACCAGTAGTGTATATATATATATATATATATATATATATTATATATAATATATATATATATATATATATTTTTTTTAACACAAGGTAGATGTCTCAATCCCAAATGAAGGATTTAAAGATGATTCTGTTAAATTAATGATTATAATTTAAACCAACGTTTTCCCATCCCTATATATTGTTTTGTTCTATCCACACAAGGCATTTCATTCCAGTGGAGGTGTAGGTTTGCATTTGTTACTGACTTCATGCTCATCAACCTGTCTCTACCGTGTTTTTTCTTCACAACCTTTGCAGTGACTGTGTTTTTTCTTTACAAATTGACATTCGTGGAAGAGAAAGGTGATTGAGAGTATGAACTGACAGTGGGGCAGGAGGGCAATGGTTGGACACAATTGCAGGGGGATGAATAAACAGGAAAAAAATAGAAAGAGGAGGGGAGGAAATACCTGAACCTGCAATTAAGAGGATTGGGTTAGGAAGGGTAAATGGGGGTAATAAAGATTGTGGTTAAGGATAGGGGGTGATGTGTGATGGCAGTGGCACCACGGTTTTGGTAGCCTTGGGGGGATGAGTGGGTTTGAACAGCCTCTGGAAAACAATACTGTACAGTACATCTGTATGACATTTTTACAGTGATTTAAGTTATTTGGTGATGTATTTGACTATTGAGTTATTTGAACAAATTGTGCTCTTTAGTGCAACTACAACTTCGGCTTTAATGGTCATAATAAATCCTGCATTATTGTGGTGGTTGGGGAAGGAGGGGGGAAGGGAAGGACCTGAGGGAAGGAGGGGTTGGGTGTGGTTAGAGGGAGTGTAGTGGGGCAGATAACAGCAATTTTTTGAGAGAATCGTGCAAATGATGAAACAAGCATCAAATTTGGCACATTTGTTTCTCCAGGGGATTCTAATCAAATCTGCCTGATTGGCCATTTGAAAATCCAAATTTTGAAAAAAAAAAAATAAATAAAAAAAAAAAGTCAAGATCACGAAACAATGTTGGATGCTGGCTGAGATTGGTGAATGTTTCAGAAACATCATCAAAGACGTTCCAAGTCTGCCATGCAGTTTTCTTCCCTTTACCGCGGAAGGCAGATACGACGTCACATCCAGTGAAGCATGGAAGTATGGATCCCTCTAGCTTTCTCAGCCCCTATTGCAGAAACTACCTCATGGACTGGAATCCATCGCACCTTGGCTCCTTGGCCAAAGGCAATCCACATGTTCTCAAGACCTAGTTCCTGTAAGGATGGCATACAGATATTGCTATGACTAGTACGTCCGTGTCATTAGCCTTAATGATAATGGACTTGCTACCATCCGTCGTTGCATCCCTGTGGTACAAATATTCGAGTGTCAGCTTCTTCATGACAACATGGAGACACAGCAACCAGTGACTTCCTTGTGTTGCTAATGGCATCTTCTCCTTTTTGTGACAATGACTGTGCTTGTCGTCTGTGCTTCACACATCTTTTCCGCAAGGAAATGAAACAGCTCAGTCTTGTTGCTGTCATCTCGAAGAAAGCTTCTCCAGTTACTTGGGGTCTTACTGGTTCCTGTCACTCTTCTTCTTATTCCTTTTCCCCCTTTTCGACCTTGCCTCAGACTTCAGACTGACTTCTTGTACACATCAAACACTACGTCCACCCTCTCGTACCTGGCACCATAGGATACCACCTTTGGGATGATGTCTTCTTTAGCATAGTCATCAAATTATCTTTGAAGTGCGTGGAAGTAGGGCATTGATAAGTGCTGAGCCATCAATGATGACTGCATCTCCCCTTGGTTCTTTGTCTGGATGTTCACTTGCGCCTCAAGAATTTCAACCAGCTGTGACTTCAAATTTTTTAGAATTTTAATTTTTTTTTCAAAATTTGGATTTTCAAATGGCCAATCGGGCGGATTTGATCAGAAAAGCCCTGCAGAACAAAAATGCCAAATTTGATGCTTGTATCTTAATTTGCACGATTTTTCTACTATCTACTACACTAGTGGGGGGGATGTTTTTACCCAAGCCTTTAATGAACTGGTTGGCCAGGCCTGACGATTGACTCGATCTGATTTGAGCAGATACCTAACTCCACCACTGAAAGTGTGTAGAGGTTTTTTTCACCCCTGTTTGTCTGTAAACAGGGTATCTCAAAAATATTTGAATGGATTCAGACAAAACTTGGTGGACAGGTTGAGTATGTGACAAGGAAGAATCGATTCAATTTTGGTGAAAACCCACATCTGAGATTTATGATTTTTTTTTTTTTTTAGTCATTCTTCACCATTGAGAGATAGGCCTAAACGATATAAATCACAGTATCCCAAAAAATTATGGACAGATTTGGATGGAACTTGGTGGACATGTTGTGTGTGGTGTTGTGTGTTGTGTGTGTGTGTGTGTGTGTGTGTGTGTGTGTGTGTGTGTGTGTGTGTGTGTGTGTGTGTGTGTGTGTGTGTGTGTGTGTGTGTGTGTGTGTGTGTGTGTGTGTGTGTGTGTGTGTGTGTGTGTGTGTGTGTGTGTGTGTGTGTGTGTGTGTGTGTGTGTGTGTGTGTGTGTGTGTGTGTGTGTGGACAAAATATTTCAATTTTTGGTGAGATCCAAATCCGGATACGAGATTTAAAAAAATATTTAAAGTGATTCTGCACCATTGAGAGATTGGGCGAAAAAGGATATGGAGCATGATTTTTTTTTTTTAATGTTGTGGATGAGTTGTGAAAAACTAGGTGCATGGGTTGGTTATGTGATAATAACAAGCCGCTTCGATTTTGGTTCAGGTCTGGATCTATATCCGGCTCATCAGTGGGTTACAAAATAAACTGTTCAGCCTGGGAGGAGTTATGCACACTACCAAGTGCCGTCTAGTTGTAATTATTAATGGTCCAGACAATGACTCACCCTCCTCCCTTTTTTTTTCCTTCTATTAGCAAAAGACCCGTGAGATCTTGAATTTCCACCAACTGGTGCGAGCAGACAGGTCACCTGCTTAACATCTATCCGGCAGATGGTGCGATCCAATGCCATTTCTTCCAGTTTATAGTCGTGTTGGGAATCGATCCCAGACTTGCAGCTCACAGATCAGTACGTTACCTCCACCATCCTGTTGGACTTTGTACAAATTAATAATAATATAATACCATTCATTCCTTTCATGCATAATGGCGCATAGGGCTGCCGAGGCAGTTTCATTGGCTAGGAGTACAGTCCTGGACGGGTCTCAACTCCAACGCAGGTTACCGTGAATGGTTATTACCGCAGTACGCTGGTATTCATTTCGCCGACATCAGAAGGATGACAGGCTGAGTCAACCCCACCTGGTGTTCATTCAACGGTCGACAAGGGCTCAAACTCAGGACCCGAAGGTCCCAAGCCAGCCACCTTAACCACTAAGCCAACCACCAGGCTGTTGTACAAATTATAACACAACTTTAATTGAGCTTCTATGATGCTGTATGCATTCCATCCTGAATCTTATTTCGTTGTTATAAGCAAGCTCACGAGTACTCAATATTTGTACACATAGCTGCTCTGAATCCCAGCAATAGGTAGCAGGCTGTTTGTTTTCTGAGTTCAAACTTATAGTGAGTGTATAATTTGCCATCTGCTCCTTGTAGGCACTTGTCTAGGGTTGAGATCGAAGGTGCAGTGGTACTGGAGAGGACTTGGAGATCGTTAAAATGTGAGCATTCTTCAGGGTAGATTGTGCTGGCAATGAGCTGAGCCCCAATGGTTTCTTTGATTCCTCTAATTTAGGAATACTTTCCCTCCAGCATGCTTTCTCACTACTGGAATGTATTTGTTGTTGTTTTTGTGTTCTCCCCTCTCCCTGCACCCACATTTCCATTTCTCTTTCATCATTTGGTTTCCTTTCCTGTTATATCAACCCATTGATTTTTGTGCTCGAGCTTGTATCCAGCTTGGTCACCCCCTGTATCTTCCTCCTCCCCCCCTCCCTCTTCCCTTCTAATTCTTCCCATCACCCTTTCTTTCTTCAAGTGTCCCTATGTTGGATTCCTCTACCCTGCTGTTGGTGTGTTTCCCAAGTGTTCTAGCTGCTCTGTTTTGTACACTGCGAGAATACATCTCTTTCGATGATTATGACGAAAATTTTCAATTTTCGTCAAAATCATCAAGGGGCGCCACTAGTCCGCATGACCAAGCGTGGGGTCACGCGTTGCTGCTACGAGCCGGGACTGCTCCATTCCAATCTACACTCATTAGATTACATCGACCCTTACACGTACAGATTCTTACACAAATAGGATAAGGTCTTTATTCTCACGCATCTTTCTTCTTCCTTCTATCTCTCATCTACTGTGGACGTAAAAAGAGCAATCAACGCGGGCAAAGCCCGACCAACTGTTGTTTTCAGGGCAGGATCCAAGAGCGAACTACAAGAGTGAACCAAACTGACTTGCACCTCACATTCCTCTTGCACTACGCCTCGACTCAGTGTACAAACTGTAATGCAAGTCATCACCAAGATCGAGAATGCATCTCTTCACGTTCATTTTGTTCATCCCTTTTAAAAACATTTCCACCCCCATTTTATTTATTTATTATCCCCCACAACCCCCCACTCCTCTCCCTAACCCGGTTGCATTCAAAAATTTCATTTGCTCGTCCATTCTCGCTCATCGATGAACATCATGCCGTCTGTCGCAAAGTTGGCAGAAGTGAACCTTTCCAAGAATATTGACCACCCCATGTGATTGAGCACCTGATTTGGTGTTGATCATGTTCACGAAAACGGGTGCGTGGCCTTCACACATCGCGATTATCACATTTGCGCTTCAGTTCGTAACAGATGCATGGACTAATCAGAGCACTTGTGGCTGTTTATGAGCACATCAGCTGATGATGATTAGGTACGTTAGAGTTTTTATGTTTACATTGTTTTGAATCGTACTTCAATGCAAACAATAAAGTTGGGATTTAATACTTTGCTATTTTGTGGGAGAATTCCTGCTGCTTTTTATGAGTTAGGGTGTGAAGCATTAGCATTGTGGGTGGGGGGGGGATGGGAGGAGGGCACAGTAGATGGGGGGTCACAGTAGAAATAGGGGGAGAGGGCACAGTAGATGGGGGGGAGGTCGCATTAGATATGGTGGGGGGGAGGGAGGAGGCACAGTAAATGTCGGGGGGAGGGTGGGGGTAGGGCACAGTCGATGCGGGGGGGTGGGGGTTGGGCACAGTAGATGCGGGGGGGGGACAGTAGATGCGGGGGGGGGGGGGACAGCAGATGTGGTGTGAGAGGGAGAGGAGGATGATGTCGGCCAGAATTTTGAAATGAGGGTGCCATAATTTGGTCATCAGCCCTGCCATCCCGAACACCTTCCTCATCATCCACTCCTCTCACAACCACTCCGAAGCCTGGTGTTGGCTTAATAGTTAAGATGGCTGGCTTAAGATCTTAGAGTCTTGAGTTCAAGCTCCTGTCACGCTGTTGAAATAACACCAGCTGGGTTGACTCCGCCTGTCATCCATCTGAGGTCAGCAAAATGAGTCAACAGGATCCCAAGCCTTAGTTCACCTTGAATAACAGGCATTTCGTCCTGACAAAGCTAATATAGATTGTGCTCGGACGCCCAAAGCAAGAGTTGATAAGATCTTTCCCATGTCCTTTTTATCAAGACTGCTTGGGGAAAGGTTTTCTATGAACTGTCAAGTTACTGGGGTGTGTTCTATTAGTACGTATCTTGCTATCGCTTTCCAAGCGGCTTGGTTTATTCAAGCAAGCACGCCAACGAAATGGAGTGCTTGGCACCGTTTAACAACGTGGTGGCCTCCAATGTTGTTTCATATGCAACCTGTGGCTTCAAGTTGCATCATTTTCTGGAATCGTGGCTGTGCCGCTGATGCAGTGCCCCTGTTTCCAGGAAGCTGGTACTCATTTTGCTGACCTCGGAAGGATGACAGGCTGAGTCAATCCGCCTGATGTTATTTTAAGGGAACGATGGGCTCAAACTCAAGACCGTAAGAGCTTAAGCCAGTCACCTTAACCGTTGAGGCAACACCAGGCTTGCAGCCTCCAATGTATACAATGCCATCATGGGACTCGAGTAAACGCTGTCCGGGCTATTGTTCTCAGTTTTACTTGATCCTCTTATGGTGTTCGCAATGCCTACAGAGTATGAGGAAGAGGGAAAGAAAGCTTAAAAAAAAAAAAAGCGGAGTCAGGAGGATCCCCCTGCCAAGCTTATCTACGGACCGACCATTGTGCATTTTGTTTTGGGGAGGAGGAGGAGGAGGAGGAGGGAGGTTGCATTTTTTTCTTCCTTTCTTGAGCTTGAAGAATTTTGATGAAAGGTAGAGGGAAAATTTTCGTATGAAATCCACAATTCAATAATATTATCAGTATTGTATATACATGTCATAACAGGGGCATGCCTTTGATCATTTCATTAGTTGTCGTATATTGTGTTGAATCCGACTATGGGGGGCATTTTTGTGACCACAATGAAGCATCTCTCTTAATCGCTTGGTCCATTTGCCGAGCGGCTTGCAAAGCGGTTGATACGTAACTACTGGCTTGGAAAGCGAGAGCAAGCCTCTTGCTAACAGAACACACCCCTGGTGTTTTTGTCCAATTGGAATTTAAATTACTCTGCTGTATTTCATTCTATCCATCTTGCTGAGAATGCAAGATGAACCTTTTGCTCATATGTTCATTGCCTGAGTTTATAGATTCAGTTTAACCGAGTACTGTATTTTGATCTTTTTATATGACCATCTCAACCCTTGTTCTTTTGTTCCACAGATGTCATGCGACTTATAGCATGTAAGGGTTGATCACCTTCACCGTACTAAAGCATTGTAGCGACCAAGGTTGTTATACAAGTCTAACAGCTCGGCAATAAGTCGCGGCATGTTCACAGCAGGCCTGTGTAACGGACCATTGGGAAATGGCAGAAAGCCCCCGGGCTCCTGACATGCTCTCTCCAAATGGAGATCGGAAGGATCCCTTTGTTGAAAAACTTACCCATTTCCTTTACGGTTAGTTCTGATGTTACATCAAGATGAGTGACTCGCATTTAACCTGACGCCATATGTGGGTGAAACTTCAAATTGAGGTAAATGGTGAGCCACGACATTCACACTCATCGTCCTTTGTACGTTTAAAAATCAGACTTTTACAAATAGGTTTCTGAGAATCCAACAAGTTTTGAAGCAGAAATGGACTTTTACTTTTCCTTCACTTGTTCACATTGCACATACCACTGGAGTCATGTAAAGTCATGAATGATCCTTTTTTGACTGTTAGCCTCACCAAGCGGCTTGCTTGATTCAAGGCTTGATTCACCGAGGGTGGACCAGAGGTTATGTTTTCACTCCTGTCTGTTTGTGTGTTTGTTTGTCTGTGAATGTGATATCTGAAAAAGTTGTGGATGGATTCGGACAAAACTTGGTGGACAGGTTGGGTGTGTGACACGGACGAATTGATAAGATTTTTGGGAAGATCCAAATCCGTATACTCAAATTTTTAAAGTGATTCTTCACCATTGAGAGATGGGGCCAAAAATTATAGATCGCATGATATCTCAAAAAGTTGTGGATGTGTTGTGACAAAATGAGGTGGATGAGTTGGTTAGGTGAGATGAACAAGCCGATTCGATTTTGGCTCAGGTTCAGATGCAGGTCTGGCCTATCATTGGGATACAAAAGGTAAGCTGTTCAGCCTGGTGGAGTTATGTGCTCTCCTGAGTGTTGTTCTAGTTCGTACTTGCATTTCCCAGGTATTCGTCAAAATGCAATGCCTTCTCCTTTAAAAAATTTTTTTTTAATTTGTTTTAGCTTTTGTTTTTTTCTCTCTCATTTTTGCATTTGCACCTCAACATTGCCAATGGCTGAAACAGCTGGCTACGATGCAAAGACCATATCGAATGAAAGTAAAGTTTATTTCTAATCATCTGTTTGCTTGCTTGCTGGCATTTCTCGACGCATCCTTTTGAACGCACACCCGGGAGTTTGCAGTGGCAGCCATTTACAACCGTTAATGTCTGTGGTTACACTTTCTCCCTGAGGCATCCATTAGGACCTGGAGTAAATGCAGACACGAGTAAACTTTGCCTTTGAGCTCTTCTCTGACTTCATCTGCATCATTTACAGGAGGTCGACATTGTTGTAGCAAACGCTATTGTTTAAAGGTTGTTTTTCAAGAATCTGTCATAATTATGACTTCTGAAATGTTGACCAACACATTAGATTGGGCCAGGTGGGAAAGGGGATTGTGGGGGTAGGGATTGCTTTGGGGGAGGGGGATGCAGCTCTCTACCCTTTAACTGAAAACACGTTCATCAGAGCATACTTCAGAACACATTCTTGTTGATTACATAATTTTAATGATATCGTTTTGTTATTGCATTTCATGAAATATTACCGGTGTTCCTCTTGTGTGTCATTTTTGTTTCCAAATCGCATCTCAATCTCTCTTTATGCTTATCAACAGGATTGCTCCACCCACTTACTTTTGGATGGTTTTATTGGAATTAACCCCCCTGACCTTATCATGATACCTCAGGTCTAATATTACTTTTAAGTTGGAGGAGGATGATGTGGTTCTTGAGCTGAATGTTATAATTGTAACCATGCTCAACAATGGCATTATCTCAAACCTGGGTTTGCAAAGATTTCTCAATATTGGTAGGTAAGCTGAAATGTGTTACCAAAGGTCCGTGCTGTACCCCGACCGAGTTCCCAAACTTGAACTCGGCAAGTTACCCTTCTGAGCTGAGTCCGAGTTTGAGTCGAGCCGGCTTTGGCTGTCCACTCAGAAAAGAGCACGGATATTTTCCTGCCACATGAAATGAAGTACTGTAGAAGTTGAGGTTTTCACGCAACATCAATTTTTGCGCATTTCACGTTAAATTAACAAAGTGTGAATATATTTGCCTTATTTAGAGAGATTACAGTATAGGATTGCACAAACGATGCTCATGCCATATGCATAGTTACCATTCGCCTCGTAGTGAGTAGTAAGCAACGTACTTGGCCAGCACACGTTGCGTAGGTCGATGCGGTTCGCAACTACAGTACTGTACTTCAGCGTCCACAATTCAGCGTAATATGTGCTTCGTTATCTGAAGCCAATTTCAAAATCGGATGAACCTCAGTGCCTCCCGAAACCTACAACCGGTAACGAGGAAATATTGAAAGCTGGAACGGGCGGAAATCCCATCCCAGCTCGCGGAGATAGCAATTCCGAGCCCGGAGATTGCAGTGAGTAAGAATATCCAATGCTGCATTTGCCCATGAATTTATTTATCTCTGCATTAAATGAACCATTGATTGATTTGCTTTACCGTACTTCCCCATTGTATTTTGAAATCCGTGTTTCATCAATTCCGTGCAGTGCTTCATCGGCTCCGTATGATATACACCAGGTTTGTAAACCTCAGTTTATAATAATGTATGTTTTGATCCCTGCCTCTCTTCAGTTCTGGTGACACTGCAAGTATCTTCTCCCTTTGAAAATGTTCGCTGGTGTTTCACATGGTTAACCTCTTTGAGATCGTCATGGGTCTTACGCTCGCGCTGTGAAATTTATAAACGCGAGAACATGTTTTCATGTCGCACAGGGGGGTTTCTGTGCTAATTTCCACGAGCTTTCAGTGGTGAACGTGACCAAGATACAAACTTCAAAAATATCGCAAACTTATCCGAATTCCGAGCCGATCCGGGGCCCGGCAAGTTTTGCCGAAATTACCGAGCTGGATTGGAACCGAGTTTATGCTGCTGAGTCCCAGCACGACAAAAGGGTCAAACATTGAAAAAGCTCAAGTAAGTATCTTCCTTGGAGACGAGAAAAAAGGAACGGTGTGAATCGAAGAGAATGAAACGGTGCCTGAGAAGATCGGTATCAACAAATTTGTGGGGTGCTAAAATAAATAAGCAATGAAATAAATAAAATATCCACACATTCCATCCAATAAAAGGTTCCAGCAACTTCAACGAGGCAATGAATAAAAATGTAAAATGGAATTTCAGCATTTTGGTCATGGATTAGCTCCTTCAGGACTATTAACGCAGGCTCGATACGGCAAATGCAAATACATCACCTTTCTGGAAGGGCAAGGCTGCACAGGCTTGATAATCAAGGTGGAAACTTTTGTGTATTGTTGTTTTATTTATTGATGCTTGGTATGGGAGGTGGATTTGTACTCCCAATCCTGTGACAAGGGAGCACATAGAAAGCAAAACCCCAATTATGAGTCACCTTTTTGATGTTTTTGTGTTCACCAGGTGAGTGATGTGAATGATGATGTACGCAGAGCGGCGGTGGAGTCGATTGGCTTCATTTTGTTTCGGTAAGTCACGGCCGCCTTTCAGTTGCCTGCCTGTGCCACGCAGAATCTTGACCAAATGATCACTTGTTCCTGTCCATCTGCTCTTTTTCTTGTGTTGAGTATTTCTTGATCATTGCCTTGGGTTGTATATGGTAGCATTCGTAGCAACTGTGGTTCTGAAAGTGGGGCAGGTAGTATGAATGCGGAAGTCACAACACAGCCATCATTTGACTCCATTGGTTCAAAAGCATGTAAGAAAATTGAATTTAATAAACTCCAGGCACCTTTTTAATAAGCAAAAAAACAAACGATTCCATTGGGTTGTTTTGATGCGTTTCTTGACGTGAAACCCGAATATCTGATTTGTACGTTGGGTTTTCATTTGTCTTGGCATTAAACCATTCCTTGTTGGCAACTTCAAATGCATTTGACATTGGCCCATTGTCTTCCCCTGTGAACTTTGGACGCATTTGGGGCTGTTTAGTTTTGCCTTGTCACATTTGACTTCTGCCATGGAGTGTTGGATGCAACACCAAGGCGATCCAATTATGCTGACTGTTTTTAAACCCTCCTTTGGGGGGGGGGGGGGATTGCAACGATTGTCAAAGGTCAGAGAGAAATCCCAGCTTAAATGTTGACCCAAGAGAAAACCAGAACCCACCTGAAGGAACCATTATTCTAAGTTCTCTGAAATATTCTTTTCCTTGGCATGTTCAAAAATGGGTGCTGCTCGAAAAGAAATATACGATCAAAAAATGATCCTTGTGTGGCCTTGCCTCTGCCAAATGGACCAGCCACTTTTCTCATTGGTATATCCTTTCAGCTGCTTGCCTAATCTCCATGAGCCTCATGGTCTGACTGCTAAGGCTGGCGATGTTCAGCTCAAGGTGTTTGGGAGGGATGTTAAGGGTGGCGGGGGGGGGGGTGAGGCGGGTTGGTGTGTGAGGTTCCAGTATATCACTGAACTGGCAGTTGAGCCGTGAAGTAGAATCCAATTATTAAAAGTCAACACCTGGTCTCCAGCACAGCCTGAAACTTTGCCTTAAAATTTTTTTTTCCTTATTTCTTCCAGCACCACCATTGATTTATTGTTTTATACACTTTGTTCTACTTTCACAAAATATCTCTATTATAATACCAAGCTTGCACACTAAAAACTCGGCTCGCCGTCACACGATCCCTATGAAATTGCTGTGGCACTTAGCGGACATGCCGACAATGTTTGGGAAGTCTTGGCGTTCCATAGTACCACTTGCATTTTGCACAATGCGTATTTTTGTCATTCCCCGGTGTTAACGGTCTGTCGTCTGCTACCAGCTATGTTGTACTGCTATCCCGTGCATGTGCACGGGTATCGCTAGCATGACTATATTTAACCTTTTTTTTTTGAGTGGCCTCTCCTACTATTATGTGTAATTGAATTGATTTGTCATTGTAATGCACTGCTTTCCTCTGGTTTCAAGGGTTGGAGCCATGAATTTTTACATAGTTCTCACCTCATAAACATTAACAACTTGGCCCTTGCAAACCACAGTTGTGGCTTGTACTAATGAACACCACCTTTTTGTGTCTTGGAGTGGCAGTGGAGTGATGGATTGACTCTTGAAATGTTTACAATTCATCGAGAGAATTTGCAGTGACCCCTATGGTAGAAGTGGTAATTGTTCTTGCTACTTGCACTTTGATGTGCTTCGCTAGAAGAGTGCCATTATGAGTATGAAAATTTTGTCAGTTTTGTTGTCGTGTTTTCCACATAGATAAACTTTGAATGTAATTCAACTCATCTGTTGTGCCTCCGCTGACGAAGTCGACGGAGGCATTATGTTTTCAGGTTGGCCGTACGAACGTCTGTCCGTGCTAATTTTCTGTTTTCTCTGCAAGTGCTTATCCGATTGACACAAAATTTTCACCAGAGGTGCGAATACTCATGTAGAATGTTGTAATGATAATTATCAGAGTACCTGCCATACGGGCAATCTTGTTCCAAGCATGTAACACGTTCTTCTGATGCGTACCTTTCTTTGGGTGTTGTATAGGCAACTGACAGCTCTGTGTGGGCAAAAAAACAACCCGGGTTACATGCATGAAGCAAAAACATACCTACTGCTTATAATTCAAAACACCTCACTGCACTGGAATACATGGGGACAGGAATACTGCACTGTGAATGGTGCAGACTTGTAATACCCTCCCCCACCTGGAGGCGGCGCCACACGATACACATTTACACGGAGAATTTTCTCCCCAAGACCACCGGCAAAGATAAAAACACCCCCATACATTAATTGGGGTCATGCTGATCCTATGTAGCAAGCAAGCCTGGATGTAATCGGATCAGAACTGTAGGAGTAGCGCGAAGAAAAAAAAAAAAAAAACACACACCCGTCTGTGAATTACAGTAAGGATTATGATGTCATAGGTCACATGGTGTGGCAGCCATGTTGCAAAAAAGGGAAAAAATCTTCACTTTGGACCTCTGTATCTCCGAAACCACTCCATGGAAAAAAATTGAAACTTAGCACATGTGAAGTACTCCCCACGGGAAGCACGTGATTTTTTTTTTTCGTAGGTGGCTTCGTTATGACGTCATACTTGCATACGTCAAACACTTTATCCGATCAGTATTGAAATTTTTGAGGGTCATCGAGGGCTGAATTGTATAGGGGAAAAAAATTTGATGATGTCATCGGTCATGTGGTTCGGCAGCCATATATTTTTTTAAACATAAAAACCTTCAAAAATCTTCTCAGAAATGCCTGAACAGAGCGAGGTGAAATTTTACAGGTATGATTGCCTATCCACAAGGATCAAAAATTTCTCCACCTCTGATGTCATCGGTCACATGGTTTGGCACCGATGATTTTTTTTGAATAAACCTTTAAAAATCCTCTTCTCCAGAATGGTTTGACAGATCAAGAGGAAACTTCACCCACATGTTCCCAAGCCTTGGGGATACCAGGGTGTTCATGAATAATTAATTAATCAGTTACATGGTCTGGCAGCCATGTTGGTTTGAACAGAAATCTTTAAAAAAACGATTTCTCTTGAGCTGTATCATCAATTGATGTGAAACATCACATTTATGATCTAGTAGTCATGGTGAATATACAGTACTAGCGATACCCGTGCACATGCACGGGATAGCAGTACAACATAGCTGGTAGCAGACGACAGAACCGTACACGGGGAATGACAAAAATACGCATTGTGCAAAATGCAAGTGGTACTATGGAACGCCAAGACTTCCCAAACATTGTCGGCATGTCCGCTAAGTGCCACAGCAATTTCATAGGGATCGTGTGACGGCGAGCCGAGTTTTTAGTGTGCAAGCTTGGTATTATAATAGAGATGTTTTAAATTTCAACCTGATCGGACACATGCTCTCGCAGGCAGAATTATTTAATATTTTGAATCTGGGTTCAGGGATTTAAATCAAACTTGGTATAAGGATGTATAATTATGTGAGAATGTGGGCGGAGGCATATCTGGTGGCGAAGAGTGGTCTTCTAGTTTATTCATGTATGAAAAGGTAACTTGTATGAAAGATCATCGAGGCACGATGTGATGTTTTGGTGACCATACCTTCACCGTTGAACGTCGCCCCATGTACTGACATTGAGAATCCGACATGAGCCACTATGCATGGCCTATTGTCACCTCTCAAAACTGACCTGATAGTGTCGGATAACTTGGAAGAGCTTGAGGTACCTTCAGATGGATTCCGTCATCTCGGTCGGTGGAATGGTCAAGTGAACTCGTGAACTTGTGCACACAGCATGAAGGCTAGTGCAAGTTAGTTCTGGAATTTTACTGTATTCTCATTCTGTATTCTGCTCACAAAATATAGTTTATGTTGTACAAAACTTTGGCCCACACCGGTAAAGGGCAGCACAGAGAGGCGATCATCAATTTTCACCCCAGGTTTGCCTCGCCAAAAGTTATTTTGCAGACGTGTAGTTCAACACAGGTTATTTTGTAAACATGAGCAAATGTAACTCTATGCCGTACACGAGATGGGGATGATGAAGAAGGAGGAGATGGCGATGAGGGATATGTACATTAGAATGTACTTCATGGTGCAACTACTCTCAAGAAGGTTCACCAAATAGTGTCGCACCCATGTTTCATTGCTTTAAAATTTAAATTACTCACTTTTATACGGCTTTCTGTCTTGTTGGAACGATGAGACCTTCGTCTTTGAACATTCACTTGACACGTTTATGTCCATTCACCATTGTTTGATCTAATCACTATGTGGAGACCGTTCCTACATCTGTGCGTTTTACCCTCATTATTTTAATGCTGAGCGTCAGGCAAGGAAGCAGCATGTACGATTTTAAAAATCAGTCTTTTACATGACTCAGCCGGCGTGAAAATCGAACTGCCGACCTCTTGTAATCAGCGGACGCTCTACGTAATCATTATGCCACCGAGTCTGGTCTGCATTATAACTGAGATTTGCGTACATCAGATTCCTGCAGTGATTCAAATTGTAACTACAGCATCGCAAGTCTGGCTGAGCTTCCGCTGTAAGAGATTTCTTCAAGGCTTCAAAATGGGATCGTAATTTTGTTCAGGACCTGAGTGCATTTTGACCATTGGAGTTGATGAGCAACACCTGTTTGAGTGTGTGAAGTCCAATGTTTTCTTACATTTGGACAGTATATATGAGGTCTTGGATGGCTTATGGCTCTCATTCGAAATTAAAGTATAACTAATACATGCGTGCTTCGATATATGCATTGTATTTTACCTGCAAGTTAACACTGTTGTTGCTGTTTTTTTATTTTTGATCTTAACTACTGATGATTGGTTTTTGAAGTCACTCATTGATGTTACATAAGTACATTTGGCTGATTGTAAACCATCAAATCTGGGTCAAAGATCACAATGCAAATGGCAGCAGAAGGATTTGAAAATGTTAACTCGATGCCATTTACTTACCATGTCCTGTTGAGAATGCTGCTTGTGCATATCTTAAAAACCAGAAGGGCACTCGGTAGAGAGCATACCTCCGCCACGTAATGCCTGATCCACGAGAACATATCGGGCCCGATACATTTTTGAAATATCATGTTATGCAGTACTATATCATTTTTGGCCCTTTCTCTCAATGCTGAAGAATCACTTAAAAAATTAAATAATCCTCGTATCCAGATCTGGATTCGGATCTTCACCAAAATCTAACCAATTCATCCTTGTCACAAACCCAGCCCGTCCACAACTTTTTGAGACTTCCTGCAGACAAACAGACAGAAAGGGGTGAAAACATAACCTCCTCCACCTTTGGTGTTGGAGGTAATAACCAGTGCAGCACATAGTTGGCCATTATAATTGAACTGGCAATCGTGTGTGCGTGTGTG
>CM068960.1:38741787-38759234 GCA_035128595.1 Eptatretus atami | reverse complement strand
TAGCTTGGTTTGTGATTGAAGGTGATGCGTAACACCTGAGCTCATTTACAATTGGGATTATAAGGGGGGTGGACACTTTTCCAACTTATTATGGCCACCTCCTCTCATGGATCCTCATCCAAGGCCACCTCCTCTCATGGATCACTGAATTACTCCACTCCAGTATTCAGCATGTAGCTCTTAACGGGATCCTCTCATCTCTCCCTGTCAAGGCTGGAGTGCCCGAAGGCAGTGTCTTGGACCCAGTCTTGTTCTTCATATTCATCAATGATCTTTCTGATTCTCTGGTGAATCCTGCCTATCTCTTTGCTGATGATTCCCACCCTCTGCCATATCATGTATCATCCTTCAGACCCTCAGGCAACAGCCTTTTCCCCCTCTGCAGACAATGATATAATCAGGAGTTGCTCAACACTTGGAATATGTATTTCAACCCGGACAAATCCGACACACTAGCCATCTCTCCAAAAGGACTGTCTGAAAAGCTCTCCCATCTACTTTCTAAATAAATCACTTGAAGAGGTTAAGCCACTCAAACTTTTGGGCTCCACCATCAGCCATGATCTTTCTTGGGCAGTCCACATTTTCCCCAAAGCTAGCCATCAACTGGGAATTCTCTGTCGTGCAAGGTCTTTCATTGGCCAATCTGTACTTTTCACAACCTACAAGGCCTTGCTTCACAGCTTGATGCAGTAGCCAACTGCTCTTCCCTCTGTGCTGATGCCCCTGCCTCACACCGAGCCCTTATTGATGCGATGGAAAGCAAGGCACTCAAAATCATTGTGATCTCCCACGCCGAAGCTGAGTGTCTTCGCCTTTTACTTTCGCATCACAAGCAGGTTTGTGCCGTCTCTGTATTCTGCTGCATCCTTTTTGGTCTTGCACCCACTGCCCTCTCCTGGGTCTGTCCCTCCCATGTTTCTGCAAGGTGCACATGGTCTTCCTGTAACCCTCTTTTTGTTGATCTCCCAAAACTCCAGGCCCAATGCTTCCCTCCACTCATTTCTTCCTCTTTTCTCTCATCTGTTGAAGCAACTTCCCCAGTATATTCAGTCCCATTCTTCTTTCCAGGTTATCAAGACAGCTGTTCACCACGACCTCAGAGCATCCCTCATCTCTCATCCATCATCCATACTCATGACCTTGTCTTACCCCAATGACCCATTCCCAAGCACTTCCTTTTCCAGACAGTTGTGATTTTCCCCCTCTCCCTCACCTCTTTTTGTTTGTTAGTTGTTGGTTGGTTTGTTTCTTTTCTGTTTTATACCAGCTTTCCCCTTCCTTGTCTTGCTGTGTTTAATTTAGCTAGTGTGTGGCTTGTTAACCCCCATGTATTATCCTCCCCGACCTTGATCTCGCTCTCACTTTTACAATGCTGTTGGTGTTTCCCCCTTTCCATTTTGTTCAATTCCATACTGCTCTCACGCCTCCACGAGCCTCAATCATGTATATAAAAAAAATCACCTTGATTTATAAATGAATAATTTATTATGGCCATCGAAGGACTGACGTTTAATAACACAGAATCATAACTGATGATACGTGCTAAATACAATATTGTGCCCCAAAGAAGGAAACTAAAGAACACGGGGAAGGATTAAATTCAAATTTGGGGGAATAAAATCAAAATTGAATTGAAGAAAAGGCAAGCGATTAGGCCTGATAGTTGGATGCTGGAAGCAGGAGTCGGAAAGACAAAGTTAAGAAAGATGATATTCGCAGCCAAGGCTGACTGAAGAGCTGCTGTGTTGAAGATGATCCACAGACACAATTGATAGAGCTCTGAGTGCATCCACCACATGCAAAACGCTACAGTGGGTGAAAGCTGGGAGAAGGGGGGTCGGTAGGTGCCTTGAGGGCATTCACGGTACGCAAAGCACTGTGGTGTTTATACATGTGGAAGTGAAACAAAAGTGGCACTGAAGCTCAGCACTCATGTACTCTCTCTCGAATCCTCGATTAAAAATCCCCTTACTCTGCTTCAACGATGCAGTTCTGCTTTGACTTTGTTCCAACAACTCGTATCTCGTGTCTTCTCTTATCTCTCTATCCCCTGTTTATACCCTCTCTCCTCTCTTTCTCTTTCTCTTTCTCTTCTCACCCACTTTCTCACCCTCTTTTCACCCTCTCCTTCTCTTCTCTCCCCCTCTTCTCTTTCTCTTTCTCTCCCCCTTTTCTCTTTCTCTTTCTCTCCCTCTCTCTTCTCTTTCTCTTTCTCTCCCCTCTTTCTCTTTCTCTTTCTCTCCCCCTCTTTCTCTTTCTCTCCCCTCTTTCTCTTTCTCTTCTCTCCCTCTCTCTCTCTCTCTCTCTCTCTCTCTCTCTCTCTCTCTCTCTCTCTCTCTCTCTCTCTATCTCTCTCTCTCTCTCTCTCTCTCTCTCTCTCTCTCTCTCTCTCTCTCTCTCTCTGTGTCTCTGTCTATCTCTCTATCCTGTGTGTGTCTCTGTCTATCTCAATCTCCATCTCCATCTCTCTCCCCTCTTTCTCTATGTGTAGGTTATTGTTTTTTCGTTGGCGGATTGATTTTAATTTTTTTTGTGCAGTATACATTCCCACCATCACCTGTGTTAACCTAAATATTTTGTGTTACATTAATTTTACAGATAATTTGATTTGCCTGTTTAATTTGACCTCTCGTCTCTAAGAATCCATCGTTCTCAGTCCTGCTAAGTGTGTGTGTGTGTGTGTGTGTGTGTGTGTGTGTGTGTGTGTGTGTGTGTGTGTGTGTGTGTGTGTGTGTGTGTATACACAACATATATATATATATATATATATATATATATATATATATATATATATTTATACATTTATACGTACATATATACATATATATACATACATATATACATACATATATATTGTTACGAATTTGGAATTCGATTGCACACAACATACAGATTCCTTCAGTCAGCTATGTCGATAAGTGCTTGTTCCCTAGATAGCTCACCTTCCATTGTTTAAATGTTCAGAAATCGATTAGATGCGCTGCGGATCGATTTAATAGTTAGGGAATGAACAATGGAGACATCCCTCCCCCTCTTCTGCGAAGAGGAAGAACCACCCTGCCCTCCCGTGACTCATGATGTCAACAACTCCCTCCCACCCGTGGCTGAGCGGGGATGGAGCACGAGGCATGAGTCATGAGTCACCGCGGGAGTGGGGAAGGGCGGGAGAAGGATAAGGACGAGATCCTCTTTGTTCTGGTTAGTAAGCTTTTTGCTTCGGCAGAGAGTAGTCGTTCAGCAGACCTTCGGGTCCTGTTTGCTTGGTTAGGGTTGAGGCCTTCGGAAGCTTTTTGCTTCGGCTGGCTCAGTGAGTTTCGGCTCGGCCTGGCTCGAGAGGAGGCTTTTTGCTTTGATGGTTCCGTGAGCTTCGACTTCTGCTTGGCTCGGGAGAGCTTTTTGCTTCGAGCTGCTTTGCTTGGAAGGAAGTTGAGCCGGGCGCTCGGCTCGAGCTGCGAGTGGTGGCTTCTTCTTCTTAGTTCGTGGAGCTCTTTGTTCTCCATTTTGGTTCCCGGCTTGATGCAACTCATCGACCTCTTCGTGGAGGTGATTCCTCGGGGAAGTGACGCATCGACGGGAAGGATCGGCGCCTCGTCTCACCAGCACGTGTTGAGAAGCGCGGGAGGATTCGCGGGAGCTCGGAAGGATCGCGGCTCGGCGATTGGATCCAGCTCCTCTCGCTGGAGCCCGGTCCGAACAACTTGAAGACACACGAGGTGGAGAGGTTCGAGATCGGCTCTGGGTTTCAGCTCACCTGTCCTCCGAGCTGGAGCCCGTTATTAAAGGCCTCTGCCACCATTTCTTGGGTGTGTGTGTGTGTGCGTACGTGTGTCTCGTGGGCCCGTCTAATAAGTAGGAACTGCTGTTAAGTGCAAGTGACTGTACATAATAAGTAGAGGTTGTAGTTCTTTTGTCGTGCTTTTGTTGCTTGTATAATTGCATACGTGTTTTGCCTTGTTTAATTGCATACGTGCTTTATTTATAAATGTCCTTGTGTGAATGTAAACCTGTTCGTTGCGTCCATTCCCTCATTGAACTGCCCCATCTTGCACTCGGAATATAGTTGTGTTTTTAAATAGCCGATAAATAGAATCGGTCCGGCGAGGTTGGCGATAATACCCGCTCGGTTATCCCAGAACGGAACGGACGCTTAAGTGGTTCGTGTCCAAGCAGGCCTTCGCCTACGGTCCCTCGGTAGGTTACCCGCGCGGGTACTTAGGTATATCGATATTCAGCGATTGACCCTATTTCGCGCGGGTAGAATACGGACTGGGCCGTGGTGGGATTAAAAACCCACCCGTGACTGGTTTCTGGCGTTGTTCCAGAAAGTCATGACTGGATTGTCCGTTCGGTGGGCGAAGCGACCGCTATTGGTTAGACGCGTTCTTTCGCACGCCGACGGGCGGGAAATCTACAACAATATATAATATATATATATTATATATATATTTTTATATTATATATATTCTTGGATAAGCCCAGTAGGTTGAATCAAGATGTGTTGTCTGAGGTCGGCAAAAATGACCACCAGCTTGCTGGTATCCTGCGTCGGAGTGGCGACCCGTCCAGGATTTTGCCCAATATCCCAGGAGACTGCTTTGGCAGCACCAACGCTCTGCACAGAGTATGGTCCCAATGGATGGATGGTTTAGGCCACTCCTAGGAATCACATGCATTTATTAATTTGTTAGGTGAGTCCTAACGTTTTACTCCTCACTTTAGTTGTGTACAAGCTTCTCTACTCGGCTTATACCAGCACATGTGATGTGATTTTTATATCCAATGAGCTGTTTACAATGTTGAACTTGACTCTCTCAAATAACTACGTTTCACTCTTTTGACTTTCTGCTTATCACATTTAATTTGATCTGGAAGTGAAGAAAGGGACTCGAAGAAGGCAGTGCACTTGATTGAAACACATTTATTCTGTTAACAGCAGAAGCTATATCCTGATATGTATAGGAGGATACAGGAATTGTTTGTAATTTTGGGAAATTGCAGGGATTATTCTTGTACACTACTGGCAATGCTAGTTGTTGATTTTTTTTCCTCATGGTTACAAGACACATGCATTTGTAGTTTGGAATGAGCTGCGTACCAAACTGCTGTTTCTGCTCAGACTTCAGGAATCCAAAACGAGTCATGCTGACTTGAAACATCTGGCTGCTGATGCAGCAACCCTGTGATCATGAGTTTTAAAACAAACCCTTTAATAATGCAAAAATAGATTACACTTCTGTGTCATAAATAAATAATTTTATGTCATATGGTGTTTTGAACTGATATGCACTTTTTTCTTTATTTTTTTGCCTTCAGCAAAAAAACAAACAAACAAAAAAAAACGTGTCATCCAAAATGTTGCTTTAGTCTGTAGCAAAGGTGATCACTCGATATTGTTGACTTGGAAAATTAACCTCGTAAATTAAAAGTGAGATGTCAATTATATTCTGGACAGTTTATATACATATATATTTATATTTATGTATATATATATATATATATATATATATATATATAAATAATTATATATATATGTATATATATATGTATATATATATTAATTCTTCTACTTAATTTTTTGTTTTATTGGAGGCATTTCTATTTTTAAATTGAGCATTTGACTGCAGGGACTTTGAACCACCACCACTCGGTGTTGCAAAGTTCACATATTATTCATGTTGATGCAAACATTTATAATTTTAGCAGCAAAGACTTTTGTTACCTTCACATGTGCACAGGTTAATTGCTTTTAAAATGTGAAAGGATTGTCTTCAACTGATTTTTTTAACGTCAAACTTTTCCAACTTACCCATAGAGAGTTTGGTGATGTACAGGGAGTTAATCCCTTGTGAAATGTAATGTGCTTCAGATGGCCAAGTTCGTTTTACCTCCTTATAAGTACTAGGCGAAAAGATAAGGACCGCATGGGAAGTTTTGGGACTTCTACGAAGCACTTTGAATGGTGATTGGAGACTTTGAATTTATTAATGTTGTTTTGAAAGCTTTGCAGTTGAGAAAAATCAGCTTATATTTGTTGGTTTCTACACTTCACTCAGAATTTGAAGGCTTTTTTTATACTGGCTGCTGTGTGGCCTGCTTTAAGGCATTTGCGCTTACCAGTCCCATTTATTTATTTATTTTGCACAGCCTTCCATTGACTAAGTTTCTTGCAAGTCGAGCACTGTCAGGTTCCTCAAGAATAATCCTGAACAAGAAATGTCTGAAAATGCAGCCACGAAACATGGATTTTTTCTTTGTACATTGATATATTGAATATTTATCACATCACATCCAAAGAGTGTAGTTTTGTGGGCAGAAAATAGGGGACAATACTTTCCGTCTGCTGAACGTGTGACCGCTCTGATCTAGCCAAGTCACAACAATGTCCCTTACAATTGCTCTCCATGCAGGAAGTGCCAAGATAATTGACAAAAGTTGTTGACTGCCAGGCTAATCTGTTGACCCTTGTGCCAGAGTTTGTGTGGCTCAGCGTTGTGATGTAATTGACCAAAGACTTGATATCAAAGTGTTGGTGAAAAATGGACTCCATTCGGCTGCTTCCAGGATTGTGACCTTGGTCATGACGAATATATAATTCGGGAAATTGTTGTTTGGAAGCACTGGGGAAAACCAATGGTCACCAAAATATATGCCAATTCAATTGGCAACCTGAGGGATGTTGAATTTGTGATGATGACTGTGATAAATTACCAAATAGAAAATCATGCTTCCGATATCTTTTGATGCTTCTGAATACTTGTGGGAAACCATCAACCTTTGACATTGCTCCTTTTGTCAAGGCTAAGCTACTGTGCTTGCCTGAGACTCAAAAAGCCTTGTTCATGGTGGTATTTGCCAAAAAACACAATGTTCTGTCACAGTTCATCTGAGGCTCCCAGCCTCCAGGGGACCACTGGATGGCGATTGATCTGGTTGTGCTCCAGGTGTAGCTGCAGTGGCTAATCCTTTGTCGCAGTGCTCCCAGACTCTGTGGCTTGGCCCGTTGCTTAGCCACCTACCATTGCGGTAACGTGAGGTCGAGTGGGAAGGCTGTACCTCCTCAAAGGGAGCCACGTACACGGAGAAGCTGCGTGACACGTTGCGGCTGTACAGCTGAAAAGGAAGGGGTTGTGCAGGCTGGCTTCGGCAGTCACAGCTGATATACCTGCACACGTTCAATGAATGGGAGTCCAAAATCAATGGTCATTATACAGAGAACTTAACATTCTACCTGAGCTTGCTGACCGTGACATGAAGCAGTTTGAGTAAAACATTTATCATTTGTCTTTGGTTCAGGGTTTACATTTTGGATGCTCACTCGAGCATTTTGACTCGTTTTTGTTAAGGGTGCAAGTGATTCCATCACACCTCTCTTTGCTCATCGGCGTTTTGCAAAGATTTTACTTAAATGCAAAGCAATTGTTCCCGTAAACTAATGAAGTGCAGTTCCTGCTTTTAATTTAATGTAGCACATCATATGTGCATAACAGGTCATTCCCCTGATTGTCATATTTGGCCATGGATCATCGGGTGTAGAGATTGAACACATCTTCTTCCCATTGATAATTTACAATCTACTTTCATTCATCGATTATGCCCGCTGCTTGTTGTCTGTAAAACAACATTGTACGTGCTTTTGCTCGTAAATAGCTGAACCCCCATGCAAGCTGATGTGCAGATCGATTTGAAGTTGCGTGGCAGCGAATCGGCAGGGGCACCGAGTGAGCACCATTTTGCAGCAAAGTTGGATTCCTTTGAACAATGGCACAAATGCTCAAAATGCCACTCAACTATCCATTTGCACTGAGCATTGTCGTAAAGGGCACGTGAAAATTTGAGTGGATCGAGCTGTTGAGAATTGATGCGAAGTAGGAATTTCTCAAATGGTTGCTGTTAGATGATGAACGCCTTGATCTGGGGTCAGAGTGCTGAAGGATCCAATTGCGATCGTCCATTTTTGCTCTCTCAAATGAGCTTTTAGTCAACCGGTTAGTGATCGTTTTGGCTTTAAAATGCCAGTTCTCGTGGTGCCGTCTTCGATCACAGGTTGTCGTTTGACAACCTGACGTGCACCTCTTGTAGAGCATTCGGGCAAACGTTGTCGTCGTTGCAAAATTATGACTCCAGGCTCTGATTATGCGTGGAATTCGGTTGTGCTTTTCGAACAACTGAACATGTGTGCAACACACCTCCTGCTTCATATGCAGTTGATTTCTCACAAGCTTCAATGTACGCCTTTCCCCCTTGCCATTGTATCCCAAGTGCTGCCCTACATTGTATGTTCATAAGGCCTATGGTGTTTATCAGTGTACTGTACGTTGCTGCTCCACTGCACATTGTTCCAGTGTTTATTTTGAATACCAGCATTTACCTCGCAGGATTTCGGTCTCTTTCTTGCGAGGACAAAGGTTTGAGGGCATCTTAATTCAGTTGGATCATTTTGACTCGGATTAATGCTTGAGATTCAAGCTGCCATCCCCAATTTTGTTTGCCGACCATCTATCGCAGCAGTCTACTCCCGCAATATTGAAACCCATTCTGACTCTTATTGGGAATTTTTTTTCTATCTGTCATAATTCATTGAAGCTCTATTTTTTTTATTTTTTTTTCAAACTTCTAATTTGAGGCATATACATAGGTTCTTGCTTGACTAGACATGTTAGCCAGTCCAATAAAAAATGGTGCTTGCTTACCTGGCGAATGCTTGCCGATAGGTGCGGTTGAACAGTGTGTACACTAGAGGGTTGACCCCGGATGAAACGTAACCAACCCAGACAAAGACCTGCAGAAGTTGCTCAAGTGTAGCAGGGTGGCATAGGTGTGCTGGGCATAGTGCAGTGAGCACGTTTGTGACAAAGAACGGGCACCACATGGCAACAAAGAGTGCGAAGACAATTCCCAGAACCTTGGAGGCTCTCCGTTCATTATTGATAGCCTGTGCCGTCCGCCGCTGTGATGCCGTTGATGGCCTGTGTCCGGCAGAACTTTCTCGACAAACTGACATCCGCGTTGAGGCCCATGGAGATGAGCCTTGTCCTGAGGAAGCTGGAGGCCGTGACGCTGACCTCTCATCTGAACCATAGATTGCAGCCTGCGCTGATGTAACATGAAAAAACAAAACAAAACGGCGTTAGTGGTACAGTGATGTAATGGTGGCCGCACATTATTTCATTACCGTTCCTCCATTATTTCCCATATGTTATTCTGCTCGCCGAATTACACATTACCATAACCTTGCCTGGCGCCGAAGCGTGTGGACTGTGAGCACGTAGCTGACCACCATGATGATGAGCGGTAGGAAGAAAGCAGAAAGTGAGCCGTAGATCACAAACTCGCTGAAGTTGAGCAGACACTGGTGTGCCTCGTATACCTTCGATAGGTCATGAGAGCTGATAATTGGCACGGGCATAGAGATTCCTGAGCACATGGAGGGTACGTTCATTATGCACAAGAAAATGGCATTGTGCAAGTCACCGTACCAGGGCAGATAAAGGCCATTCAGCCCAATGCATCACTTTGATGATTAATCGGTGGGTATTGCACCATGAAAAGCAAAAATAAATAAAACTTCCGTTTCCATCCTTCGTTCATAACATTAGTTTAACTTGTTCTGAAGTTTCACTTTGATATGTATTTCCAAACACGCTTCACTCCATGATGTACGGAGTTGACCTCGACAGACCACACACTTCAGCTCCATTTACCATGTGCAAGTTGTGCCATCACGAGACGTGTTATTCGCTGGGAAATCGGTGTGCCGTTTCAGCTGCACATACATGTGTATAACGACATCATGCGATCACAAGTACGTTTTTGTTCAGCTTGTTAACGAACATGGCAGAATGAGAACGTTGAACAAGACCCAAGTCAAATCTATACCAATTACATGACTCTTCTCTTTGTCCCGTGTGTCTTCTGGCTTTCTCCAACCCCTCTTCATTGCATGCGTTAATCAACTAACCCATTCCTTGTTATCTATTATATCCAAGCTCTTTGCTCACCTTTACAACATTGTCCCTCATCTCTCTCTTCTCTGGGTTGGTCACCCTGAATTTGTTCAACGTGCTTGCTCTTTTCTGCAGTCCTTTAACATGGTAGGTCGTCGCCATCGTATTTGGTCTTCCGTACCTACTTTTGGTCATTTCAACATCCCCTCTTTATTTTATTTTATTTTTGATGTACTCGTTTCAAAATAGATTTTTTGACTCTTTTAACCCTCACTCCTCACTCAATGTCACTTTGACCTTCCACCTTCCTTGTCACGTTCTTCCACGAGCCTCAACCTCTAATGGAAACCCCGGTGGATCCAGACAATTTCTTGTACACAGTGCGCCCTCCCCCGCCACCCTTAAAGCTCAACATGCTACCTGCAGGAAGATCACACCTTGAATTACCCTGTGAGCTCTTGATCTGGCATGTTGAGGATGGATATAAGCATTATAGAAGCAACGTGCGGTCACCGATAGTTCAGGAGAATGCGTTTTTGGAAGGATTATGCCATCACTGTTAACAGAATGTTTTTCTCCGCACATTCCATGACAGGGATCCCGATGGCATAAACCCTCCACAATTGAATGGTGAATGTATTGCTGAAAAGGCTTGCATCTCATTAACACGGTGTCATCTAATAATATACCTTTGGTTGTGAGCAGTGAGAGATGGCATTAGTCGTTTACGTGAGGCGTTGAGCAATATTTCCACACGCCCTGCATGCTTGCCACATCGTCTTCAATTGGAATCTTTTGTCACCCTTTGTCAAAGTGGTATGATTTGAGGTTGGGTTATCAATCGGACAGGACAACGTTGCCCGACTCGTGCCGACGTCTCACTTGCTCCTCGAAATCGAAACGTCCTACAGACCTACACCATGCCGAGTTATTATGTTTTTGTCTCTCCTCCTCCACGGAGGGGAGTGTATTGTTTTTTTGTTTTTTTTGCAGTTTCTTCTTCCTTTTCTTTCTTTGTTTCCTCGTTTCCTTGTTTCCAACACATTACAATTGCACAACATTCCTTCATTTCTGAGCCAATTCTCTTTTAATCTGTTATAGAGGTATGTCGATTACACGCAGACTGCTTTTTTATTGATTCGGCCCCCATTCTTGGTTCAAACCCCGAGCGAGTCATACCAAAGACTTTAAAAAATGGTACGTACTGCTTCCTTGCTTGACGCTCAGCATTTAAAAGGATGGCTATCCACCCGGTATAACCCTTGCCAAGAAATTGCTTTGGCATTACGAATGCCATAAGGAGAATGGTACATCAACATCAAAAAATTAGGAATGCTGAAAATGATTTCAAACTAGGCGTTTTCACGATTCTACTGGGGTCAAAGGTCAAAAGAGGTCACAAAATTAAGGTTTAGGGCCAGCTAAAATATTTCTTATTTAAACCAATCCAACAAGACCTGGCACAAAAACTACCTTAGCACACTGTACAGACTAACGCAGGTCGGCATTGGTCTGGTGTCATGATTTCTTAATTTAGTGAAGGCTTACATGTTCACACATAGGTCATGACACACCCTGGGGTATGGTGAATCCTTTTGCAAACTAGGTCATGCTGACCTATTTTGACCTGATATGATAGTTGACCTATTTTTTATTTAATACTTTTTAGACCTTGATTATATGTCCACCTGTCTTTCAGCCAAAATTTTCAGCATTCATGTTTGCATCGACTCCGTAGAGAGCAATATTTTGCGATCTTCAGTTCAACCGTCTTGATTATGTGGCCACCTGTTTTACCTGGCCACTCAGCAATAATGATGCATTCACCATCATTTTGTAATGTTTGTTGCCATGCATTTTTTTCAACTCTGATTTATATGGTTTCAAGAGGGCAGTTTCGATTTTACACTGGTCAAAATGCAAAACCTGTGATTACATTTCTTGTGAACGAATGCAAATTAAGGGAGACATTTGCATTCTCTTGCGGATGCCTGTGATTCTATTTGTTACTGTTTTCATAGTTGGGCCAATGTAGGAGCTTGTTATTGCATGAAAGACAATGGCACTGCAGACCCCAAGTTTGAAATAAAAAGGGGAGCAGAATGGAAATCAAATTCAGAAGGGGTACTTGAGAGCAGGATTGGCCATTGACCATGAGGGGGATTCTGCCCCTTGTGTCATTGACAAAGATTTTAAGGCTGTCAGCCAAAATAGACAATTACATAGTGGGAATTACAAGACGACGATTACATCTGGGCTGCTGCGATAACATTTAGGTTTTTTTGTTGTTGTTGTTTTTGGGATACATTGTCGAGGCTCGTATGAGGGCTAACACAGCAAGGGGGGCATGAGACGAGGGGTGGGAGAGGGAAGGACAAAACAGTGGGGAACAGAGACATTAGAAGATCTGTGGAAGGGAGAGGGATGGGGTGGGGAACATGGGGTAAACAAGATAGACACCAAAGCGACTTTCAGGACCTTAACGACAGGGACTTTCAGGAAGGAAAGCAGGGAAGTAATTTGAAAGAGGTGGGTTTGGGTGGATTAACGGGGGTAGAAAGGTCGTGGTTTTAGATGGGGGAAGATAAGAGTGGTGGTGAACAACTGTTTGAAGGCCTGGTGGGAGAATGGGATTGAGAGAGTGTGGGAGTTTATTCAAAGGTGGGGAAAAAGAGGAATGAAAGCATGAAGGTGAGCAGTGATTCGTGATTTTGATAGTTATACATAATGGGGTTGCTGGCGGACCTTGAGCGCCCTGGAAAATATGGGGGGGGGGCGGTAGGGGTAGGACATATTGCAGACAGAGCAGGAGTGGGGCGAGACTGGAGAGGAGATGGTAGAAGACAGAAAACCAACCGACCTGCTGTGGTGAGAGAGTGAGAGAACCAAAGACTCGGCCTCATCGTGTGTGATACCAATGATCCTAAATGCCTTGTTTCCACAGCGTGAAGCCAGACAGGTGAGAGGCGGGAGCACCAGCCCAAGGGGAAACAGTACTCCATCAGGCTGTGGACGAAAGCTTTGTATGTGGTCAGGAGCTCAGTGGCCGAGGAAGGACTTTGCAACGACGACGATCCCAGTCGGCGACTGACTTTGGAGGCCAGGTTGGAAATGTGGCTTTCCCAGGAAAGATCATGGCAGATAGTGAGACCCAAAGCTTGAATGAATGGATTTCTTCCAGAGGATTGTTGGGAAAGTAGATGGGGGGGGGTATATTTATTGCGTATGCTTGAGAGGAATTCGGGTGCCATTTGTATTGATCTGGTCACAGCAAAGTTTTTTTTTTTTTTTTTAAATGAAACCAAACCCTAACTTGGAAAAGTGGAAACTGCCAGATTTGATAAAAAACGTAATTTTCAATTCTACATTCTTATCTGCACAAAGTGGCTAATTTTTTATTTATTTATTTTTAATTATTGTCATCTTTTATTTATTTTTTTTAATTCCATCCCCCTCCCTTCACAGAGATTGCTGAGAGAAGGGCACTAAAGTTGCTGCCTAATGCTGCATTACTTGGATAAAAATTTGATTTCATTATAATCTGATTACAATTACGTCGAACATTTCTTGTTTTATGGAATTGGAGTTGAGTTTCCCTTTAATTGTTATTGTCGCGTAAGCTTACTCGAAAGCAATGCACGCCTCGGATTTCATCAGTTTCCTTCTTCTTTATTGCGACACGTACCGTATTTCCTGTTGCTTTATTATTATTATTATTATTATTATTATTATTATCATTATTATTATTGTCATTTTCTCTTTTGGGTTTGCACCCAGTTGTGTCGTCGATTCAACATCATTGAACAGTCACCGACCCGTAACTGTTGATGTGTGGTCATCACCACCAATATGTCCTGCATAAAACAAAGCCATTGTGGCCCTCGCTCTTGCGTGCTCTGCATATGGAAGTGTTGTGGGCAAAAGCATGTTTGAAGGTGTGACAATGCAACTGTGATCGGTTAAGCATCGATGCCGGGGAACGCACTCGCTTCCTTTGGTCATTTTGTTGACGAATAATTTTCCAAATTAACTTTGCTTGGAGCTGAATGACATGGTGAAACGAGCTGCTGTGAGCTGTCCTATGAACTGATTGTTTTTATTTTGGGGAGACTGTAATTGGTGGTGTAGATCCACATAGAACGTGATGAACAAGATTTTCGTTTTGTGTAACTAATAGTGGTATTTTATTTTTGGAACTGAGCTCCAATATGCTCCAACATAAACACTCATTACCAGCTGCTGAAAATTCCATTTGTTCATCTCTTGGGCTGATGTTGCGTGCGGTGGGTGTTATCAACTCCGCGTGCTGTATCGTGTTTTCGCGTTTTACGGTTATGGTGCTTGCGCACTTCATTGCGATGGACATCTGGGCTGCTGTGAAAAACCTTTTGTCATGTTTCGTCCGAAGTTCAGAAATGCAACGTTGGCATTCAAAAGAATTTGTGCTCTGAAAGAACTTGCATCATGCGTGTAGTTATTTTTTTTTTGGCACTGTTTTGTTCATTGGAGGTACTGTTGTCTCGGTAATAAATGTGTTTATGTTGATTTGCAGGAAAGTGTAGTTCAGCTAAACTTGGGTATTTACGAAGTGGGCACTCTGTCGGATTACTGTTTGGTGTAGAGCGGTGTACTTTGTAAGATTATGGCCTGCTATAGTGGGTGCACCTTGTTGGATTATCGTTGGGTGTAGAGCGGTGCACTGTGTAGCATTATGGCACGTCCTTGGGTTGGCCGGGGGATGTTTTTGGGGTCCAGTCTTTCACGAATCGGCCGGCCAGGCTTGGTGCTCGAATAAGTAGTTAGGACAGGAATTTGGGATTTAGCTATTTCAGGTTCAATTTCAATTTTCAGTTTTTTCCAAGTTCAATTTGGGATTTAGCTATTGATGAACTGATGTCAAGTTCATCAGCTCCCTCTGTACTACAAACATGTTGCTGCAGGGCAAAATACCAGTCGGACCCTGACATTCACGGTTCCGCTATTCGCAGACCCCACGTATTCACTGCGAACAAAATGTGACCTGTTCATGCATTTGTGGCCCTGTGCTTCGCGTAGTCATTAGTCCAGGAGCCCAGAAGGTTTATTCAAGTGAAAAGCGCCCGAACGTTTGACCTCATGGGCTGATGGGGTCATCCACCGACATCACAAAAATGCATTGCTGCCGGTCTGACCGTGGCTTTCCCCAAAATACTCAATTAGTGACGCCATTACCGATAAACCTATTTTGCTCAATATCTGGAAAAATATGCAGATAATATAACGAATAAGGTGTCTACACCTATGTTTTCATGGTCAATCATTACACTGACACCCGCATTATGCTAGAAAATGTATAGTTTACCGTGTAAATGTTTAGTTCACCCACTCAGTTAGCAACGCCATTGCGGGAAAACCCCATTTCATTGATATCTGAAAAACACTGCATGATAATATCACAAATAAGGTGTCTATACCCATGTTTTTATGGTGAAATATTACATTGCCAACCCTAGTGCTTGAAAATGTTGATTCACCCTGAAAGTTGCCTACTGGAGTCGTACCATCTGTCTTTTGTTACAATGTGGCAAATAATGCATTGGTCTCTGTCCCTTTTTGTTATTTACAGATCATGGCAAATGACGCCCCGTTTGTATAATTTGCAAAGAAAGAGGAGAAAAGAAAGTGCCCTGAAGACGGACAAGGCATCTCTCACAAAGAAACTTGAAAGTAGACAGAAGTGCTTCTCGATGACACAAGTCTTCCCCCAATAACAGCCGCAGTGATTGATGCAGTATTATCTCCATGAAACCGTGCTGCATGCAGCACAGCAAGTCCACATATGCAACCATGGCAAAGGATCTTTTGGCAAAAGTATGTTTGTATCGTGGGGAGCAAATCCATTTAGTGCTCGAACAGTACCAGTCACCATCAATCAAAGATACCGAGCGAAACCTGCGTCGTTCAACTACTCCTCAATCATTTATCATTACTGACCTGACCAGGCTCAGCGACGAGTGGCACAGAGTTACTCAAAAGTGGATCATTCAAGGAAAGTTTGCCCGGTTTGTAATGGAGGAATGGAAGAAGCTCCAATATGGTTCAATTCTGAAAAAAAACACTATGTTTCACATGGTGGTGTGTGTATGGAGTTGAAGAACAACGAGGATGATTTGCTGCAAATAGAGGAACCGAATCACTCCAATGTCGACATGAAGAAGCTGACACACTCATTGCCTTTCACGCAAACAACATTTCCACTGGTAACATTTAGTAAGGTCACTGATACGGACGTCTTCATCATTCTGCTTGGGCTTTCTGGAAGGTCGGAAGGGATCAACATCATCATGGACTATGGATCTGGCAACCACCGAAGGTACATTGATGTCACTAAACTAGCTGACATTCTTGACAAGAAACAGACTGGTATCACTGAAGCACGAATCGGCCTTCATGCCTTGACTGGTTGTGATTTCACATGGTGTTTCTACAGAAATGGCAAAGTGAAGCCCTTCCAGGGATGGAGTCAGATGCAGCTCATGTGATGGCATTGCGATCTCTAACAGCTGAGGAGGTGACGTCCAGCTGTTACATTCTTGTTGTGTGCTGTAGGCTTCAAAACCTCTGACATTAATGAAGCGATACAAGGCGTTCATGCGAATGGGTGGTGGTGACGAAAAGGAGCCCCTTGCCAGAATAAAGAAGATAAACTGTGCCTCTCTTCCCCATGTGCCAAGACACTTGGTAATCATATGAAAAGGGCACACTATGTGGCAAAGATCTGGAAGAGAGCTGATCAGACAGATCCAACTGGTGGGGCGAGTCCGACAGACTATGGATGGAAGTTGTCTCAAAACTGCTTTGAACCAGACTGGTATCCAGGAAGTTCAGTTCCAGAGTCCCTCACATGTCCACATGAGGGTGATGGGATGCCGTGGAAAATAATTCAGTAGATGAGGAAGAGTCAGATAATGCTTGGAGTGAGGACAGTGATGAGAGTGACGAAAGTGATAGAGAAGACTTGTAATGCCAGAGGACATCAAGTTAATTATGTGAACTGCACATTTGCAAGTTTTCTATATAACGTTGTTCGGTAATGGTGTCGCTTAATGAGCGGGTGGGCTACACATTTACATGGTAACTACACATTTCCCAGTAATAACACACGTGTCAGGGTAATGATTGACCATAAAAATATCGGTATAGACCACTTATTTGTGATATTATCACGCACAGTTTTTCAGATAGTGAGGTTTCGGTAATGGTGTCGCTAATTTAGTGGATGAACCATGCATTTACGTGGTAAACTATACATTTTCTAGCAAATACGTAGCATCAGGGTAATTATTGACCATGCAAACATAGGTATGGACACCTTATTCGTGATATTATCATGCATAGTTTGCTAGATATTGAGGAAATTAGGTTTTTCAGTAATGGCGTCACTGATTGAGTGATTTCGGGGGGAAAGCCACGGGTCAGACCCGGCAGCAATGCATTTTTGTGATGTCGGTGGATAACCCC
>CM068960.1:38729717-38741777 GCA_035128595.1 Eptatretus atami | reverse complement strand
CATGAGGTCAAACGTTCCGGTGCTTTTCACTTGAATAAACCTTCTGGGCTCCTGGACTACATAGGTTTTTTTTCTTTCCTTGCGGGCGCAATTTTTTTTTCCTACCAGCCACGAATAAACAGTTATAAAACCATCTTCTACAAGCCATGAGAGTGTGGCATCTGTGGACAGGTACTATGGTGAGAATGCGTCGTCTGTGCGCTACATAAAGAGGTACAAGAAGGCGATTCGCAGAATTCACGGTGAGCGCAGTACCCAGCACCAAAGTGGTTACTCAGATCAGAGACGTGCATATCAAATTGGTGGAGAAGGCATTAAATATGTGTGGAGGACAATGGCCAGAAAAGCGTGCCTTTAAGCGGATCACTGATTCTGGAAAAGGAAAAGCGCATTTACGATCTGTCTGGCGTGGGTGGCATTGCAAACATGAGCGATGCGGGTATGAGTGATGTGGGTACGAGTTCCTTCCAAGCCAACAGGGGATGGTTTCACTGCTTCAAGAGGCGGTACCGTCTCCATAATATAAAGCCCAAAGGCGAGCATGCCTCAGCGGACTGCGAGGCAGCTAGAACTTTCCCTGTTCAACTTGCGCAGCTCATCGAGGAGAAGGGGTATGTACCGGAGCAGATCTTCAATGCAGACGAGGCCAGCCTGTTCTGGAAAAAAAAATCCCCACGAGGACTTTCATCTCAAAATGAGAGAGGTCAGCATCGGGCTTCAAGGCTGCAAAGGACCGGGTGTCTCCTCTTCCCTGCGTCAACACCATAGGGGACTGCATGATCAAACCCATAATGCTGGATTGTTCCCTAAACCTATGTGCTCTCAAGGGCAAAAACAAACAAACTCTGCCCATATTTTGGAGGGCCAACAGAAAGGCATGGGTAACAGCTACAATCTTTATGGAATGGTTCCACAATTGTTTCGTCCCTCAAGTGGAGAGGTACCTTGCAGACAAGAACCTCTCCGTCACGATTCTCCTGCTGGTAGACAACACTTCTGGTCACCCTGAGCAGCTGAAGTTGGCCAATGCCAATGTCGAGGTCATCTTCCTGCCACCCAGCACCACCTCCCTGATCCATCCACTCGACTAAGGTGTGATTTCAACATTTAAAATGCATTACACCCACCGCACCTTCCCTTGCATCTTAGATGCTCTGGAGTTTGACTCTGCATTTACCGTTGTGCAATGTGCGAAGGATTTCAACATGGTGCACTGTGCCATCATTCAACATCAGTGCCATCAAGGACTCGCTGGCTGAGGTGAAAGCCTCCACCATCAATGCTTGCTGGCACAACCTATGGCCACAGGCAGTCAACAACTTCAGAGGTTTTCCCACCAACACCGAGGAGAGGCTGAAAATTGCCGGGTTGGCACAGGAGGTGGGAGGAGAAGGTTTTGACGATATGGAGCCTGAGGAAATGGAGAAGCTCATCGCCTTGCATGGTGAGGGGCTGATTGAGGAGTTGGAGGCCATCATTAAGGCTTAGGAGGGGGAGGGGGAGGAGGAGGAGGAGGAGGAGGAGGGCAGCAGTGAAGTGGAGGAAGAGGTACCCTCTCTTCAATAAAAATTGGAAAGACCATCTTCTGTTGTTCTTTTATTTGTGAGTATTTTTTTTAATGAAACTGTAATCATGTGCTTTTGTGTTTGTAATATTTTAAATTTTTTCCTTAAAAAATCACAAACTGTTGGGAGCCAATCCCCCTTTTTCCCATTAAAACAATGGCCCGACATTTGCAGATTCGACATCGTGGCCCTGTGCTTTGCGTTTTCATGAGCGTATTCACAGTTTTTAGTGGAATTTTTGATTTTTCCCTTCTGAATCATGAACCACTGGGAACCTATCCTCCTTTTTCCCATTGAAACAATGGCCCGACATTTGCTGTTTCAACATTCATGGTATTTTTCAGGAACGTATCCCCCTGCGAATCTGGAAGCCCAACAACTGCTTTAAAAGCAAATTTTGAGTGATCACCTGACCCTCCCTTGTGCTATTGAGGTTTTACTTTGTCTAGCAGAAGTTTCTCAATTTTCAGGCCTGTTCCTGTTCACTTGTGAAAAGGTGGCCATTTAGTTATCTTCGTGGTGAGCATATTGGCATATTTCTTTACAATGTGAACAGCTTGAGAATCTTGCATTCCTATATATATATATATATATATATATATATATATATATATATATATTAGTATCCCATAAGTCAAGTAATATTTTGTATTTTAACAAACAAAACACCTAATTTAGCAATATGATTTATTATTGCAAATGTTCAAAGTGACCATCATTGATGTCGAGGCACTGATGACAGCGGTGAACAATTGAGCAACAAACTTCAGCAAAAATGTCTGCCGAGATAGATGCACAGGATTGCTCGATTTCATCCCCAAGTTCTCAGAGTGTAGCTGGTTTCCTGCCCTTCACCACATCCTTCAGGTAACCCCACAGCTAAAAGTCGAGTGGAGTTAAATCAGGCGAACGTGGGGGATATTCAATACATCCTCTTCGCCTTATCCAATCGTTCGGAAATTGAGCATCAAGATGCGACGATAATGTGGGGGAGCCCCCATCTTGCTGGAAGTAAACCTCTTCATTGCCGTATTTCTGATTAAGTAAACGGTGGTCACTTTGAATACTTGCAATCATAAATCAGGTAAGTTAGCCTTCTTTTTGCTAAATTATTTATGTTATCTATATTAAAATACGAAATATGACTTCATGAAGTGTGCCCACATTTTCCTGGGATATATATATATATATATATACACAAATTCTGGCTTTAGTCATTGGTGTTTTGGCACAAGCATGTGGGAGCTCCAAGCTAACTCGGATTAAATGAGGCATAAATAGGGTAATCTTTATGATGCTGTCAATTGTGTCATAACTGCAGGCCTGTCAGCTTAGTATTTGGTGTGAAAGTGTTTGGTTATGATGTGTTTGCTTTTGCTTGGTGTATGTGCTTGCATTATTCAAATTAAATTTTGAGCATTGGTGGAGTTTAGAAGAAGAAAAAATATCCCGTAAAGTGTCATTCAATGGGATGCACATGGATGGAATGCACACACCAATGGAGATGAGCCAGACGGCGAGGATCTTGAACAGCGCCTTGGCTCGTGAATTGTATCGGCTGTGCTGGATGGGCCTCTTGATGGCGACGTATCGATCCAAGGAGATGGCACACAAGTGCATGATTGAGGCAGTGGAGAAGAGTACATCAAGGTAGATCCATGCAGGGCAGAGTTGGGCCGGCAAGGGCCAGCGGTAACCTACGCACACGGTGGCACGGGGAGATCTTTTCACACGAGGTTCTGTGAAGTCTTAAATGAAAATGTCATCAGCCGTCTCATTAAAAAAAAAATTGGAATTGATGAGGTGAAGAAAGAGATGTAGAAAGGCTGCAAAGCAGTGGAGGATGGATGACCGGAACTTTTTTTGGCCTTTATCACCAACATGTCCTTAAATCTCCAAAGTTGCTGGAAAGGAGGACCATTATTGGTTGGTATTTGTAAGTAATATATACAGTATTTCCATTCCACTTGGTGGGGTAGAAACTTCCAGGAAAGGTCACTTCTTCATCCTGCATTTTCCCGTGTTTTTAAGGTATAATGAGGAGCTCATCACAAACGCGTCCTCGCCACTTGCATTCCACTCGGGATAAATTTTATTTCCAATATAAAGATGATATTCCCTTTGGTGTTTTGGGAAGTCATTTGTTACCTGTCGAGCATTCTGTAGCCAGTTAATGGTTTTGCCTTTTGTGGCAAAACTAGGCTTTTTTTTTGGTCCGTCATTTTCTTTTTTTAATTCCTCATCCTATTCGCTGTATTTTTTATTATTATTGCCACCTCCATCATGTTTACAAGTCACCCATCTGCAAGTCGACTCAGTCTTATCCCAGCAGGCCGATGTTATTTGCATGATTATTCGTATTTTTACATCTTGTAACGCATCTCGAATCTTGCTGTTTCATGTCAATACCTCTGTTAAATTGCATCCTACTGCAAACTGCTATGCTGGAGCTGCTTCCAAACTATTTACATTTTCACATTATTCCATTTCTTTCATGTGGTAAATATGAGATTCCATTGTTACCTTCGCCACCGAAGGTGAAGGAGGTTATGTTTTCACCCTTCTCTGTCTGTCTGTTACTTGCAAAATGGAAGATTTTTCAAGTATATTGGTTCGTCGACTTTGTAATTCTGTCTGTCTGTCTGTCTGTTTGTCGCCTACAGTCACAATTCAAAACCTATCGTCATGAAACTTCACAAATTTGTAAAGGTAGTCTTAACTGAGAAGCTGATTGATTTTGAGGTCAAAGGTCATCTTGAGGTCAAATTTCTGAAATCGTCATTTTCCATCAGACTTGAAATTTGAACAAGATTTGCATATTGCATCACTGGATTGAGAAACTAATTTTGAGATCAAAAGGTCAAAGGTCAACTCAGGGTCAAACTTCTAAATTCAAGAATTTTTCCCTGAAAGATCGTCAATTTTCATCCGATTGACTTGAACTTTGATTAAGATTGTGAATTTTAATCTTCATGAAATGGACAATTTGATGTATCCATGGCAACTGCTGGAAAGGGTATCATTTTCCAAGTACCATGATCTGTACGTCGTCGTCTTGTTTGTTTTTCTGTCTGTCTGTGTGCAGGATATCTCAAAAATTTGTAGACGGATTTGGACGAAATTTTGGTGGACAGGTTGAGTGTGTGACAAGGACGAATTGATTCGATTTTGGTGAAGATCCGAATCCGATTCTGGATACGAGAATTATTTCATTTTAATGTGATTCTTCACCATTGAGAGATAGGGCTATAAACGATATATAGCATGACATTTCAAAAATGTATTGAGCCCAATATGTTCTCGTGGATCAGGAATTGCGGGACGGAGGTATGCGCTCGACCGAGTGCCCTTCTAGTACATCATTTTACCAATGAGAATGCACAGATAAAAGGAAGATGCCAAATAACATACATATTCAATTACATAGAGAGAATCACATAATCTAGGAATCCATGCTCTGCACCCAGGCCATATGAAGATATTGAAAAAGTTAACTTTTTTTCATAAAAAAATATAAATATGGCCTTTAATGTGCATTTGTAGTTGTGGAGGTGAAAGGAGTGGGGGTGTTGTGTTGTGAGGCTGGAGTGGGTCGGGTTGTGCGTAAGGGCTATCCAATAATTCTACATTTAGTGTGCGTGCGCAGTTATTCTGTATTTGGCACCAACACAAAAAAGAAAACCTATTTCTAACGTTTCATATTTTTGAACAAACAGGGCTCTAGTTTTATTTAACTTTCATTTAAAATCACCTTCCGCGAATTGTAAAGTTAGTATTTGATCGTCTTTTACTAATAGTGGCAGCTCGAGCAGCCTTGCTCGAATGAGATGCCACCATTGTCATCAAAACTACATCCCAATTGCTCCGACATGCCAAACAGATGGTATTTCGATTGTACTAGTTTAATCATATAGTACATGAGCTGTCTGCTGCACCCCAGGAAAGCCGCCTTCGATTTTCTAAGTGACGGCGAATGCAAATTCCTTACGTTAAAGATGTCATTACAGTGCCCGTAATGCAAGCATGAGTCCGTGTTGATATTAGTGAGCATCCATGATCCCAGACATTGCTTTATGAGAAACCTGATGCATTGGCAAGCTTTGTGAAGCTTGATGCAGTTTTTAGCCCATTGTTAGCAAGCGCACTGCTGGGCTGGTGGATGCACTCTCAAGGCTTGTCGACAATCTTTTTTTTTTAACCTCCACCACCAAAGGTGGACGGATGTTATGCTTCCACCCCTGTCTGTCGTCTGTGAGCAGGATATCTCAAAAAGTTATGGACGAATTCGGGTGAAATTTGATGGACAGGTTGGGTGTGTGACCAGGATGCATTAATGAGATGTTCGTGAAAATTGGTTCTGGATAGTAGAAATTTTAAAGCGATTCTTCACCATTGAGAGATGATGAAGATATATATATATATATATATATATATATATATATATATATATATATATATATATATATATATATATATGTAGAGAGAGAGAGGCCAAAAATGATATATGTCGCATGATATTTCAAAAAGTTCTGGACAGATTATGACAAAACTTGGTGGATGAGTCGGGTAGGTGACAAGAACAAGCCGGTTCGATTTTTGGTGTGTGACAAGGAGAAATGGTCCGGATGCAGATCCGGCCTATCAGTGGGATACAAAGCAGAAACGGTTCAGCCTGGTGAAGGCATGCGCTCTACCTCATGCCGTTCTAGTCCACCATGTGTTTATGCTCACTGTCTTGCATTCTTAAAGTTGATCATAATTTGTCGTAGTTCCTTATGAGGCACAAATCCCAAATGTAAGTAATGCTGTACCCAATTATCCCATATAGCACAACCCCATCAGTTTCATACAGTGCGAATGCAAAAGAAAAGTTGAGATGTAATGTATATTCTGCGATGTAAGTGATTTGTTTGGATGAACGAGCTTGTGTCGTAGTTTGCTTGCCATATAGAACATTGACGAGGGAAACGGGCATGACAAGGAGTCCAACAAGTAGATCTGCCACAGCCAGTGAGCTAAGGAAGTAGTTGGTAGCGGTTTGCAGGCGCCGTTCACGCCAAACGGCGATGATCACCAGCAGGTTTCCTGTGACGGTGGGAACGACGGCAGCTAGAGCCAACATTGCAGTCCAGTGTAGACCGTCGACGCTGCTCAATCCTGGCGGTGACGAGCTTGGTGCTGGGAACGCCCCGAGACCGGTGCTGGCATTGCTATTTCCCAAAAAGGCCATCAGTGTTCGTAAAGGGCCGTCGTGACCGAATGGTTTGCTTTCAAGGCATCTGTTCACTCGTGATTGTATCTGCCAGATTATGCACTGATGCGGTGCATCTGCTCCAGTGCAGAGGAGGAGCGGTGAGCAATTGTTTCAGGCCATCTCTTCCATCATTCTGGGCACTGTAAGAGTCGGTAGCAGGCTCTCAATCTATGGGTTGTTGGACCAGCATGGAACACTGGAAGGAACATCTGCACAGTTTCCATCTTTTATTAGCAGGGAATACATTGGTTGTTATCAGATGGATGCTTTCTCTCAATGTTGTTCTTTTAAGCAAAGTTGTTTTGGAAGTAGCTTACCGTATTATTAAGACCTGACCTTGGGGGTAGTGGACTTCTGTACAATCTATGATCCTGTTTCGTTTCCCTCTCCTTGTATTTCCAAATAGCTTTTCAACGTTGTGGTGGATTTTCCGCTTCGAGGCCTGTGGTGATATTTTTCTTTTGAAGCAGTTTAAATATCAATGTGCACAGAACCTTGTTTATAATCGCATCATCTGGCCAGTGATTTTTCTCCAGGAGAACAGATGATTGGTGCCTGGGCGGCCCAGCGCTTTGCCAGTGGCTTCCGATGGACCGATGTGCTTGTATAATCCACTGCACTTTGCGGTTGGACCATGCACCGCCGGCGTTTAGAAATTCCGCTTGTTGATCGAGGTAAAGAACGGTGTAATTCCTTTGGGCCTGGAGTTTGGAGACTCCTTACCGAACCCGCCCGTGCTCGGCATTCCAAGCTTGTCACCTTCTCACTGTGCGTCTTACTCCGCATGAAGTGGTCAACGTTGCGGAGCATCAGGCAATCGGTGCACTCGAAGGAAATGATGCTTCCTTAATGCGCAGAAGCCAATAATTCATTTGGTGTGAAGTCCATTGCTTATCGATTTCTATTTGAGGCAATGTGGCGTGATGCAAGCACGCAGACCATTTCTCCCCCACTTGCATTGACCTGCGATAGAAAACGGACACGTTAACATCGAAAGCCGTTTCACAGCCAAAACCTTGTCTGTCGGTGCATGCCAACCTTCTCATTGCTTTTACAATTCGGCAATTACATCTTGAATGCTTGTAATAGAACATTTCCTCATTAAATCGGATCCCTCATCAATCTACGGGCTGTGGTACATCTACACATTTTTATTTAGTTTCTTTTTTCATTTTTTTATTTTTCCAGCAGCTTAAGTCAAAATCTATGAGAATCTACCCATTTTTGAGAAACCGTTTCAATTCTGAAGGCATCGTTATCATGTTGTTCCTTCACATGAAGATGTTTTCTGAGTTAAAGGGTCACCCATGTCATTACAAGTCAAACATGCCACTTCTGAGTCAATGAATGATTGTGACAGATTCATCACAAAATGCCATCTTTGTTGCATCATTATCACCGCGTTATATTTTTGTATACAGAGTCTAGGCTTGTGGAAGAGATAGAACGCAGAACAAATGAGGACGAGAGAGAGAGAGAGAGACAGCGAGAGAGGTGTGGGCATGAAAACACACCAAGAGCAGGGGTAAAAGAAAAAAGTTTCTCTTTTTTTTTTCTTCTCTCTTTTCTTCAAGAGCTGCTTTTGATTGCCAGATTTAGCTGCACGTTTTTTGATTGGCCAGATTGAGCTGCAATTGAGTTTTGATTGGCCAGATGGAGCTGTCATTGTCCTTTTGTCTTGTACGAACGATGTCGCTGCGAGAGCCGTGTTGCTCGAGTCTGCATTACATTGAGATGCGAGTGAGCTTCTAAAATGGGCTTTATACAACGAGTTGATCTGATTAAGTATGGCTCTGGCTTTGTGAAAAATCTGCTGCTTAGCTCAAGCCAGCAGGTGTTTTGATGCCAAATTGATAGGCTAAACTACCATGTCAGAGCGAATGGCCTCGGTACTTAAAGAACAATTCCTACTGTTCAACAAACTGGAGGGGGCAGTTCTTTACATTACGAGCCCTGTGGGTTTTCCTGTTCATTAGGAAATAGCTCAGCAAGCTAAAGTATGGCACTACACGTGAAAGCTTCTTTACCCCTCTGGATCCTTCATCTTCTCATCTCAAAGATCCTCAGCACAACTGCTTAATTCTTGATGCTCGACAGGGCCGTCATGATTCGAATAGTGTGACCTTTTGATGATCGATGTACTTCATATTTGTCCTGCATGCTGTCTCCCAGCCAGGAAGTTGTACAAGGCATAGATACAAAAAATGATTTAGGGCAGGAATAATTGGATTGGCTTCCACTTCTGAGTAACCAGTTGGAGTTGTCATTGTACATAGGTTGGCAAGCACATCGCACGTGGCAGTAATGAGAACAGATTGAATCCAGCGGAGCCGAAACTGGGCCTTCACCCGGATGTTCCTTTTTGAAGCGATATCTTGCTCTTGCTCGACAGAACAGATCAAAATGCAGGTTTCTTTGGCATCAAAAACGAATTTGTGGTTTTAGCGACGATTTGTGCTCCTTTCCAGGAGTGTTGGAGGCACACTTTTCCAACCTGTTTGTCTGTACCAATGAAAATCATTTACATTTCGAGCAGATTTGGTGATCGCAACGATGCTTTCGTAGTTTAGTATGAAGTCGAGTTACATTTTGAAGTTTTGTGTCCATTCATAAAAAGTTAAAAAAAATTGTGGTCTCCCTTTTTCATTCTTTGAAATCATTTGGGGGGAAGGGGGACTCGTATCACCCAAACAAAAGGCTGCCAAGGCTGATCATCCTTGCCAAAGCATCAGGCTATTGCCATGCTGAAAGCAAGAGCAAGGAATTGAGACATGATCATATATTGGGGAGAGTGCAAGCAGTTGTACTTTCTGTCTTCAGAATTATCTCACACATATGAATTTTCTGCTGTCCTAATACGCACCTTGTTTCTCTGTGCTGTTCGAGTACTTTCAATGCATTTTTGCTTTATTTCTATGCACTCTTCCAAATCATTGTACAAACTTTATAAATGAGGTTTTGTAGAGCTTGCTACCCCTATCCATTAATAAATATGCACTCACAGAACACCCGCCCTACGGGCGATCTTGTTCCAAGCATGCAACACGTTCTTCTGACGCATACTTCTATTTGGGCGGTGTACAGGCAACTGACAGCTCTGTGAAGGAAAAATAAATAACCCGGGTTATGTGTCTATTGCAAAAACCGACCCACTGCTTATAATTCAAAACGCCTCACTACACTGGAAAATGTGGCGACAGGAATACTGTACTGTAAATGGTGGAGACTTGTAATACCTTCCCCAACCTGGAGGCGGCGCAACACAATACACATTTACATAGAGAATTTGTGTCCCACCCCAAGACCACTGGCAAAGATTAAACAACAACAAAAAAAACACCCTCATACATTAATTGGGGTTATGCTGATGCTATGTAGCAAGCCTAGATGTAATCGGGTCAGAATTGTAGGAGAAGCAGCCCGACAAACAAACACAAACACCGGTCCGTGAATTATAGTTACGATACTTGGACACATATCGACAGATGCAAGCATCTTTTAGTAGTTTCGGCATATTTTGGTGAACTTATCGATTAATTTAATTATTTGCCTTGTTTCTTTGACTCGAAACACACACTCCCTTTGGGAGCGGCGATGGATAGGTCATGGTGGTTTGTGTATGTTCACGTGCGCAGTTGAGTTACATTTGTATTCAGGCGTTTTCACCTTAATTATACATTTTCACACTCGCTGCAAGTTTTCTGCAAGTTTAACCTACGATCTTTTAGACTCGGCCATGTTATTAACCTCCGCCATCTTCGAAGATGGATGGAGGTTACTGTTTTCACCCCTTTCTGTTTGTTTGTTTGTTTGTTTTGTTTGTTTGTTTTTTTGTGAACAGTATTACGGAAAAACTCCTGGACGGATTTCGACGAAACTTGGTGGGGGGTTAGGTATGGTCCAAGGATCATGCCATTAAATTTTGGACTTGGTCCCCCCTCCCCCCAAAAAAAATTGTTAAGAGAAATTTTTTTATTTTTTTTTTTTGCATTTCTACATGTTTTAAGTGATTTCCAACCCCCCCCAAAAAATTTTTTTTTCCCCCCCCCCCCCCAAAAAAAAATAGAGAAAATTTTTTTTTTTGCATTTCTACATGTTTTAAGTGATTTCCAACCCCCCCCCCCCCAAAAAAAAAATTGTTAGACAATTTTTTTTTTTTTTGCATTCTACATGTTTTAAGTGATTTTCAACCCCCCCAAAAAAAATTTACCCCCCCCCCAAAAAATAGAGAAAAAATTTTTTTTTTTTTGCATTTCTACGTTTTAAGTGATTTCGAACCCCCCCCCCCCAAAAAAAATTGTTAGAGAAAAAAATTTTTTTTTTTTTGCATTTCTACATATTTTGTGATTTCCAACCCCCCCCCCCCCCCCCCCAAAAAAAAATTGAGAAAATTATTTTTTTTTTGCATTTTTACATGTTTTAAGTGATTTCCAACCCCCCCCCAAAAAAAATTGTTACCCCCCCCCCCAAAAAAAAGGAAAAAAACTTTTTTTTTTGCATTTCTACATGTTTTAAGTTATTTCCAACCCCCCCCCCAATAAAAATTGTTAGAGAAAAAAATTTTTTGCAACTTTTTTTCAACAAAATTTCGATTTTTTTTTTTTGCATTTTTACATGTTTTAAGTGATTTCCAACCCCCCCCCCCCCCCCCCCCCCCCCCCCAAAAAAAAATGTTGGAGAAAAGAACTATAACTCTGTCAGCACTGTTGACATCATATTTAATGAATAAGATAAGGTTCACTTGAGTGACCCAGCAGTATTGGCGGCGGAGGTTTTGCACTCTCCCGAGTGCTCCCCCTCTCGTTATCCTTATTATTACCTCCCCTACCAAAGGTGGGCGGAGGTCATGTTTTCATCCCTCTATGTCTGTCATGTCTATCTGTGAGCAAGATATCTCAAAAAGTTGTGGATGAATTCGGATGAAATTTGGTGGAAAGGTTAGATGTGTGACAAGGACAAATTAATTAGATTTTGGTGAAGATCCGGATCTGAGAATTTTTTAAGTGATACTTCACCATTGAGTGATTGGGCTAAAAAGGACGTGTAACACTATCTCAAAAAGTTATGGACGGATTCGGACGAAACTTAGTGGACAGGTTGGGTGTATGACAAGGACGAACGATTCGATTTTCGTGAAGATCCGAATCTCGATATGAGAATCATTGTTTTAAAAATGATTATTACTATTATTATTATTATTATTATTAATATTAATATTTTGTAATAACTTTAATTTTATTA
>CM068960.1:38697685-38721995 GCA_035128595.1 Eptatretus atami | reverse complement strand
AGGTCGGAAAATAGACCCTGGATAGACATTCTCGACTGACAGAAGTCATGGCGACCATGCAGACATTTGGTGTTCGTTTTGTTCACTTAAAGTGCCGATGTGGTCACCAAGACACACAAGATGTCAGAAACCCATGAGGTCTGCATTTGACACACAAGATGTCAGACCCATGAGGTCTGCATTTGACACACAATATGTCTGGTGAAAAATAGCTCCCACCAAACCAAAAACAAAAACTAAAAGGTATGTTGTAAAGAAGAAAATGAAGAAGAAGTTTATTGTGAACATTGGTCTCAAATCGAAAACCAAGTGGAAATGAATATTTTAAAATACAGAACTGAATTTCTTGAAAATGATTAACCTCCGCCATCGAAGATGGATGGAGGTTACTGTTTTCACCCCTGTCTGTTTGTTTGTGAACAGTATTACGGAAAACTCCTGGACGGATTTCGACGAAACTTGGTGGGGGATTAGGTATGGTCCAAGGATCATGCCATTAGATTTTGGACTTGGTCCAAAAAAAAAATTTCGATTTTATTTAAAAACAATTTGAATTTTTTTTTTGCATTTCTACATGTTTTAAGTGTTTCCAACCCCCAAAAAAATTTGTTAGAGAAAAAAAAAACAGAATTTTGCAACTTTTTTCCAAAAAATGTCGATTTTATATTTTTGGCATTTCTACATGCGCGTCGATCTAGTTTAGTTTATTCAATCGTTTCAGTAGAGTCTGATCCGTTTTGACTACAATGAATAGGATATCAGGTTCACTTAAGTGACACCCAGCAGTTGGCGGCGGAGGTTTTGCACTCTACCGAGTGCTCCCCTCTAGTTTTTATCCAGTTTTATTACGAAGAAGAAAAAATTGCAAGATCTTATCATTATCTCAGTTTTGTGTGTTAATAGGCAGTACTGTACTTTGTTTGGGGAGGGCCCTGTTTATACCCTGCAGTGTACATATTTTATTTTATACCAGCAAATACCACCTGTCGCTACACTGAGAGGAATACAGGATGGAGAGGGGGGAGGACGGGGGGGAGAAGCGGGGGAAATGGAGAGGTAAGGGAGAAGGGAGAAGAGAGGAGGCGAAAGTGGGGGGGGGGGAAGAGTGGAGGGTGAAAGGGGGAGAAGAGAGGGTGTGTCGGGGGGGGGGTGTAACAATTGCTATGTTGCCAGATTATGCAGATTAACTTTAAAGTGCATTGGTTGTGGGGGGGGGGGGAGTTTCTTATTTTGAGGAGTATATACTTAATGGATGCCCCAAAGGGCGTAATATAGGATTTTTATCACTGGAAAGGGTCTCGTGTCTGAATATACAAGATTTTCAGGGATGATGAATGGGAGATTAGTATTCTTCAATTCCTTCACATGTCCTGTTGATCCATGTTAATGATAATATGCTGTCTTACCACTGCTGAGACAGTTTCACCGTTTAAAGGAAACCTTGCAGAGATACTAAATTGGTGTTGATTAATCCTCTGACCCCAAATTTGGGTACCCCAAATTTGGTCTCTCATGATGGACATGTTAAGTTCATGATTCTATATATTTCAACTATCAACATTACACATACATGCTGCTTGGAAAGATGTAGAATCTGAAGTACTGTACCACTTCCATTTAGACACGAACATAAATATTATATATATATATATATATATATATCTCTTCTTCTTCTTTCGGCTGCTCCGTTAGGGTCGCCACAGCGGATCATCCATATGATCGCATAGTGATTTGGCACATGTTTTACACCGGATGCCCTTCCTGACGCAACCCTGGTCGCCTCTTACGACACAGGGATATGGTACACCTATTTTAACCGGGTATACACCGGCCCAGTATACTGGTACTCATTTCGCCGACCTCGGAAGGATGACAGGCTGAGTCAACCCCTGTGTATTAATTCAGTGGCCCAACGGGGCTTGAACTCAGGACCTTTTGGATCCCAAGCCGCTGCCCTAACCACTGCGCCAACACCAGGAAAATTAATATATAATATATATATATATATATATATATATATATATATATATATATATATATATATATATATATATATATATATATATATATATATATATATATATATATATATATATTATACTTTCCTCCTACCCCATTCATTGAGCCGCATGTTACCGTTAACACAACATTTTTGGGGGGGGGGGGTATCTAAGGAGCATCACGTACCATTTTATAAGTCTTTGGTATGACTCAGCCGGGGTTTGAACCCCCGACATCCCAGACTCGGAGCGGGCATTTTTATCATTGCACCACCGAGTCATTGATGTCACATCCTGTTTAGCTATATCAGGGTAACAACCTAATTGTACATTTAATCATTTTTACGCATTCTAATAAAATGTCCACTTCAACCTTGTACGGTCCTCCTTCTTTGTGAAAAATATAATTGAGATGAAAGGGGGAAATGGCAAGGCTTTGGGGATGATTGGGAGAGAAAAGGTAAGAAGGTTGAGAGGTATAATAAGGTAATGTATAGAGAATTGGGGGAGGGATTAAAAGCTAACCTCTTGTGCATTTATTTCACGTGACTTTAAAAAAATTCTAATACAGTGTGAATTTCGGCTCATAGAGGAGCTTGCACATATATCACATGCAGTGCAAGGACAATTGGGAGAGACCAATGTACTTTTACTTGAATACAAGGACATTAGTAGACGATTGAAAATTACACAGCAAATGGGATTTTAACCTGGTATTCCAGCATCATGAGCCAAGTGCTCAGATGGGAGTGCCAAATATGTACTAATCTTTCCCTCAATTTGTCTCCCACCCAAATCCCCATTAGCACCGCAGACCAGTGCCCAAGTGTCGTGTCTTTATTATCTGAAAGTTACAACCCACACGTACGTTATGGTGCAGCACTTGCTCTCGGTATCTGCTGCGCTGGTTCAGGTAACAAGGTATGGACGGACTCGTAATTGCATCTCTCAGATCTATAACTATGACCGTGTACTCGTCGTAATGTACGTTTTCCCAGGCGTTATTTCCCACAATATTATGCAGTGATGTAAATGTTCGGTCCAAATGCGTTGTCAATGATTACACATCTGACTTTTCATTTCCGATCCAGACTTATATTTTAGATCTCTTTCCTATCTCAGGGTAGGAGATGGATACATCATATGCTGTTGCTTTTTTTATATTATTCTTCGTTTTTACAGTCTTTGGAATATATATTTGCCCTGAAACAAAAACCTTGATTTAAGCGGTGCATCGAAAGCCCAATGCCAGTACTCCCAAGGGATCATGCTCGCTAACTGTGCCCACAGGAGGCCATCGCATTGCTGGAGCCAATGACCAACGATCCAGTGAACTATGTACGCCAGGGCGCCCTAATTGCTTCGGCGCTCATCCTCATCCAGCAAACAGAGGTCACCTGTCCCAAGGTGAGCTTTGGAGCTGCAGACTTAGGGTAATGCAACAGATTTAGCTTTGTCAGCCTGTGCCTCTTCCTGCGCTTGTGACCGTTTGTCTGTCATCCCTGCAGTCGTATTTCAGATTTTCAACTTTGTAAAATAAAAATAAAAATCTGCTCAGTAATTGGTAATTAAATCCTTCACTGAGCCCAAAATATGAAATGACCTGATAAATAGTGTAGTTATGATTCAATGCACTAGGTAGGTTTAACTGGAGAAAATTGTCCCTATAGTGCTTGAAGTACTTTTCTGGTTGGGAATAAGCAAGTTATTAATAAAAAATTAATTCCTATACACTTCAAGCAGTTTTTGTTGTGATGTAGTATATTTTCATGAACAGAAATATTTTGCAACTTGCCCAGGTATGTGGATAATAGGCATTCTGGGAACTTTATGGTACTCCAAATCTGAGAAAATAAAGTGCTTACTACGTGTATCCTCACATTATTTAACTGTCAGACATTTAAATTCAACAATTTGGCAGGGGAAAAATTGTGTGTGTGTGTGTGTGTGTGTGTGTGTCTGTGTTCATAGTTGTAAGGGAAGCGTTATTGAAAAGAAGAGGGAGAAGGGAGGATGTGGGAGAGAAAATATATTGGAAAGAGAAAGCAGTAAATGGAGGGGTAAAAAAGAGGACAAAAAGAGGAAGAGGGAGTGGGTTAATATTCCTCCTCCTTTGCATATGTAATAAATCGATGGCATCTTGTATTTTTATATGGTCTTAAAAGGGATCGATTTCACTGAACTTGTTGAAGAGAGAACAATAATATATGTTCGGAAAATGCTGTATACTCGATTTCGAAATATTCCTTTAGGTTTTTAAAATATAGTCCTACCTGAATTGATTTGCAATCGGTCATTGGCTTTGACACCAATACAATATTTTATTACGGACCCGAGGCAACCAAAAGCGACCTATCTCGAACAAACGGTTTCAAACAGAGCACCTCGCTGCCATCGGAGCATTTGAATTTTATCAGATGTGCAAATAAATGCGAATCGTTGCTCCCAGCTTGCTGGCTCGATAACACAAGACGCCATTTGCATTGTTGCCGTCTCCATCTGTATCCCGTGTGGGCACGGGCCACTTGCTCGTTTATCTGAATAGGCGTTTCGGCTCGTGGAAGAGCTAATGGGTGGGAACGGCTAATTATTTGGCAGGTAGCAGGTAAAATGGTTGTCATAGGATAGTCCAACATGGAACTTGTACAAATCTAAACTTATGCTCAATAAATGAATAACAAACATCACTTAAAGAAAACAACCTCACATTAACACCCAATGCCATACCAGTTTTTCTCACAAGTTTAGATTGTACACTTGGTCTGTCCGCCATGAAGCCGTCCCACTTTCTAACTTTGACGTCGAAAGACAAAAGCTCAGGGATGATGGTCTCAATGTTGCATGCTGAACTCCTCTTCCATCCCATCCCCCATTCCACTTGCTCTTTGGCTTTTCATCCAGAATTACAATAGAATCATGGTTTCAACAAAGGAGATCCTAAAGAGACTTTCAGCCGTGGGGTGACGGAAACGCGTGGGGGTGGTTTTTAATCGTTTGCCATTCAATGTTGACGTGGCTTGAATATCGCTTCATCACTGACACCAGATTTGACTCTCCTCTACTTGGTTGTGTTAATTTTTGAGGCTGTCAGAATCATTCAAAGTTAATAGTAATGCGTTGACTGCAATTTGGTAATTATATTCCTGTGTACTTCGTTGTGGATTTTAGTGATTTCCCTTTTTCTCCTCTTTCTTCTTCATCCACTCTTTTTTTTTCCCTTCAACCCCACCCATCTGCTCTTTTTCATCTGCCCCTTCTCCTTCACCCCAATTTCTTCTCACCGCCCCTCCCCTTCTTTTCCCTCTTCCTTCGATCTCTCATCCGTTTCATTCTTTCTCGTCCAGCCATAAAAAATGGTTTGCATCTCTGTTCTTCCCTTTGGTTCATTTATGTCCAATTCCTCAACATTAGAGAGCTGTCTCCCACTTACGGACAAATCATGAGCTTAAACGAGCAACTAATTTCCATGCTGATTGTAAATATGTTTATATACTGCACGTGGTTAAGCTTTGACATCAGAGAGTCATCATGAGTCACTTGCAGCAAATCAGTCCAACAAAATCCTCATGCTCCTTGTGGATGGGAAGTTTTTTAATTTATTACTTTCTCATCCAAGAAAAGCTATCCAAAGCTAATTGGAAATACAGGCTTTTTCAATCCTACTTGTGACCATTGCACATCAGCATTGTGGGTGTTTATCCATTCACTATCCCATGTAATGGCTAGATGTTGATCCATTTTGGTTGTGGTTTCTCCCATATGATTAATCCTTCCACATGAGTGATTTCTCCATTCAAAGCTCGATTGACAGAATTTGATCTTGTTTTTCTCATTTTTACTTGCTGACCTTTCTTACAAGTCTTAACACGTTGCTTAGACCTCTTTACATGCACTCTAATGCATTTCTTATTATATTTCCAATTTCAAAAAGTAAGAAAATCTTTTGAGCTCACATTTGACTGGGATAATGACTTCATTTGTGTTATATGAACCACTTTGTCCTGCAATATCAGACTGCTGTACCCCGTGGCTTAATAGGGTTGTTCAAAACATCGCTGGTTACATGACATATATGTATGCAGCAAATGGGACATCACATCTCTACCTTTGATGAAATAAAATGAAATGGAGATTCATGGTGATTAAAAGTATTTGCGTCACTCAGTCAAGCGAGTGAAGCTGAACTTTGACGATATATTGCTCTTGGAGCATTTAAGCAGGGTGTCCTTTGGAGGAATACTTGCACTCGCAAGATTTGTTGTAATGTGGAGGTTTGCATAACCAGCATAACAGGAGCTGCAGCCAGATTACCTGAGACAAAGTAATGTCGTCTTTGGGTTAAGCGGATAGTTAGCAAGTCTCTGATTCTTTTGGGGTTTTTTTGTTTGTGTTTTTTTTTCTCCTTAAAATGACTGATAGCAAGATGCCTGTCTGTGGCCCAACCTTTCCCTAATGTCGGCCTTTGTAACAATAAATATGAATAAAAGAATAAATGTTTGATTTTTTTTTACCTTTCAGGAAGAGCTGGTAAGGAGGAGGTGGGCTTTGTCGGGTTTTTTTCCTGCTCTGTCTGTGCACGGTTTTTCAATATGCGGCTGGGGTGCGCATGCACATTGTACAGTGGTGGCAGTTAGATTGATAGTTCTGCCTTTACCTTTCCCTCGCTGTTCTGTAGTGCATGGAGGAAAAGCTTTATACTTTCAAGAGGCTTAGCCCAAACCTGATTGGGCCACAAACAGATGTTCTTGCTTCAAAAAGGAGAATTTCTCACCCTGTTCATGGAACTTAAAAAGCAGACAGTGGCTAGCAGTCAGTTGATTGAAAAGTGGCTAATGCTTGGTAAAATGGATGTCATAAATGATTGAAATTGTATATGTGTGAGCAAAGTCAGATAATGGAAGAAGAAAATAAATAAATGATAACAGGTAAATGTGCTTTCCCATCTGAATTTTTTTTTTTGGACATCTTCATGTTGCATTGCTTTGTGATACCTCTTGATTGACATTTCTCTGCTCCTTAGGTGGTCCATTTTCGACAACTCTACACAAAGGTGATTGGTGACAAGCATGATGATGTCATGGCCAAGTTCGGAGCAATACTCGCACAGGGCATTCTTGATGCAGGTCAGATGTTAGGGTACTCATCTGCTCTCCTTTTCGGCTTCCTTTTATCTGCTGCTCTCAGACCACCTCTGCAGATCTCCTCACCATCTTTCTTACTTTTCCTTCCTTATTCTTCATTTGCCGACTGATTCAACTTTGTACATGCACTGTCATTATTATTATTAATAGCTGCTGAGCTGTGGAATTTGTGCATCTTTTGAGTCAGGTTTAAGGTTCAGAATTTATGGAATTTTATAAATGTTGCATTTTGTAAAGATTTGACATGGTATAGCTCCTCTGGTTAAATGGCTGTGAGTGTGAACACAATCCTCCTCTTGCCATGTTTTGACAATGTACTGAGATCCTTAAATATTCTTTAGATCGTTTGTGATGCACCAACCTTCTTAGGCTTGAGTGAAACTGGGCTTCTTCCCTTCATTGGGGGATAGGGAGCTAACCATCACATTGAACCAGCATACTGTGTTTGTGCTGCTTCCTGGTGTTGAAGGTAGCACACTTTATCAGTAAATCAACTGATGACACTCAGTGGTTTGGTATTCTCATGGGAAGGATGTAAGAAATTCTGTAGAGTGAGAGAACACGGTGAATGAGTTGAACTTTGCCCCTCCCCCCCCCCAGTCTTCCTTCCCCCCATCCCACACTCCTTCTTCTCCCAGTGTCTCTTCAAAAGTAGAGGCAGGTAGAGAAATTTAGATTTTGTTGGTGCTGATATTCAATGAGTCACATAACCATTAGTGTTATTTGTGTCCACAAATATTTTGTGAAAAATATCATGTATGGGTGTTCAGCCGAGGTTGTGCATAAGCTGGTGGTTTTCTAACAGCTGTGTAAGCCTACAGCAGTTTTTGGATGGTGTGTGTGTGTACCTGCAGCGTTTTTGGATGGTGCATGTACCTGCAGCAGTTTTTGTCAGCTACGCATACCTATAGCAGTTTTTGGCTGGTGTGTGTGTACCTACAGCAGTTTTTGGCTGGTGCATGTACCTGCAGCAGTTTTTGGATGGTGCATGTACCTGCAGCGGTTTTTGTCAGCGTACGTATACCTCCAGCAGTTTTTGGCTGGTGCATGTACCTGCAGCAGTTTTTGGATGGTGCATGTACCTGCAGCGGTTTTTGTCAGGGTACGCATACCTACAGCAGTTTTTGGCTGGTGCATGTACCTGTCAGCGGTTTTTGTCAGCGTACGCATACCTACAGCAAGTTTTTGGCTGGTGCATGTACTGCAGCAGTTTTTGGCTGGTGCATGTACCTGCAGCAGTTTTTGGATGGTGCATGTACCTGCAGCAGTTTTTGGATGGTGCGTGTACCTGCAGTTGCATTTGGTAGGGTGAGTGTACCTGTAGCAGTTTTTGGCAGGGCGTGTATAACTGCAGTCGATTTTGGCAGCACTTGCAGTGGAATTTTTCGGTTTTCAGCATGTTTTGGTAGGATGTGTGTGCCTCATGTGTTGTTACCTCTGCCACCGAAGGTAGATGGTGGTTATGTTTTCACCATTGTTTGTCTGTCTGTCTGCTTGTTTGTTTGTGAACAGGATATCTCAAAAAGTTGTGGACCGATTTGGTGAAGAGATTGGGTATGTATAATTAGATTTTGGTGAAGATCCTGATCCGGATATGGATCCGAGAATTTTTTTCGTGATTCTTCACCATTGAGTGATTGGGTTAAAATAATATATAGCAGGATATCTCCAAAAGTTTGGACGGATTCGGACAAAACTTAGTGGATAAGTTGGTTAGGTGACGAGAACAAGCCGATTAAATTTTAGTTGCGGTCTGACTCCAGATTTGGCCTATCAGTGGCATACAAAACGTAAACTAATCAGCTTGGCGGACGTATGCACTCTACCGAGTGCCCTTCTAGTTGATTTATTTTATTGTTCTCTATATAGATATTTAAAAAAAAAACACTTTGCATGACTTGCAAAGCACAAAACCGATATTCTCTACACGACAAAGGATGGGCAAAATTTTACAAAACCGCTTATTTCTTTCGTTCTCAAATAGATCATAAAACCATGAGGAAATGTTTTTGTAGATGAGCTATACCCCATTCATATTTTCATGTTTCTGAATTTAATTTTTGGGTTTTTTTTAATGTCAAATGTGATTCTAACTCTCCTTTACCTTTCTTTGCCTTGAATATCCTAGAAATACCTTCTCCACACAACGACCACTTATTTTTCACCATCAAATTAATGAGTCAAGTTTCGTAATTGGTAACCGTCGCTTAGTCCAGGCACACCCTTAGTCATTGTGGCGCTGATTGGATTCTACATGAAGAGAAAGGACCAACATAGTGAGTGTACAAATCTTTTTGTACTGATATTAAATAAAAGTTTCTTCTTGCAGTTTATTGACACAAGAAAAACTTAAGTCAAAGTATGCCACCTGCTCAATTCAGTCTGGAACAATCCAACATGAATGGAATATATTAAATGGCTCTATTTATAAATGATTCGCCATTATCAGTCACGATGCCACAACATACACTTTAATTTCCACAACATTCAATTAGCTTTAATTTCGTTTTTGTTTTGTTGTTTTTTTTCTTCTTGGAAATGAGAAGACATGCTTCAAATAGCCAATTATATAGTATCAAATCAATTGTGACAATTTGGCAATATTCAACGCAATTAATGTTGTTTTGTTTCACTCTGGAAAATCATCAATATCTCATTTGGCTGTGCAGGGCAGCTCGTTTCTCCAAAAAGAACAAGCATTTGGTGATTTCTCAGCGAAGGTGTAAATTTGTACCAAATGGGCATGAAGTGATCACAATCAAGATTTGGGGGTTGCGGTAAATGGAAACACGATGCTTACAGTGACAGTGTGATTTGAAAGTGAATTCTGTTTGTGACCCGCAAGCAATGGCTCGAACGAAATTTGGAATAAAAGTTCCTCAAAACATTAAGTAACAGCAAATACCAGACCTTGAGTCTAGTCTCAGGAGTTGGGTCTCAAATCTCAAGAGTCATTTACTTTGTTTATGGTTTCTAAGGCTCGTCGAAGAGCCGCCACACACACACAAATTGCGCACACACATGCAGACACACCAGACAAGATAGGACTTGACTTCAGACAAAACACAGATGTTGGCTTTTTGTTTTTTGGAAGCAACTTCCTGGAAAACACTGGGTGCTGGTACTGCCAATGTAGTCAGCAGGGCATTTTTACAGATAATTTTCTTTAAGTTGGAGGTGGCCATCCCAATTTAGTGGAACATTTCCATGCACACTCAAGAGTGCAACCACCACCTTTGAACATATTTTGTCCAGCGATTTAGGAGTGCATAAAATACAGAGCACGTATGTAAATTACCCAAGTCGTTTTTGATTTGTCAGGTTTTCGTACAGATACCATTACAACGCTGAAAATAGACGTAATACACTCTCCCACCGGGAGTGGCACAACACAATCGAGAATTTGTGTCGTTACCCCTTCCGGAACCCCCGTGACTGAATTTTTTTAAAATGTCTTAACCTTCCAGGACGCACCTCAAATACAACCAACAAATTTCAACTCTTTCCATTCAGCGGATTAAGAAGGCATAGAAGTGAAACACGCATGCCAAGTTATACATAGTATGATTGTTATACCTGCAGTACCTTCATTCACCCTTCTCTGGCTTTATTTTATTTTCATGTACACGAGCTTGAAAATGTCTTTATCGAGTCAGTTTTAATGATCCACATTTAAAATTGGAATCTCTTTTTCTGTCAGTACAGTAATCCCCCGTTTCCAGGGGTTACGTTCCAAACCTCCCCGCGCTAAGTGAAAATCCGCGATGAATGGACGCCTCCCAAAAATCGACTCGTCTGGTCTGGTCGGTTTGGGAGTGATCGGGTTTGAGGTGCCTGAGATCGACTCGTCTGGTCTGGCCGGTTTGGCAGTGATTGGGTTTGAGGTGCCGGAGATCGACTCGTCTGGTCTGGTCGGTTTGGCAGTGATTGGGTTTGAGGTGCTGGAAATCGACTCGTCTGGTCTGGTCGTTTGGCAGTGATTGGGTTTGAGGTGCCGAGATCGACTCGTCTGGTCTGGTCGGTTTGGCAGTGATTGGGTTTGAGGTGCCGGAGATCGACTCGTCTGGTCTGGTCGGTTTGGCAGTGATTGGGTTTAGGGTCCGGAGATCGACTCGTCTGGTCTGGTCGGTTTGGCAGTGATTGGGTTTGAGGTGCCGGAGATCGACTCGTCTGGTCTGGTCGGTTTGGCAGTGATTGGGTTTGAGGTGCTGGAGATCGACTCGTCTGGTCTGGTCGGTTTTGAGGTGCTGGGTACGAGCAGTGCTCGTCCAACGGCGGCAAACCTTTTTCCTTCCGAAGCATATATCGAGCACCTTAACCTTCTCCTGGAGCGTCAGGACCTTCCTCTGGCGCTTCGGTTCCTTGCCAGAAGCCTTAGAAGGTGCAGGGCGTTTGGGCGCCATCGTGGGGCTTGGAGAAAAAACGTAGAAAATATTCGAAGTTCACAAGCGAAACTTTGTCTCGTGCGTTGTGTGACTAGTTGAGCACCACGCGTTATAATTTATTGTTAAATAATTTAATTTTATATATTATTACCGCGATGTACCGGGGAATCCGCAGAAAAAATTAGTTACGTTCCAAGGGAAACCCGCGATGAACCGGGGGCGCGATAGGTGAACCGCGATAAACGCGGTTGACTGTACTTCAGTCTGCTACGTCTCGAGTCAAGTTGCGAGTTTTGAAAAATTAAACTCCAGCCTCACTCAAGTCCAGGTTATCTGATTCTAGTACGAAACAACTGATAAATTCAAAGTACAGTGTTACTTGCCTTTGCCAAATCACTTGTTCTTCTCATTACATATGCAGTGCAGTGCTGTGCACCTCTATAAACATTTATTGCATCATTGTTTCCTCCTCACTCCTTTTTGTCTGTCCTCACAACCTTTCCTTCCCAGTCACACACTTTTTCCCCCTAAAAATTTTTTTTAATTATTTTTTAAACAATTCCATTCTCAGTCTTATTTTTCTGTAGTTACATGTTCCAAAGCATGCATAATATTTAGAAAAGCCATTATTGGGTTCTCAATAAAATTTATCAAGGAGGCGTATTTTTCAAATGAATGAGGCGAGGCGCGTGCAAGTGAATGCAATGTTATGTCGTGTGATGCAAGTACGTCTGGGGCACATTCTCACCATCCTTTCTCATTTCCCAAACTTGGAATCATTTGCCGAAATGTCGATAAACCACGATATAAAAAATACTTTGTAGTTGTCAAGTTTTATTACCCCCTACCCCCCTCCCCCTTTTTATTTTTTTTAACTTTGATAACTATATGGGTAATAATTTGCATGTTTGCTGTTCATTCTTCTTTTGGTTTTTTTAATAGATATCGCGTGTATGTGTGTGTGTGTGTGTGTGTATTCTGCGATTGCTAACCTGCTTTTTCCCTCCTACGTATGCCATTACATAACCTCTAAGAGCACGGTGGACTCTAACTTTTGGGGTAAAATGTTTTTCATCTCAGGCTCATAGAGGAGCTTGTACATACATCAGATGCAGGACAAATAAATTGGTAGCTGTCACTGTATGTAGTTTAACATGAATTGCAAGGATATTAGGAGACGATGGACAAATCTATATGTGATTTGAACTTGGATTCTCTGCATCATGAGCCATGGGTTCAGGTGAGAACACCAACAGACTATCCGATTTATATTTGTATTTTTTTTGTTTTTGTTTGCTATTCAGGATATCTGTTCTGAACGATCTTCCGAGCAATTTCTCCTTTGGTCTTTTTTCCAGACGGTTGTATTCACATTCTGTTTCTGTTAATGTTTGTTTGTTTTTACTCCATTCCCTCTTTGTGGTGCTGCCATGCATGTGTTTTGTCTAAGATTCATTAAGAGCACAAAAAGGTTATTTATCTTTGGCTGTGGAGTGTTACCTTGACGTCCTTTGCCCTGTCATCTACCTGAACAGTTGCCGACGTTGTAATTTTCCCCACCAAAAGTTTTCTTGTACTCATTCCTTCCTATCTTTGTTAGCCTGTCCCCAATGCAGCGGGAGACAGTGTTTTGCAATCACTTCTGTGTGTGTGTGTGTCTGTCTGTCTGTCTGTCTGTCTGTGTCCAGGTTGTAACGTTTTTGCTGTTTGAGCTTTGACCATCACATTTTAAACGACCCTTTATTATGAGAATATGGAGAACACTATTTAATAAAATTTAACGTTTTTTTTTAGTTCAGTTGGAGTGCAAAGCGGATGTGGATGTGCATTGCATTTTAGGATGCTTTCTAGTGTTTTTTTGTTTTGTTTATTTTTCGAGTTTTTGTTCCTCCTTGTGTTGTGTATATCAGAAAAAAAATCTCTTCTATTTTCTTCCCTTTCTATATTGAACAAAACTAGCAAGTTGCCCGTGCCCACACGGGACTCTAAATGGACTAGGGATGGGGGTTGCAAAAATGCAAATGGCATCTTCTGCCGGCAAGTGGGGACCAATGATTCACATTTCTTGCCACATCTGATGCAATGCAAATGCTCCAATGGTGGCGACATGCTCCTTTCGAAACTGCTTGTTTGATTATACGTAGCTTTTTGATGCCTGGGGTCCGTAATAAAAAATTGTATTGGTGTCAAAGCCAGTGACCAATTGCAAATTTCTAGAAGGATTCTTCATTTAATATGCAACTATGGAGGTTTTGCAAACTCACGTGCATTGCCAAAAGCATTGACATTGTTTTGTAACGGCTTGCCAGCATCTGCAAGCGAACAAACATTTATCCTGAAAGAGGCAGCCTGTACCCATGAGGCACCCGGAGCTGTTTTTGTCTTCAAGACAAACATCTGAACCAACATGACTTGCGTTCTGGATTTTAAAAAATTTTTTTTATTTATCTTCTCAAATCTTTGGAAGCTTTCTCACGAGCAGATGCCACCCTGCATCATGCTATGATCAGCACCAGGATACAAAAGAGGCCCACGTTTTATGGGAAACCGAATTGGCTTTGAAAAGATGCACCGTATATCACGTCTACAAGCACAGTATAAATTCCCATAGGCAGACTCCTTCGTGCTTTCGTGAATTTTTTTTCGACAAAATTGTACGATTGCCATTTCATTCCCAAGAGAAGAGTCTGGTAAATCCTTTAATTTAATTTCGCGTTTTTTACGGATTGTGGTTGGACTACTTGCACAGAAATTGACTTGCTGCTCATGGCTCGTGCTTCGTACGCTCCTGCATAAAGGCAGCAGTCAGAAACTTTGAGCAAGTACATTTACCGCGTGTGATGCATAACTCCAGCCCAGGCAAATCTAATGGGTTATCTCCAGGGGTCCAAGGATACCTCTGGGGATGAAAGTCCAAACAAAGTTTCTTCATAGCATCGTTGCTTTGTACATTTAACTTGATTTTTGTCGCTGTTATGATGTTGTACTCGCCGCCCTGCTGCAGGCCATTTACGGTCTAAGGTGCATATAATGGTATATTCAAGCCAATAAGGTCTCAGTTTTGAAGCATAGCTCAGACACTTGTGAAATTTAATAATCACTCGACCAGAAGATGCACAAGGGGAATGGTATTTATTCGAACAGCCCTTAAATTAGTCTGCCAATATGCATCATGATGCTCTCCCTCGCCAATGTGACCTTGACGATGCATAATGTCATTCAGAGTACTCATCGAGACGATCTGTTGCGAATGCCTACCCTCCGTTTGGTTGCCGTTGCATTTTGTTTTGGCATTGCCTCTTATTGCCGGCACAGCTTCCTTCGCTGCTGTGTAGGTGGTAATTTGTTCTCTCCCTCTCTCTCAATCGTGCAGGGTTATGAGCTGCACCGGCTTCAACTTTTCTCTGCACCGTAGGAGAACATTGATGTTGTTGGAACTGTTGAGGCTCAGATTTAGATCGTTCTATTCATCTCCCACCAGGAGAGGTGTTTAAACTCGAGAGAGCAAGCACTTGAGATAACTTCAGGATCCCTTATCTGCTTATAGCATTGCTTGACAGCAAAGAACTGTTATCACACTTCCTGTTCATCATCACTGTTTTATTTTATATATTTCATTATATGCTTCTTCCACATTTGATGAACTCACTTGTTCTTACAATTGTGCCAAATTCTTTGTCGCCTAATTTTGGATGACAGTCGTTAAGCACATCATACAGTGAGCAAGCGTACAATTGACACTGCATTTTAGAAAATACGTCCATTTTGTCACAACAAATAAATCAAAAGATGGTCACACACGTTCCTTACCGGTGGGACGTTAATCGAGCAGTGCTCTGCAATCGGTCGTCACGTTTTCCTTTTCCCGCTTTTCACCAAAGGCAGCACCCTGAGTGCTACACTTGCCACCCTTCGTCCAAACCCTCCCTTCTGGCTGCCTCCCACATGCGCACTGAATGTCGTCGCATTCTAAAGCCCCGCACTCGCTGGGCCGTTCACTCGCACACCGTCGACTCCGATAATGATGATGAAGAAGAGGAATAAGGCTGTGATTCTATTGGTGAATGTGATGAAACTGAGAATAGGCCAAGCACAGCAGAGTTTCACTGTTGGAAGTTAATGGGAGCTAAGATGTGAACAACCCGTTGAGTTAGCTCGTGAAACAAAAATATGTTGCGGCGATGAAGAATCCATTGTTGGTTATTAAGAAGAGAGTGGGAGATCTGAGTAGCCTGGGAAGAAAGGAACTTCGAAGTGCTTGCCAGGATCGTGTCCTTGTTTTGTTAACTCTTGAATCAACAAACGAAGAATTAAATAACCAAGGTAAACAAATGTGCCATTGCAAAATGATAGATGTGTCGGGTTTTAGAAGGAGTAAACAATTGGGTTGGCCTTTTCAGCATTCGTGTCTGAATCCATCACCATGATGCTGGGAACCCATGTTAATATATCCAATTTGCTGTTGGTTTTTGTCCGTTGTCTACTCGTGTCCCCTTTAAATTGGTGTAAAAGTGGTGTAATTGGTCTCTGCCGTCCGTCCGTCCGTCCGGGTCATGGTTGGGGTCTGCTACTATCTTTGTCCTGCGTGCGATTCATGTACAAGCTCGACTGTAAGCCTTTTTATCATTTTTGAGAATATGGCTTGGAATGTTGATCAGTACGAAGAATGAATGGGAAAATTGATTTGACATGTTTGATGTTTGTTTTTGTGTGAATCCGCAGCCTGTCTGGATAACAGTCATTTGGCAGGAAGAGACCATTTCTACTCTCTGTCAGGTTCATTATGGCACAGGCAGTTTCAGGCACGACAAGTCTGACTGTGTGCCGTGCGCTTTGATATCATAATTGTAATTTCTGTGTTGTTAATGACGGGGGGGGGGGGGGGGAAGCGGAAGGAAAGTTTTCTTAAAACAGCGGATGAAATTAAAATCCTTTGACAGCTAATAGAGTGTTTCTCCGTTGGAAGGTGAATAAAGCACACAAATTGGTGATGAAAATGGCGAATGACTGCAGAATCACTTGGATTATATTATATCATCTTCACCATGAAGCGGATGTAAGTTTGATTTGTGTCACGTGCCAAAATAACTGCTCAAAAATTGCTGTCAACGTGTTACAAATGTAAGGTTGACACGTCTCTTGAGGGCCGGTCACCCTCCGTCGGCGGTAAGCCGACTCTCCACCCGGCCATTTCTGATGGATGTCAGTTTGTTCAGAATGTGTAACCATTCCTTGTTCATTGTAGTTTGTTAAAGTCTTTAAAGAGTCGTATTGTACCTGCCTTTCTTGATTATATTGGATATATGATCCGTGTTATGAAGGGATATACAACCACGTTCATAAACCAGGAGAATTGCCGAGGGGGTCGGGATAGTTCCGTCAGTTTCTTCTTCTTATATTTTTAATGGTGTCTTCATGGCCTTGGGGTTCTATATAAACCAAGCACAAGCACTGCACAAGCAAGAAAAAAAAATACAAGCTTCACAAGGCGCAAGAGGAAGCTAAGCCATCATGTAGTGAACCACACCAACCTTTGGCAGGGTTCTCCATACTTTAAAAGTACCTTTACGTCAGAGAGAGGGAGAGAGAGAGAAAAAGGTAGGTTTATGTGCTCACAATCCAGCAGAGGGAGTGAAATGACCGAAGGAAGGAGAGCACGTTTTGTGTGGGCTTGATGTTTGAGAGTGGTGAGGAGGGGTGATTATTGTCTGATAGTGGGCATCCAACAATATGTGAATGATTCCAGTTGAAGGAATGTAAATCTGTGACATACACTCAGAGTTATACCCACACACGTTTTAGAGTGTAAAATGAACATGCTGTTGCCAAAATGTTGATATAATAGGTTGCATTCTTATTCTACTTCCTCAGAAAGTTAGGTTCTCCTTCTGCACTGTGGTGAGGATTTAAAACGAAGACGAGTCCTTGGCTTATCAAGATTTTTCTAGATCTCACAAATATTCATACAACCCCAAATAAAGAATGTCATGATGTATGCAACAATTGAGAAGTGCGAATATTCCTGAATTGAAATCAAATGCTCAAAAGAAAACTATGCAATTGGATTTATCAGAGTTATATAACCACAATGTATTGTATATGCACATAAGCAATACGCATGTTTTCGATTCATATACGTAACCCGGGTTAATTTTGTTTTTGGGAGCGACCAAGGCAGTGGTCTGGTCCCTATACACCGCCCAAATAAAGTGATGTTTCAGAAGAACGTGTTGCACGCTTGGCACAAGACCGCCTGTAGGGTGGGTACTTTGCTATGCTATGAATAAACATAAAGGTAATAACATGACCCCCTTGGCGGCTCCCATAGGGAGCGGGTACTTCTAGTCTATATAAGTAATACAACTGTGTATGTCCCAATTGCTATTTCCTCTCTCGTTTCTTGCACCGTCACCAAACTTCAGAGGCAAAATTACCCTGCACGCATAAGGCAAAGGAGGGTTAAGCAATTGGTTCTGTCTGTCTGTCTGTCTGTGTCTGAATCGAAACACAAATCTGCAGTTTAGCAATGCTTTGGTTTTGAATTTGGAAAATTGTAGTTTCATCCCAAGTTCACATGCACACACAAGAGTAAAGCACTTGCTTCAGTTTCTCTGCCTGTTTGGCAGTCAAAGAAAATTGAAAATCATTCAAACCAAGAAACTTTCCATTTTTAGGTTAGTCATAAAGGACACAAACAACAGGCACGAATAATTAATTTAACGTGTGAACCAAGGTTGTGTAAAAGAGGGTGCATAAACGGCGGTAAACTTCCTAATAAATTGTTTGTTTTTTCTCCAGACTTTAAAACTTTTATTTCATTTCAATTGAATTATATATTTGAACACTGTTGAACACAAATCATCTTGTTTGCATTTCCAAAAACCTTCAGTTTCGTCAATCAAAAAGCAACAGTCAATCAAACCCCCCACCTACCCCCTTAGCCAATGATTATTATTTTTATTTTTTTTTAATGCCATGAACAAACTTTAGTACATCACGGGTGATGAAGGTTGTCGTCAAGTTTCATCAAAATCGTGTGTGTAGTTTCTGAGAAGACAGCAAAACCTCTTTTGGGGGGGGGGGGGGGTAAAAAAAACTCTTCTGTTAAACCCCCTTAATGAGCGCAGGTTTTGATGCAGTCAATACACCTTTGTTATGCATCAGATATGAAGCTTGCGGTGAAGTTTCATCAAAATCATTTGTTTGGTTCAAGCGATAATGACTAAAGTGTTTATAGACTGACTGACTGACTCACTCACTCACTCACTCACTCACTCACTTACCCATGGACAGTTTGGACACGGCTCAATCGCATAAGCCCATTGACACTAAAGTCCAGGTGAGCTAAAAAAGAAAAAGAAAAAGTGTTACTGGACCGACTACCTGACTGCTTGACATAAGGAAGGAAGGATGGACTGACTGAAGAACATTATTATGGCTTTAACAGCTCTTCTCGACTTTGTCGAAGACGAGCTAAAAACTGTCATAGGTTGGCAAACATTGTGCAGGCTTTATGGGCTGAATGGTCTCCTTCATTGTTGAAGTTCCTTGGAAGGGAAGTCATCTTTCTATTTTCTGAGTAAATATAGGAGAATTTGTGACTTGTTTGTCCGTTTATATGTGTTTCAAAAACTTAAAAACTACTGCACCAAATCCAACCAAATTTTGCATATTGCCTGAGGCGTCGCCAAGTATGCTTTCTGTCAGGAAGTATATCTGGGGTAAGGGGTGGGGCAGAAGAATCTTTGGGAACTTTATATTTTTCTAATATCTACTGTGGTTCAATCTTTCTGGGGTCTAAGTAAATTTCTAATTTTGAATAGTTAAGTGCATAACTTGAAATGAGTTGAATAATTCTCGGTGATTTTATTTTATTTTATTTTTTTGGATGGAGGTTGTTGAATTAATGCATGTGATATTTTTGTGATCGCCTTTTACATTTAACTATTCACCATAATTTAAGTACTGTCGGACCCTGACATTCGCGGTCCCGCTATTCGTGGACCCCGCATATTTGTGGGTCATAAAGTGTGACCTGCTTCTGCATTCGCGCTTCGCATATTCACGTTTTATTGTTCTTTTTAAACACTTCAAGACCGTTCTGCTCTATCCACCACTGCTGATATTAATTCAGCCTTGGAATTCTTCTGCGGAAAACTGCTCCGTCTTATGCACAGATTCATCCCATCTCTTCTGCAATTTTCTTTCCCATCCTCCTGCTCTCAGTTCTCTGAATCCTGTCGTGAGGCAGTTGCTTTAAAAAACAACTTGCATTTTCCTCCTGGAAGGCAAATCCGAACGTAGGCAACCGCAGACCATTCCACAAAGCCCACAAGAAGTATGTGTCTTCCTTTAGGAGAGCCAGAAAACAACATCTGTCCAATCTAAAGAACGAGCTTTCAAACTTGTCTCCCTCCTCTAAAACCTGGTGGTGCCTTGTCAAGTCGGTCTCTGGTGTATATTCCCCCTTCCATCCCCTTTCCTCACTTCAAATTGCACCACTGCCGACTCCGCTAGTGAGAAGGCTAAATGCCTCAATTCTGTGTTTGCTTCAAAATATTTTGCCCCTAAATCCTCCCTCTCTGGACCCATCCTTCCCAGTTGTACCTAATTGCTCCTGAATTATGTGTCTTTTGCACCTGAAAAGGTAGAAAGGTTTCTGTAAACCCTTGAGTCTGACTCTGCAACTGGACCAGACAGCATCAGCTCACTTGTCCTAAAAACCTGCTCTGCTGCTCTTGCCCATCCTCTCTCTGCCCCTTTCATCCTATCCTGTCGTTTACCATCGGTCATCTTCCATCTGCTTGGAAATCAGCCAACATCTCAGCATGACATAAAAAGGTGACCTTGCTGATGATTGGAAGTACAATAAGCTAATTGGGCTGTACAGATACATGACAGAAGTAAATAGACACCATGATTTTAAAAGAATTTATTTATTGAACATTTGAAGTAAATTTGATCATTTTTAGCTCGCCTGTTCGAAGAACAGAGAGCTATAGCGATACCCCCGGCGTGAGCGTCAGCGTCAGCGTGAGCGTGAAAATGTTAAATTTTTTGATGCAAGTTATTTTTAACCTCCGCCATCGAAGATCGGAGGTTACTGTTTTCACCCTTTTGTTTGTTTGTTTGTTTGTTTGTTTGTGAGCAGTATTACGGAAAAACTCCTCGACGGATTTCGACGAAACTTGGTGGGGGGGGGGGTTAGGTATGGTCCAAGGATCATGCCATTAGATTTTGGACTTGGTCCCCCCCCCCAAAAAAAAAAATTGTTAGAGAATTATTTTTTTTTTTTGCATTTCTACATGTTTTAAGTGATTTCCACCCCCCCCCCCCAAAAACAATATTTTTAGCTCGCCTGTTCGAAGAACAGAGAGCTATAGCGATACCCCCGGCGTGAGCGTCAGCGTGAACGTCAGCGTCAGCGTGAGCGTGAAAATGTTAAATTTTTTGATGCAAGTTATTTTTAACCTTCGCCATCGAAGATCGGAGGTTACTGTTTTCACCCCTTTCTGTTTGTTTGTTTGTTATCTTGCCAAAACGAAGTTTTTGCAAGATATGTTAGTCAGTCTGGATGTTTTTGTTTTTTTTTTTGTTTGTCTGTAATCACGAAAAAAAAATTCTGCAGAGCACAGTTTTCATTGGAAATTTTTGTAACTTCGCATATCAGAGGCCTATGGAGGTCCCTTTCAGGCCATAAAATTTTGAAGGTCAAGGTCAAAGGTCAAGGTCACTGTCGCAAATCAGGGGAATCGACAAAACCCTTATTTTTTGAGTAATTTTGATCGGATCGTCTTCAAACTTCATGGGAATATAGTTCATTGTCTGGCGCTCAGCTGATTAATTTTTGGTGGCGATTGGCCTTGACCTTCATGTGTTTTTTTTTGTTGTTGTTTTTTTTTTTTTATCTGTAATCACGTATAAATCACTCTGCAGAGCACAGTTATCATTGGAAATTTTTGTAACTTCGCATATAGAGGCATATGGAGGTCCCTTTCAGCGCATAAATTTTGAAGGTCAAGGTCAAAGGTCAAGGTCACTTTGTCGCAAATCAGGGGAGTCGACAAAACCCTTATTTTTTGAGTAATTTTGATCGGATCGTCTTCAAACTTCATGGGAATATAGTTCATGGTCTGGCATTCAGCTGATTAATTTTTGGTGGCGATTGGCCTTGACCTTCATGGTTAACGCCCAAGGTCAAACATATTTGACCCCAAGGTCAAATTTTCAAGTTTTAGGAACCATATCGTGTAGTACCTCAAATTGAACACCTCGATGAGTGCTTTCTAGATATATCAAGCTTGAGACATTATGACGTGATTTGGTGACGTTTTGAGGCAAACGCATATTTTTCATGGTTACTCTGTAGAACGATTCTCATCGGAATCTCTCGTAGGCAGATATTCCTCAAGGAGTCGCTCCTGGTGGATAGCAGCTCTGTTCAGCTCAGTGTGACCTTAAAGAAGTCACACGTGGTCACCTTTTGGCAAGATACGGATCACCCTACGGGTGACATTGGTTTATTTTTTTTTTGTTTGTTTGTTTGTTTTTTTTTTTGTCTGTAATCACGTATAAATCACTCTGCAGAGCACAGTTTTCATTGGAAATTTTTGTAACTTCGCATATCAGAGGCCTATAGAGGTCCCTTTCAGCGCATAAAATTTTGAAGGTCAAGGTCAAAGGTCAAGGTCACTTTGTCGCAAATCAGGGGAGTCGATGAAACCCTTATTTTTTGAGTAATTTTGATCGGATCGTCTTCAAACTTCATGGGATATATAGTTCATGGTCTGGCGCTCAGCTGATTATTTTTTGGTGGCGATTGGCCTTGACCTTCATGGTTAGCGCCTAAGGTCAAACATATTTGACCCCAAGGTCAATTTTAAGTTTTAGGAACCATATCGTGTAGTACCTCAAATTGAACACTTCGATGAGTGCTTTCTAGATATATCAAGCTTGAGACATTATGACGTCATTTGGTGACGTTATGAGGCAAACGCATATTTTTCATGGTTACTCTGTAGAACGATTCTCATCGGAATCTCTCGTAGGCAGATATTCCTAAGGAGTCGCTCCTGGTGGATAGCAGCTCTGTTCACCTCAGTGTGACCTTAAAGAAGTCACACGTGGTCACCTTTTGGCAAGATACGGGTCACCCTAAGGGTGACATTGGTTTTTATTTGTTTGTTTGTTTGTTTGTGAACAGTATTACGGAAAAACTCCTCGACGGATTTCGACGAAACTTGTGGGGGGGTTAGGTATGGTCCAAGAACATGCCATTAGATTTTGGACTTGGTCCCCCCCCCCCCCAAAAAAAGAATTGTTAGAGAGAAAAAATTTTTGCAACTTTTTTTTCAACAAAATTTCGATTTCTTTTTTTTGCATTTCTACATGTTTTAAGTGATTTCTACCCCCCAAAAAAAAAAATGGAGAAAAGAACTATAACTCTGTCAGCACTGTTGACATCATATTTAATGAATAAGATATAAGGTTCATTTGAGTGACCCAGCAGTATTGGCGGCGGAGGTTTTGCACTCTCCCGAGTGCTCCCCCTCTAGTTTCCTTTCTAATCTTTTTATCTACCACACTATTTTTTATACGCCCGATATATATATATATATATATATATATATATATATATATATATATATATATATATATATATATATATATATATCGGGGCGTATTATGTGATACCGGTCGTCCGTCCGTCTGTCTGTCTGTCTGTCCGTCCGTTCCTGTCCGCACTCTAACTCCCAAAGTTTTCAACTTTCACGTTTCATATTTGGTACATAGGTACAGACTGTGGAGACAGTGTGTCGCAACATACGTTCGTCATCTAAAGTGGTTGCCATGGCAACCAGGATGCTGTTTCCGTCCGTTCCTGTCCCCACTCTAACTCCCAAAGTTTTCAACTTTCACGTTTCATATTTGGTACATAGGTACAGACTGTGGAGACGGTGTGTCATGACATACGTTCGTCATATAAAGTGGTTGCCATGGCAACCAGGATGCTGTTTTCCATCAGTTCCTGTCCGCACTCTAACTCCCAAAGTTTTCAACTTTCACGTTTCATATTTGGTACATAGGTACAGACTGTGGAGACGGTGTGTCATGACATACGTTCGTCATATAAAGTGGTTGCCATGGCAACCAGGATGCTGTTTTCCATCAGTTCCTGTCCGCACTCTAACTCCCAAAGTTTTCAACTTTCACGTTTCATATTTGGTACATAGGTACAGACTGTGGAGACGGTGTGTAGCGACATAGTTCGTCATCTAAAGTGGTTGCCATGGCAACCAGGATGCTGTTTTCCATGTAGTAGCAAATTCTGTATATACCTTCTTGTTAGGGTGTATATTGTGCTCACTTGCGCTCTTGTTACTGATTACAATATACAAATACATATATTGCTTTTAATAATTATACTTCACTGCAATGCTTTATAAAAAAATATTAATTATTAGACTCGTCTTTTAAAAAACGATAAATGTATAAACAGGCGAGCATTGGGTGGCTTTGACACCAACTCTGGTAATACATACACTAATGTTTTATAGACTTGCCATTTGCAGATTTCAACGCTTTTACTATTTCAGGCATAGAACTAATGAGTTCTGAAATTTTGTCTTGTGGGATTTCTGCCCAGGCTTCCCACAAAAGGTTTAGCAATTCTGCCCATGATGTTAGTTTCCTACAATTTTTCCGCACAGCTCGATCCAATATGACCCAGAGTTGTTCAATGGGATTCATGTCAGGAGACTGACTTGGCCATGGAAGTCGCTTG
>CM068960.1:38635138-38697675 GCA_035128595.1 Eptatretus atami | reverse complement strand
TTTTGCAGTGTGGCATGGAGCTCCATCTTCCATGAACAAAGTGTTGTTTTTGACCATCTAAGCACGTTACTCAAAGGTTCAAAGCACGTTACTCATAGGTTATAAATAAGTTTCGGGTACACTAAACATTACCTCGACCTGTTTCGACTTATGAGTAACTTACAAATAACGTGTGTCGACGTGTGTCAACGATCGTATAACGTGCCTACAACTTATGGCCAGCGTATGCGGAAACGTGTGAGTCATACGCTGGCATACGTCGAAAAATTTTGAGCATGCTTAAAATTTGTCGACGAGCTCGGCGTACTACGACGTATGCCAGCGTGCTTCAGCGTGCTCTTAACGTATACAAAACTTACCCATACGTATTCGACGTGTGCCAGCGTTTTAGACAAATTTTTCATACGTCGGCATACGCTGGCTAAATCGTCAAGGTGTGACAGGGCCTTTACTCTCGCCAAAGGTGAAGTTATTGCATTTGGGTCCGTTTGTCCATTTGTTTGTCTGTCTTGTTCATTTGGTGGTTGTGTTCACAGAACTTTAGTGTTTTTCTCCGCAACCGCTTGTCGGATTGAGGCAAAATCTTCACCATAGGAGCGACAACTCATGTAGAATGTTTTAATTAAAATTATGATGTCATAGGTCACGTGGTGTGGCAGCCATATTGGAAAAACGTGAAAACTATGGACCTCTGTATCTTTGAAACCGCACCATGGAAAAAAATTGAAACTTGGCACCTGGCAAGTACTCCTCACGGGGAATAAGTGTAATTTTTTTTTTAATGACGTCATACGTGCCTTCATTATGATGTCATAATTGAATATGTAGAATGCTACATCCGATCAGTATGAACATTTTTGAGGGTTATCTAGGGATAAATTGGTCCAGAGAAGAAAAAAAAATTGATCGCATCATCGGTCACGTGATTGGGCAGCCATATTGTTTTTTTAGATTTTTTTTTTTTTAAACCTTTAAAAATCGTCTTCTCTGAAATGACTGAACAGATCGAGGCAAAACTTTACACGTATGACCACCTATCCATGAGGAACAAAGCAATCATACATATGATGGCATTGGTCACATGGTTTGGCAGCCATGTTGGATTTACCCTAAAACCGATAAAAAAAAATCTTCTCTAGAATGGCTGGACAGATCGAGGGGAAATTCCACACAAATGTTCCCCAAGCCTTGCAAATACCATGGTATTCATAAATAATTGATAAATGACATGGTCTGGCAGCCATATTGGATTGAGAGAAATCTTTAAAAAATTATTTCTCTTGAACCGCTTCACCGATCAACGTGAAACTTCACAATGATGATCTAGTCATGATAGAGAACATATTTTTTGATTTTCAACCTGATCGGACGCATGGTCTGGCAGTCATATTTATTTAAATTTACCTGAAGCCCGAATCCTATACAGGTTCTTCTTGATGATTTCATCTTTGCTCTGCTTGTTTGGGTTACTTCTGATGACTGCAATGCAGGACTTTGGTCTTCCATTTCATTTGAATTGAATTTATTTTAATCCCATTCTGAATTCAGTTGAATAATAATAATCGTCATGGGTCAGGGTCAATTGTCTAATCAAAGCGGGCCGTCTTTGTATGTGGTCATCACTGCCAGCAGTTTTATAGTGACTTCTAGTTATGTCTGTTGTTAATTACGAAACACACCAGTACACAGACATCACACAAAATACACCAAACAAAACAAGTCCTGGCGAGGGGCTGCAATCTCTGATTGCTCTTTTTCTTGTTCCAAGTTGCCGTTGGTGCATTGAGCTCAAAGGGCATGCTGCGAATACACTGATACTAGTGGAAGCAAGGTCTGTTAAATCGTCAGACACCTGGATTTGCTCTGCACGCAGCTGTAAATCCACATTTAAAGGCCCCTGTGTACAGGGTTCATGAGACATGAAGGCACATCTTCCTTCTAGGAATTCCCCTGCTTGGATTAATGCCAGATTTTGTATTGTCCAAAGTGGTTCACGTCCCTTTACCATGGCTGTGCGTTTTATCCTGGACTAGCACATGAGCAGTGACGGGGACTTGAAAATCCCTCTGTAGTTTGGGCCACAGCGAGTTCAATCCATTTGCAAATCCTTCACAGGAATGAAAGCTTAGGTGTAAACTAGTGACGGATGCACAGAGGATGAGTTTTGAGAAATGAATGGTCAGTGGTGATGGAGACGTATCACCGAACGCTTACTTGTCTGATTGTACCGCCTTTGCCACGATTCTACGCGACATGCAGCACGCAGTGTTTGTACGAGTACTTGACATTAGTAGCAGGTTGTATCCAGAAACTGATTAGTTCAATTGCACTGCAATGGTTCTGATCAAATGGAACAAGGATGCCAAAATCCAAGTGTTTTCAAGGTTTGAGCAGCTTGAAGACCTTTCTCATCTTTTTTCTTTTTATGTTGACAGGGCTCTGTCTGTATCCTTCCATTGCTATCAAATGAACAGTTACGTCTCTCAAGTGTAGTGAAGGTTTCTCTCTCTCTGCTAACATGCATCAACAATAATGTGTCAGGACCACAGCATGAGCCTGGAAGCCTGAGAATTGGTCTCAGCTGCCACCTTACATTGAAACAATTGTCTTGATTGTCTGTCTTGCCTTTAGAATGTTAACCAGTTGGTACATTTACATGATGAACTGTAGGTGTGTGTGTGTGTGTGTGTGTGTGTGTGTGTGTGTGTGTGTGTGTGTGTGTGTGTGTGTGTGTGTGTGTATGTGTGTTTGGTGCTTGTTATCTCCACATGTGGGTTTCAGAAGGTGGGAAAGAATAATTATAATAACGAACGTAAAATTCCCACGCTGGTCCAAAGCATATCTGGGCTCGGTGAAAGGCAAACTAATGCTCAATCAGTACAGCAGGTGGGTATGCAACAAAGCCATGAAGAGCAATGAAAATCTGTCCAATGGACCAACGGGCCCACTCGTCGTGTAAAAAGGTGCAGTTTAATGATATTTAATTGTCAAATAAATCAAACTTGAAATGGAAGAACAAGAAGCATGAAAATATTGTTAAACATTCGATGATGCTGATGGTTGTTGTTGTTGTTGTTGTTGTTGTTAACCATATGATTAATGCATTTCGACCTTGCACTATTTTAATCTACCAGTTATTCGAGGGGGTCTTTCCTGATGCTGTTGTTTTGAAACGTTGATGTGGATTATTTCCCACGATGCAACTCGTCTTTGACACGTAGCTTCCCTGAGAGAAGGATTTGTGGCAAAAACGAGGCCAGCAGAGATATCGCTTTGATTGCTGCTGGTGTTGTCAGTTCCAGAAGCGATGGCACATTGTGATCAGCACAAGTCCTTCAATTTATGTTTGCTTACCCCGGTCGGGCGATGGGCATTTTTGTTTTTGTAACATGACAAGATTGCCAAGTGCATCAGATGGTGTGTTCATCTTGTGACTGGCAAATCTATGATGATGATGATGATGATGATAATGTCATCGTCGTCGGTATTCATCATCCTTTCATACATTCATTTTATGGATAGATGTTCATACAAGGGACAGCGGTGCTGCTATGATTTTAACTTATGACTCACCAATGACCTATCTTCACATGGCGTGTTGTTAAATTGCTGCCGTAACATAACACACCGTAACACATGGGAAATTATGAGGAACAATTTCCTGCCACCTATAACTATAGGCAGCTCACCAGTATTCACATTTCTTTCTCCCGAGAACACCCCTCCACCCGCCTCCATTATCTTTTTCTATGCAAGACCCGCGGCTCATGGAAGAGAGGGAGGTGACAGGACGTAAAAAAGGCCTTCACCTTTACATATGGAGTTGTGCTTATGATCTCTTATTGACCACAGAGTTCTGTGTGGTGTGAGAATAACATTAATTTCCAATCCTTTTGACTGCTTTGTGTAGTCATGCCGTTGTTGAGGGCAATTGGGACTGGCCTGCTTAATGCATAGACAAAATGCTGGCATATTGATGTGCCCTCTCAGGCCTCTCCCCTTGTTATCCCCCCTCCAAACTCGTTTACCCTCCCTCCCACTCCTTCCTTACCCATCTACCCTTCACTCTCTGCCTTAAATTCTCCTCTCTTTCAGGTCTTGTATCGACTTTTGTTTTCTTCTTTCTACCCCCTTACGTAATTGGTGTCAGTGATACCTTAAATGCTTTTTTACCTGAGTTGTGTTTAATTTGATTGAGGCTGTCTCTAATTGACTTTGTGTTTAATTTTTCTTCTTTATAATCGGTGTCCATTTCACATGACTCTTCGCACCCAGGCTCGAGTTGCCTGTGCATTCTGACTGCGTCTGGCACGCCTCTCTAATGGATCCATTAGTCCCCGGGACTCTGACGGCCTCGCACCACGGAATTGCTTAGCACCAGCTTCTCGTTTCCTTGATGGACCAAGAATTGCCCATTTTTGTGCACACACTCCCTCCGAGTTCCGCAATCTCAGAACCCTGCTTCATCCCACCTGCTTCACATGCTGCCAGCCCCTCTTCCAACAGAACTATTTGTTCTATTCCTCAAGACGATTGGGACAATTTGCATGCTTTGACTTCCACGCATTGGCACTATGGTGTAGCTTGAAGAGCACCGCTTAATGTGGAGAACCAGATGCCCTACATTCAAATGTGACAGCATTTTGTTGTTTGCAAATCAAAGTTGGAGCTCAGTCAATGCAGTCAATAATTATGGCAGCCATCGATCTTTATACCTTATGTTTACCTCTTCCATCGAAGGTGAAGGAGGTTATGTTTTCACCCCTTTCTGTCTGTTTGTGTCTGTTTGTTTGTCTGTTTGTGTACAGGATATCTCAAAAAGTTGCGGACGTATTCGGACGAAACTTGGTGGACAGGTTGGGTGTGTGACGAGGAAGAGTAGTTTCGATTTTGGTGAAAATCCGAATCCAGATCTGGATACGAGAATTATTTAATTTTTGAAGTGATTCTTCACCATTGAGAGATGGGGCCAAAAACGATATAGTACTGTATAGCATGATATTTAAAAGATGTAATGGGCCCGATATGTTATTGTGGATCAGGCATTAAGTGGTGGAGGTATTTGCTCTCCCGAGTGCCCTTCACGTTGGATATGCATCCTTTTGGGCTTCAGTTTCAAATACTTGTATCTCAAACAAAATTTAATGCACGTACATTTGCATTCTGCAGACGAGCGTGCATTTGATGTGAAATTTATTCCGATTAAGATCTATTCCATTGGGTGAAGTAAAATTGTTATATTTTATGCACATGTAATTCTGGGTAACCTTTCAGCCAAAAAAAACGAAGTGCATTTCACCAAATGTCTCTCTCTTTCAATGTTGAACATTGATGTGTGTGTGTGTGTGTGTGTGTGTGTGTGTGTGTGTGTGTGTGTGGTGTGTGTGTTGTGTGTGTGTGTTGTGTGTTTGGGGGGGTGGGGGTTGGCAGAATAGCTGAGAGATATGCACATTCACCTTTGAGCGGTCTTGCTTGTGTTTGAATACTGACCCAGCTATAAATTGATTCATCACCGTGTGCACCGTTCATTGGGTGGACGTTTATCTGAAGGACCTGTCTGCCAACACCGATGGTTTGTCAACTTTAAAGATATCACTGTGTGTTTTGCGTGAAGAATAGCCGAGTTATCACCGGCACCCTGAACAAATTCCAAATTCCTGCACCTTTATTCGAGTATTATACGTCGGAGGGGCGACCCATTCAGTATCAGTTGTGGCCGAGAAACATTTCTCGACTTGCCGTGATACACCTGAGCTCTGTAAATAATCTTAGTTATCCAGTTCCGTCAAGTCGTGGCCGACGTCTGGTTCAGGCCATCCTGATCCTGCACGGCTTCCCAAATCTCTGGCAGAGACAGCTTGGTTGCAACCTTTACCCCATCTGTCCAGCACATATCAGTCTGACTCTTCTTGGTCTTCCCTCAACATTACCCAACATTGTTGACTTCAGACTATCATTATCTGCACACATGATGTGTCCAAAGTATGACAGTTTCTGTATTAACTTCAGCTCTTCTAATGTACATCCTGGTCTCATTTATTGAAGTACCGATTTGTTTGTTCTTCTTCAAGTCCATGGAATGCTTAACATTTGTCTCCAACACCACATTTCAAAACTGTCAATCTTCTTCCTTTCTTTCTTTTTCACTGTCTATGACTCACACCTATGCATTGAAACTGAAAATACCAGAACATTTACCATCCTCGTCTTGGTATGTGACCTACTAAGTACCATTCTAGTTTCTCTTGTTGTCCCAGAACCAAAAAACAATATACTGTTTTATAACAGCCTCCACAGCTCCCACTCCCCTCTAACCCACCCCTCCCCCCACCCAGCACGATGACTGCACTTTTTGGCATATTGATGTGGACTATAAGTTGAATTGGCTAATTTCCCCATTTTTCTTTCCTTCATTCATAGGTAACTCGATTTGGAGTATGAGACAAAGCTAGATTAACAAAACTGTCTGTAGTCATAACAGTTGAGGTGTTACTTCCTCCCTTGCACTGTTACAAAGTTGCACTGCCGACAGTACTTCCAGAGTCATGAATGCTGATGAGCTGTTTTGTGTATGCAGTGTTATTTGAACTACTTTGCGGGACAACCTTTCGGATAAATTAGGAATACAAAGAGTTTTTCAACATGTTTGTTAGCATATAGAGGTACTGTATATAAAACTATAAGGGCACTCAGTAGAGAGCATCCCTCTGCCAGGCTGATTCGTTTACGTTTTGTATCCCACTGATAGGCTGGATCTGGATTTGGACCTGAACTAAAATTTAATCGGCTTGTTCTTGTCACCTAACCAACTCACCCACCAAGTTTCATCCAAACCCGTCCACGACTTTTTGAGATATCCTGCTATACGTCATTTTAGCCCAATCACCCAATGGTGAAGAATCACTGAAAAAATTCTCAGATCCAGATCCGGATTCGGATCTTCACCAAAATCTAATAATTTCGTCCTTGTCACATACCCAAGCTCTCCACAAAATTTATTCCAAATCTGTCCACAACTTTTTGAGATATTTTGTTCACAAACAAACAAACAAACAGACAGACAGACAGGGGTAAAAACATAACCTCCATCCACCATCGGTGGCATCGGTAACAAGCTACATCATCATTGTCAGCATCGTCTTAAACCATAGTTAAACCGATTCCAAGTACAAGTCAAGGCCCGGACTTCCGGGAGAAAAAAAGTATCTACTTATACGCCGTTAAATACTGTAAGAGTAAATATCATTTTAGAAGTTGATTTCAAATTTACCCAATGCATTCACAAGCCCAAGATATGTCCTTCCCATCAGTGTTCAGAAGCACCCAAACCAGATACACCGTCTCCCTCCAACCCTGTCGTTGTGCAGAGGTACACCCCAGTTTTCTCTCAGGTACTTTTCCAAATATTTCTCGCTTCCGTTGGAAGCTTTGTGAGCCATTTATAGGTACACACATGATAGAAGTTCGCAATCATTTTGGCGGACTACATCATTTTGGAAGTCTCCTGGTCATTTGGCATTCTGTCAACCAAGGGCGTGCCTGCAAAACTTTTTTATTTATTTTTTAAATAACCATTATTGCATACTCGTGGGGTTTGCTTACACATTGCAAGCAATAACAAACCGTGCCTCCCCATTGTTTCGGGTCGCTCACCTGCATTTTTTTTATTTTTTTTATTTACAGATGCTTTCCGACGGCTCTGTGATTTTTCCTGATGTATTGGCTTCGATGTCTGTGGGCATGCAAAATTTCAGCTTTCTACGTCACCCGGAAGGCACCGATCTTGAATATCAGTCAGTCAGTGGTTTGAATGAGCTTTGTATATTGGACTAGCATGGGTACACGGTGTTGCCCGGTGCTGTTGGCATTTTGAAGAAATCAAAAATTATATATACTAGCCGGGGGGCGACGATGGTTCGTGGGCATTATTGAACAATGCCACGATAGGTACAATTGAGTTAGTGGAAGCTTTTGAGGAAGCCCTACCGTAAAAACCTATCTCTTCCATCAAAATTGACCAAATCAAATCGGATTTTTTATATGTTGTACTTGTGGACATTACGCACAGCTTCTAGGAAATGAAATTGCGAGAAAAAAAAATCGAGAAAAAAATAAATAAATAAAAAGTTCAAGTGGGCGTGGCTCTGCCCACAAGGGGCGTGGGACGCCCCTCATACAAAAAGACACAACTACACCATGATATCTAGCTTGTGTCCAAGTTTCATCAAGATCGTATCAAACGTCACGGAGCTATGCTCTGGAGAGAGTCACAAACAGACAGACGGACAGACAGACACACAGACGCAACAAAAATAGTGTTCACTGCTGGTGCCCACGAACCAATATAAATATTTTTTGTGGTGGGTCTAAAATACTTTCCTCCACCCACTGAGGCATGGGGTTGGGGATCATTTAATATTAACCTTCACATAGCTGCAAAGTCTTCGGCACTACAGAGCGATTTAAAATAAATAAATAAATCCAAATTTTTCAAAAAAAAATTTTCCCGAAAACACTCCCCGGCACTCATTGATGAACCTCTGAAAATTTGATGAAGATCTATCTGGCCCTCTCTAAGGAAAATGGTGATAAACACACAGACGCGCATCTCTTTTCTCGTATAGATTGCTGATACATTTTCAACATCCTGTCTGATCAGAGTTTTTTTTAATTGTGTTTTTGTTTTTTTTCACCTCTCTCTATTTGACTTGTAGCTTTTGCCACAGGGAGTTCATGATCTATCCCACAGTCTGCACCTGGCGGAGTATTGGCAGATTGCACAGCACCTCTCCATCTTCTAATTTAATTTATTAGAATGTGGTCATCTGATTTCTATATTTCCCATCAGGTAAAGTCCATGTGTATAGTCTGCACTTAGGTTGTTTGAACCATGTTTTGCAATTATGAGCTCATTCTCCACACACAAGTCTGGCAACCACTCGCCTGGCTCATTTTGAAAACCGTATCCGTGCTTTCCTGCAATCCCTGGTGCTCCTGCTTCTCCAATCTTTGCATTCCAGTCTCCCATACTGATTCAAACATCTCCTTCCGGCATCTGTTTTACCTCCACATTTTCTTCATCTGCTGCAGAAGTTGGAGCATGTATCTTGATGATGACGGTGTTCACTGGAGGTCATTTCAACCTCACTAATATTAACCTATCATTGACTGGGTTGTACCCCAGCACTGACACTGCCATCTTCTTGTTGTAAATCACTGTCACTCCATTTCATTTACAGGTTTTCGTGATCAGAAAAGAACACTTTGTAATCGCCAGATTGAAACTGCCTCAAACCAATCAATCTAAGTTTATTTATCCCAGAAAGTTTTAGTTCGTGTCATCTCCATCACTCTGTTTATTACATCAAACATTCCCTGTTTCATTGACCTCACATTCCATGGCCCAATTTTGTGAACGTTTAAGAAGATGAGAGATCGACTTTTTGTTCTGGCAATCTCAGCAACTGTATTTCCTTGCGGGTTTTAATCCAGTCTCATCATAATGGCCAGTCCTACTCATCAAAGCACTTTGCTCTTCCCCAGTAGCCATTTGGGTGCTTTTGAACTTGGGGGGGGGGGGGTGGTGGCTCATCATCCGGAACCACAGCTTCATCTCCTGGATTTCTGATCATGATTGTTTTGTTGGCATGTACAGAAATGTTTTGCCATTGCCTTCTTTCTGGCAGTGTCTATAACAGATGGGGGATTCCAGCAATAGCAATTGTTCTCCATCAGAGAATCCTCTGCTTTAGATCAGGGCCATGCACCCATTACTGGCAAGATGTTCCAGCTGCCTGCATGGCCATCCACCCTCTGCTCCCATAGCTTCATGTAACTCTGATAAGGAGGCTAAAATGCCATACTATACCCTGTCCAAGGGTGGCTTATGAGTTAATGAGTGCAGAGGCCACCTCATTTATTAAGGATTGCTGCCTTTACCCCGTTAAACCCTTATCCTTTGGTTTCAAAACCTGAACCGCAAGGCAGCCACAGATTTGGATTCAGTTTCTTTTTCCTACATGAGTTGCCTTCCAGGGTTAATGAGGCCCATCTGCTCAAAGCCTATAATTATAATTACAGTCTGAAAAGAATGTGCCGACAATTATTATTATACTAGCTAATGTACCTGGCATTGCTGGACAACACTGTGTCTTTACTCCCACCCCTTCCCCTCCCTCATCCCACTGCTACCCCTCCCTCATCTCACCCCGTCCCCTGCCATCCCTTCCCCTCCGGACTCCCTCCTCCACCCCTTCCCCTGCCCTTCCCCCTGGATCCTCCTACCCCACCTCCTCTTGCCCTTCCCCACTCCCTCCCTCCAGACTCCCATCCCTTCCTACCTCACGACAGGTGGTGGTTTGTGTGTCTATCCGTATATACAAGAAGTGATCTTCCACATTGTCAGTGATCCTCACAGATAGGTATGCAATGTTATGTTTGTAAAGTACAACATGTCTTTTGATGACACCCGTCAGCAAAATTATGGGAGGCTCGTCTTGTGAGAAAATGATTGTTTAAAAGTTTTCAAAGAAAATGACAAACAAACAACATCACTCCAAGCTCCTAATTAAGTGAAATAACATCGTAAATGAAAGCAGATCACACGGAAAGGTGCAAACGAACAAACATCGAAGAATACCACTCAAAGTTGTGCAACAGTCATTACAAATATTTAAGCAAAAGGAAAGTTAAGAGAATGGTGTAATCATGGTTTGTTCCATTTCCAAGCAGCTTAGAGAGCCCTCACTAAGTGGCTTAAGCACTCCAACGAAACTGTTGATAAGGCCTGTCACATTTGGCACGGCGGCCGTAGGGTCGACAAAATCTACGGCCACTAGCAATTATAGGGCGGCCGCAGTATTTCCACGGTCACACAATGTAGCAGTCACATATGTTTGTTTTTTTCGGGGAGCCGCACGGCGTATTTATAAATTGTGGAGACCGAAAACGTGGGGGTGCCGTACGGTCTTTGATTTGATGTCGCACGGTGACCTGAGGCGTTCCTGCGGCGGCCATAGATTTTTCAAGGCAGACGCAAGGTGCCCGCAGGGGGGCCCTAAGCCGAACGTGCGGCCAGACGGACGGTAACGAGTGGGTTCTTTTCTTTTTTTTCTTTTTTTTTTACCAGTTTTTTTTTTCGGCTTGTCGAATTGCTACGGCGAACGTAGAAATGAAAAAAGTTATAACTTCGCGCGTGTTATAATTCAACGGCGACCCTACGGCCTGGAAAAGATAGCCAAACGGCGTAGGGCTACCCTGAGGCCACCGCAGAAACTCTGCGGCCGCCGCAACGTTTCTGTCAATTCAGAGGGCGTACGGCCGCCGTATCCTCGCCGTAGAGCAAATGTGACTCAGGCCTAAGGAACGGCTGGCTTGGCAAGTGATGGCAAGCTGATTGATAATGGGACACCCGAAACAACAAAAGCATCGCTAATTTCTTCACATTTTCAGATTTCACTCCAGATTTTGATGCTTATTTAGTCCAAGAGATCTGATCCTCAAATCCGAAATCATAATTTGATTATAACACACTGTACTTTAATTAGTCTGTGACGGTCCATCGTGGAAATTGACATATAATGCATGGAATTACTCCAAGCTCCTAATTTAAGAACTGGAGCACCAACAAAAGCGTTGTATCCGGTGATTCGTAGCTTGTGAGATCATTCATTCGATGACATGAGTGAGGAAAGTGAAAAACAAATTTGAGTGCTCTATCGTTAAGAAACTGCTACGGCCTGTTCTAAGTCAAGGCATTGTTGAACAGGCCAAACAAAATGGTGGCTTAAGACCCCAGCGAGCTGACATCGGGCTGACCAAGATGGCGTGCCACCATCTTGGAAAGGCTTATTTTGTATTTTTTTTTGTGATGAGCACCCCCTAAATTATCTTCAAAAGGGGTGTTTTAATTAACCCAAACACAGTTTTCAATCATGCACCACCTGGGAGTTCCATTTGTGTGCATGCAAAGTTTGGTGCTGCTAGGTTTCATGGTTTTGGAGTCATGGAGGAGACTGACTGACACACACTGACATTTATTATTACAGATGTCAATAATGTGCCGATAATTATTACCTCCACCACCGAAGGTGATAAGCGGTTATGTTTTCACCCCTGTTTGTTTGTTTGTGTGCAGGCTATCTCAAAAAGTTGTGGACATATTTGGATGAAATTTGGTGGGCAGGTTGGGCGTGTGACGAGGACAAACTGATTCGATTTTGGTGAAGATCCGGATCTGGCTACTATAATTTTTTGAGTAATTCTTCACCATTGAGAGATAGGGCCAAATACAATGTAAATCACCTCATCTCAAAAGGTTGTGGACGGATTTGGACGAAACTTGGTGGACACGTTTGGTGTTTGACGAGGAAGAATTGATTCAATTTTGGTGAAGACCCGGATCTGATAATTTTTAAAGTGATTCTTCGCCATTGAGAGACGGGACCAAAAATGATACATAGCATGATATTTCAAAACATCAGCTCAACAAGAACATTTATATTTCCATGCATTCAGGAAACTCACCCACCCACCTCGAGAAAGAATGTGCGACACTTGATCAAAAGTACATCGGAAAGGACTTGCATCAATTCCCAAGTTTTGCTGGCACAGACCATTCTTCTTCATGGTTGTCGGGAAAATTATTTGACTCCTCTTTTTCTTTTTTTGAGTGAAGCCCTTACAAATGTTTTGTTTTGTTTTAAACAAAAATGTGTACATGCTCTCGCTTCCACGAGACTACTTTTGTTCATGAAATGTTTTGTCTTTGGAGTTGCGGAAACCTTTTGCTGACAAGTAACCCTGAAATTTCACTTGACATGACCACTGATAATCATGCCATGTGTGGTTCAAATTGCAAACCTTCTCGCCTTGCTCCCACAGGCACCTGCTTTTCATTTAGTGTATTGGAAGGTCGGACATGTTGGCAACTAAGCAGTCGCGGTCACTTTTGTACCAAATAATTGTTGCACAGTACTTTTATTTTTGCCAGCAATTTATTGCCTGGCTGTGATGGAGCATTTTAGAGGTTAAAGTTCGGCTGTACGTTTTAGGAAAAACTAAGTTTCTCCTATCGATGTCACGCCGCACGTTTGAGCATCAGTCCTGGAGATGTCATACAAGATTGCTCTGATGAAGGGCTAATGCCCAAAACATCAGGGTGACATTGCTTCCCACAATTTTGGTTCACATGCTTTTGTCAACGTTCATTTGATAAACACTACTATATCACAAAATATGCCAACTTCACTATCCCACATACTTTCATATCTGAATGTTTTTTATGCAGCTTCAAGGCTTTTAATTTGATTGTCTTCTCGGCTTTTATAGGCTTCTGACTTTGAGGCTTTTATAGGCTTCTGACTTCTGATTTGATTATACAGCTTCTAGGCTTCTGACTTCTGTACGTGGTCTCAATGTGAATCGGCCCACATTGAGACCACGTGCGGAAGAAGAGCAAGCCATGAGAAATGCATGTTAAAGTGGACTTTATGAGAATGGTCTTTCTTCACTTCGTCATTTTCGAACATGATATTCTCCTCTTCTCACTCAGCAGCAAATATTTTGCAACTGCTCAATTTGAATGTTATTCAACTTGAGATGAATATTAATTATGACTCGTTTTGGTTAAAATGTATCGATTTGTGAAACTTCGATACCAATGAAAGGCCCTTTAGTGTTCCACTGCATATCGAACTGCAGAGATTTTACCACGTCCCACGAACTGCACCAATTTCATGATTTATCCGAATAGTAATTATGCTGTTTGTTTGCTCTCCTTTTCTTTGCTTCGCCTATGATCAGCATCTTCAATCTTTTCAGCTTCACTCTTCCAGGTCTCAAACCTAATTGGCTGTCGATAGTTCTTTTCAGCACACAGGTGTTTCTCAAGGTGACCTTGACGCACGCTGTAGTTTTGTGTGAAGGCTGCCTCCTACAGCCCAGAGTTTTACTCTATCCAGATGCAGCGCACATGCAGCATGGGAGCTCACCCAGCAGACTGCCACGTTTCGTTTTTACGCACATTAGCACCTGTGTTTGCTTGCTTGCTTGCTGACCTTTCTCTATGAACTTCAGTCCTTTCATGTATATATCGAGATCTTCATCCTCAAACTCAAGATTATCTGCCATGCTTAAAGCCAATGGTAAATGTGTGCGCTTTCATTGTGATGCCTTTACTCTGAAGAGCCATGCTGTTTAAGCTTGCAGCACAAGGACTTGTGCCTGCCTCCAAGTAAAGTCCAGGGTCTTTTGCGCATCGTTCGCGAGAACTATCAAAATGGCAAGATTAGATGCATGCAAGTTAAATATCAGATGGTGGACTTGCTCGTGCCATTGCGGGTGATCAATTTCCATCATTGCTTGCAGTCACCTCGACCTTCAGCTTTCCTGTTCCTTTGTGTGTTGTTAAGGTGCAAGAAAGGAAAGTGGAAATATTGCTTCTCTTTCTTCGACCTGTTGGATAGCAACAAGCAGTTGCAATACATAGTAGATCCAAATTATTTTTGATGGTTTGATTGCATCAAGTTTTTAGCTCACCTGGACTTTAGTTCGGTGAGCTTTATGCGATCGAGCACTGTCTGTAGGTAAGTCAGTCAGTCAGTCGGTGAGTCTGTACACGCTTCAGTCATCATCGCTTGAACCAAACACACGGTTTTGATTAAACTTGGCCACAAGATTCATATCTGATGCCAAATGAAGGTGCGCTCATAATTATTGGTTGAAATCAGGCCTAAAACGTGAAGAATACCTGCCTGAACCTAAGGGGGCATTGCATCAGCAGCACAGCCATGCCCTCAGCCAAAAACATGACATGTAATCATGCATCGCTGTAATCAACGTCGATCGAGGGCTTCCATTCAACTAATCACGTGACCAGATTATGCGCATGAACAAAATTTCGATATTTTATGACGTCGTTGACTGTTGCTCCTGATCTAGGTGAGCTATAGAACCCGTGGCCCTATATATTGTTACGGCTGTGGAAATTCGCAAACCACCATTCAGGTCCCGTAGGTGAGGTATCTTTTAGTACATGTATAGTTAGCCCCAAACCCGTTGTTTAGAGGGAATTAATGTGATTCATTCGGGCTGCGACGCTTTGAGTCAGTCGTTCTTCTTTTTATCTTGCCAAAACGAAGTTTTTGCAAGATATGTTAGTCAGTCTGTATGTTTTTTTTTTTTTTTTTTTTTTTTTTTTTTTTTGTCTGTAATCACGAAAAAAAAATTCTGCAGAGCACAGTTTTCATTGGAAATTTTTGTAACTTCGCATATCAGAGGCCTATAGAGGTCCCTTTCAGGCCATAAAATTTTGAAGGTCAAGGTCAAAGGTCAAGGTCACTTTTTCGCAAATCAGGGTAATCGACAAAACACTCATTTTTTGAGTAATTTTGATCGGATCGTCTTCAAACTTCATGGGAATATAGTTCATGGTCTGGCGCTCAGCTGATTAATTTTTGGTGGCGATTGGCCTTGACCTTCATGTGTTTTTTTTGTTGTTGTTTTTTTTTTATTTTAAATCTGTAATCACGTATAAATCACTCTGCAGAGCACAGTTTTCATTGGAAATTTTTGTAACTTCGCATATCAGAGGCCTATAGAGGTCCCTTTCAGCGCATAAAATTTTGAAGGTCAAGGTCAAAGGTCAAGGTCACTTTGTCGCAAATCAGGGGAGTCGACGAAACCCTTATTTTTGGAGTAATTTTGATCGGATCGTCTTCAAACTTCATGGGAATATAGTTCATGGTCTGGCATTCAGCTGATTAATTTTTGGTGGCGATTGGCCTTGACCTTCATGGTTAACGCCTAAGGTCAAACATATTTGACCCAAGGTCAAATTTTCAAGTTTTAGGAACCATATCGTGTAGTACCTCAAATTGAACACCTCGATGAGTGCTTTCTAGATATATCAAGCTTGAGACATTATGACGTGATTTGGTGACGTTATGAGGCAAACGCATATTTTTCATGGTTACTCTGTAGAACGATTCTCATCGGAATCTCTCGTAGGCAGATATTCCTCAAGGAGTCGCTCCTGGTGGATAGCCGCTCTGTTCATCTCAGTGTGACCTTAAATAAGTCACACGTGGTCACCTTTTGGCAAGATACGGATCACCCTACGGGTGACATTGGTTTATTATTATCTTGCCAAAACGAAGTTTTTGCAAGATATGTTAGTCAGTCTGTATGTTTTTTTTTGTTTTTTTTTGTTTTTGTTTTTGTTTGTCGTAATCAGAAAAAAAAATTCTGCAGAGCACAGTTTTCATTGGAAATTTTTGTAACTTCGCATATCAGAGGCTATAGAGGTCCCTTTCAGGCCATAAAATTTTGAAGGTCAAGGTCAAAGGTCAAGGTCACTTTTTCGCAAATCAGGGTAATCGACAAAACACTCATTTTTTGAGTAATTTTGATCGGATCGTCTTCAAACTTCATGGGAATATAGTTCATGGTCTGGCGCTCAGCTGATTAATTTTTGGTGGCGATTGGCCTTGACCTTCATGTGTTTTTTTTTTTTTGTTGTTGTTTTTTTTTTTTAAAATCTGTAATCACGTATAAATCACTCTGCAGAGCACAGTTTTCATTGGAAATTTTTGTAACTTCGCATATCAGAGGCCTATAGAGGTCCCTTTCAGCGCATAAATTTTGAAGGTCAAGGTCAAAGGTCAAGGTCACTTTGTCGCAAATCAGGGGAGTCGACGAAACCCTTATTTTTGGAGTAATTTTGATCGGATCGTCTTCAAACTTCATGGGAATATAGTTCATGGTCTGGCGTTCAGCTGATTAATTTTTGGTGGCGATTGGCCTTGACCTTCATGGTTAACGCCTAAGGTCAAACATATTTGACCCCAAGGTCAAATTTTCAAGTTTTAGGAACCATATCGTGTAGTACCTCAAATTGAACACCTCGATGAGTGCTTTCTAGATATATCAAGCTTGAGACATTATGACGTGATTTGGTGACGTTATGAGGCAAACGCATATTTTTCATGGTTACTCTGTAAGAACGATTCTCATCGGAATCTCTCGTAGGCAGATATTCCTCAAGGAGTCGCTCCTGGTGGATAGCCGCTCTGTTCATCTCAGTGTGACTAAAATAAGTCACACGTGGTCACCTTTTGGCAAGATACGGATCACACTACGGGTGACATTGGTTTATTCTATTTTTTATTTCAAACAAAAACCAACATACAAAGGGTTCGTAGTGGGCTTGATCGCCCGATAATTAATTGGAACGGTCGAGGCCGACGATAACACGGCTCGGTTATCCGATAGCACGGAACGGACCGCTTAAGCGGCCCGTGTCCGGAGTCGACCTGCGGCGAGGTGCGATCGCCCGGTTTACCATCCGCGTGGGTACTTAGGTAGGTCGAGTTTGGCGAACAACCCTATCCACGCGGGTGGCGATTGGCACGATCGTGGTGAGGCCGAAAGGCCCACCCGTGACTAGCTCCCGGCGTTAGTCCGAGAGGGTCACGACAGAATTGTCCGTCCGGTGGGCGAGGCGGCCGCCATTCGAGTCATGTGGCCGTTCGCACGCGGCGGGCGCGAATTCGCAACAATATATATTTTTACTTACGAAATCTTTAGATTTCGTAAGTATATTGATGACTTCCGTCCTCTGTTTGTTACTTACGAAATCTAAAGATTTCGTAAGTATATTGATGACTTCCGTTTCTGTTTGTTTGTTGTTTGTTTGTATGTTTGTTACTTACGAATCTAAAGATTTCGTAAGTATATTGATGACTACCGTTTCTGTTTGTTTGTTTGTTATCTTGCCAAAACGAAGTTTTTGCAAGATATGTTAGTCAGTCTGTATGTTTTTTTATTTTTTTTTTTTTTTTTTTTGTTTGTCTGTAATCACGAAAAAAAAATTCTGCAGACACAGTTTTCATTGGAAATTTTTGTAACTTCGCATATCAGAGGCCTATGGAGGTCCCTTTCAGGCCATAAATTTTGAGGGTCAAGGTCAAGGTCAAGGTCACTTTTTCGCAAATCAGGGTAATCGACAAAACCCTCATTTTTTGAGTAATTTTGATCGGATCGTCTTCAAACTTCATGGGAATATAGTTCATGGTCTGGCGCTCAGCTGATTAATTTTGGTGGCGATTGGCCTTGACCTTCATGTGTTTTTTTTTTTGTTGTTGTTTTTTTTTTTATCTGTAATCACGTATAAATCACTCTGCAGAGCACAGTTTTCATTGGAAATTTTTGTAACTTCGCATATCAGAGGCCTATAGAGGTCCCTTTCAGCGCATAAAATTTTGAAGGTCAAGGTCAAAGGTCAAGGTCACTTTGTCGCAAATCAGGGGAGTCGACGAAACCCTTATTTTTGGAGTAATTTTGATCGGATCGTCTTCAAACTTCATGGGAATATAGTTCATGGTCTGGCATTCAGCTGATTAATTTTTGGTGGCGATTGGCCTTGACCTTCATGGTTAACGCCTAAGGTCAAACATATTTGACCCAAGGTCAAATTTTCAGATTTTAGGAACCATATCGTGTAGTACCTCAAATTGAACACCTCGATGAGTGCTTTCTAGATATATCAAGCTTGAGACATTATGACGTGATTGGTGACGTTATGAGGCAAACGCATATTTTTCATGGTTACTCTGTAGAACGATTCTCATCGGAATCTCTCGTAGGCAGATATTCTCAAGGAGTCGCTCCTGGTGATAGCCGCTCTGTTCATCTCAGTGTGACCTTAATAAAGTCACACGTGGTCACCTTTGGCAAGATACGGATCACCCTACGGGTGACATTGGTTTATTATTATCTTGCCAAAACGAAGTTTTTGCAAGATATGTTAGTCAGTCTGTATGTTTTTTTTGTTTTTTTTGTTTTTGTTTTTTGTTTGTCTGTAATCACGAAAAAAAAATTCTGCAGAGCACAGTTTTCATTGGAAATTTTTGTAACTCGCATATCAGAGGCCTATAGAGGTCCCTTTCAGGCCATAAAATTTTGAAGGTCAAGGTCAAAGGTCAAGGTCACTTTTTCGCAAATCAGGGTAATCGACAAAACACTCATTTTTTGAGTAATTTTGATCGGATCGTCTTCAAACTTCATGGGAATATAGTTCATGGTCTGGCGCTCAGCTGATTAATTTTTGGTGGCGATTGGCCTTGACCTTCATGTGTTTTTTTTTTTTGTTGTTGTTTTTTTTTTTTTTTAAATCTGTAATCACGTATAAATCACTCTGCAGAGCACAGTTTTCATTGGAAATTTTTGTAACTTCGCATATCAGAGGCCTATAGAGGTCCCTTTCAGCGCATAAAATTTTGAAGGTCAAGGTCAAAGGTCAAGGTCACTTTGTCGCAAATCAGGGAGTCGACGAAACCCTTATTTTTGGAGTAATTTTGATCGGATCGTCTTCAAACTTCATGGGAATATAGTTCATGGTCTGGCGTTCAGCTGATTAATTTTTGGTGGCGATTGGCCTTGACCTTCATGGTTAACGCCTAAGGTCAAACATATTTGACCCCAAGGTCAAATTTCAAGTTTTAGGAACCATATCGTGTAGTACCTCAAATTGAACACCTCGATGAGTGCTTTCTAGATATATCAAGCTTGAGACATTATGACGTGATTTGGTGACGTTATGAGGCAAACGCATATTTTTCATGGTTACTCTGTAGAACGATTCTCATCGGAATCTCTCGTAGGCAGATATTCCTCAAGGAGTCGCTCCTGGGGATAGCCGCTCTGTTCATCTCAGTGTGACCTTAAATAAGTCACACGTGGTCACCTTTTGGCAAGATACGGATCACCCTACGGGGACATTGGTTTATTCTATTTTTTATTTCAAACAAAAACCAACAATACAAAGGGTTCGTAGTGGGCTTGATACGCCCGATAATTAATTGGAACCGTCGAGGCCGACGATAACACCGCTCGGTTATCCCGATAGCACGGAACGGACCGCTTAAGCGGCCCGTGTCCGGAGTCGACCTGCGGCGAGGTGCGATCGCCCGGTTTACCATCCGCGTGGGTACTTAGGTAGGTCGAGTTTGGCGAACAACCCTATCCCACGCGGGTGGCCGATTGGCACGATCGTGGTGAGGCCGAAAGGCCCACCCGTGACTAGCTCCGGCGTTAGTCCGAGAGGGTCACGACAGAATTGTCCGTCCGGTGGGCGAGGCGGCCGCCATTCGAGTCATGTGGCCGTTCGCACGCGCGGCGGGCGCGAATTCGCAACAATATATATTTTTACTTACGAAATCTTTAGATTTCGTAAGTATATTGATGACTTCCGTCCTCTGTTTGTTACTTACGAAATCTAAAGATTTCGTAAGTATATTGATGACTTCCGTTTCTGTTTGTTTGTTTGTTTGTTTGTTGTATGTTGTTACTTACGAAATCTAAAGATTTCGTAAGTATATTGATGACTACCGTTTCTGTTTGTTTGTTTGTTATCTTGCCAAAACGAAGTTTTTGCAAGATATGTTAGTCGGTCTGTATGTTTTTTTATTTTTTTTTTTGTTTTTTTTGTTTGTCTGTAATCACGAAAAAAAAATTCTGCAGACCACAGTTTTCATTGGAAATTTTTGTAACTTCGCATATCAGAGGCCTATGGAGGTCCCTTTCAGGCCATAAAATTTTGAAGGTCAAGGTCAAAGGTCAAGGTCACTTTTTCGCAAATCAGGGTAATCGACAAAACCCTCATTTTTTGAGTAATTTTGATCGGATCGTCTTCAAACTTCATGGGAATATAGTTCATGGTCTGGCGCTCAGCTGATTAATTTTGGTGGCGATTGGCCTTGACCTTCATGTGTTTTTTTTTTTGTTGTTGTTTTTTTTTTTTATCTGTAATCACGTATAAATCACTCTGCAGAGCACAGTTTTCATTGGAAATTTTTGTAACTTCGCATATCAGAGGCCTATAGAGGTCCCTTTCAGCGCATAAAATTTTGAAGGTCAAGGTCAAAGGTCAAGGTCACTTTGTCGCAAATCAGGGAGTCGACGAAACCCTATTTTGGAGTAATTTTGATCGGATCGTCTTCAAACTTCATGGGAATATAGTTCATGGTCTGGCATTCAGCTGATTAATTTTTGGTGGCGATTGGCCTTGACCTTCATGGTTAACGCCTAAGGTCAAACATATTTGACCCCAAGGTCAAATTTTCAAGTTTTAGGAACCATATCGTGTAGTACCTCAAATTGAACACCTCGATGAGTGCTTTCTAGATATATCAAGCTTGAGACATTATGACGTGATTTGGTGACGTTATGAGGCAAACGCATATTTTTCATGGTTACTCTGTAGAACGATTCTCATCGGAATCTCTCGTAGGCAGATATTCCTCAAGGAGTCGCTCCTGGTGGATAGCAGCTCTGTTCACCTCAGTGTGACCTTAAAGAAGTCACACGTGGTCACCTTTTGGCAAGATACGGATCACCCTACGGGTGACATTGGTTTATTTGTATGTTTGTTTGTTTGTTTGTTTGTATGTTTGTTTGTAGGCACGATAACTCGAGAACGGAAGAAGCTACCAATGTAAAGTTACACCACGTGATTCAGGAGGGTGATGGTTAGTGCTGATTAGATTTTGGTCAAAATCGGTCAACGGTCAAGGTCACGGTGAGTCAAACATTCGATTTTTGATGGTTTGGTACAGATAACTCGAGACGGAAGAAGCTCCGAATGTCAAATTAACACATGTGATTCAGGAGGGTGATGGCTAGTGCTGATTAGATTTTGGTCAAAATCGGTCAACGGTCAAGGTCACGGTGAGGTCAAACATTTGATTTTTGATGGTTTGGTACAGAATCATCGTAGAAACTCTGGTTTGCGACGCTAACCTTCTCCAGGAGAACAGCTTAATTAGACAAAGTCAGAGGTCAAGTTGACGATTTCGTAAGTACCAGTCTATGACTGCTTGTTTTTTTATTGCAGCTGTCTTGTCTCGTATTTTAACTGGCACTGAAATATTTTTGTATTGTACCGAAATCCCCATTTTTGTCACTTTAAAAAAACAGGCAAACCTTAAAATTCCAGAATTTTTTTGAATGTGTGCAGATGAAGGGTGAAGTTGCAGAGCAGAGGCTCATCATTTCAGGTAGTTTCCTGGATGTAAATCTGTGCTCAGCCAAATGAGCCTGCCTGCACACTGTCTTATCTCTGAAATGGATAATGCATGCTCAGTGTAATTAACTGGCAGAGCACGAGGCTTGCTTTTTCCTGTTGTAAATTGGTCAAGTTGGGACCTTGTCACAAACTACAATCATTAATCAAGTGCACACCCTCATGCATGGATGGAGCTGCAAAAAACATACAGCTGTTTGACTGTTCAGACGGCATGATGATATGGGGCTTTCATTGTTTGGTAAAGTTAATGATGGTTCCCAGAGCGTGTTGTGCTCGACTGAGCATTTTCACTCGAGCTTTGACCAAGGTCTGTGTTGCCAATAAAATGATGGCCTGTCAAAGTTTAACTCCAAAATGGTGGTGGATACTCTTCTTAGCTTTCAGTCCTTCATGGAATCTCTAGGCTAACAGAAAAATCTTGTTTTATGTGTTTTTTTTTCCTGTGCACAGCTCTTTGTGCATCATTGAACATGAGGGCGGTGGAAATATTTGGCCGTGTATGCGTTGCACCCTTGTTGCACTCTTTTTCCAAATAAATGAGAGGGAGAAGTACAGTGAGGATACAGTGGAAGAGAGAAGTCACTGCTGAATATGTGCACACATTCTTTCTTGATGAAAAACAAATCTTCAACGATTAAATGTGGTCCATGTCCCACAACTGTGAATGAGTATATATTTGATATGCATTACTAGTTGACCTTAAGTGGTTTTGGGCAGCCAACTCCAGGTTGGGCATCACCAACATTTTTAGTCTCGCACAAAGGCAAGTGGACCTGAATGAAACCTTTCCTTTGTACAAGATGAAAAAGATTTGTTGCTGCTGCTATTTTATGAATCGACTTCATCCATTCATTGGTTGTGTTCGATGAAAATAAATATTCATGCATTTGTTTGTTGAAACAAATTTAATTTACTTGTTTGTTTATTTACTTAATTGTTTTGTTTTGTTTATGCTTTTGAACAATTTCCTTCCTTGCATCAAATTGGGTTATATGCTGAATATAGGCAGAAATGCATGTTCTGAGATGTTCATGTTCCGCTCCCCTGGCACACCAGGTGAACTGGTCCATAAAGTCGAGATTGTAATGTTCTCATACCTATATCAGTGCAGCACGACCTATTCAAAAGCAGGCTGCAGTGAGGAGCAGGAGCTGCTTTTGTCAACGGACACATAACCAGAAGTTTAAATGCTTTTAATTACCTCTGCCACCGAAGGAGGATGTAGATTCTGTTTTCATCCCTGTCTGTCTGTCTGTCTGTTTTTAATGACTTGTCACCATTGAGAGATAGGGCTAAAACAATATATAGCACGATATCTCAAAAAGTTATGGACGGATTCGGATGAAACTTGGAGGGCAGGTAAGAATGATGTATTGGGCCTGATATCTTCTCGTGGATCAGGCATTACGTGGCAGAGGTATGCGTTCTACCGAGTGCCCTTATAGTTCTGTCTGTGTTTGTCTGTCTGGTTGTCTGTCTGTTTTTATGTTTATCACCTTGAAGTCACAATTTTAAACCAATCTTCATGAAACTTCACCACATGGTAGAGATCATCAGACACAAGAAGCCTTGTTTTTTGAGGTCAAAAGATCAACATAGGCCAAACTTCAACTTTGGTGGTATTTCTAAAATCCTCAATTTTCATCCCATTGACTTGAAATTTGAAGAGGATTTTCATATCAGATCACTGAATTCAACCACCAATTATTTTTGAGGTCAACTTAGGCCAAAAGGTCAACTTAGGGTGAGTTTCTAAAATTGTGAATTTTCATCTGATAAACTTGAAATGTGAAGCGGAGTTGCATGTTTGATCATTTAATTCAACCACCAATTATTTTTTAAGGTCAAGTTTGTTTTATGCATTTTGCAAGTGTCATGCTCTGCACGACGTCTTCTTCTTGTTTGTTTGTTTATGCTTTTAAACTATTTCCTTCCTTACATCCTTGGGTTATATTTTTTCATACGGAGTTTTATTCCTTTGAATCTTTCACTGCTTTTTATACGCCCCGATATATATATATATATATATATATATATATATATATATATATATCGGGGCGTATTATGTGATACCAGTCGTCTTGTCCGTCCGTCCGTCCGTTCCTGTCCGCACTCTAACTCCAAAGTTTTCAACTTTCACGTTTCATATTTGGTACATAGGTACAGGACTGTGGAGACGGTGTGTCGCGACATATGTTCGTCATCTAAAGTGGTTGCTGTTTTCCATGTATTAGCACAATTCTGTATATACCTTCTTGTTCGGGCGTATATTGTGCTCACTTGAGCTCTTGTTTTATTTAGTTATCTAGTTCTGTTAAGTCGTGGCCGACTTTTGCATTCATAAGCAGATTTCTTCAAAGATCCCTATTCTTCCTTTCTTTATTTTCCAATCACCATGAATCATATCCATACATTGCAACTGGAAATACCAGAGCATTCACCAGCCTCCTCTTGGTTTGTATTATCACATCTTTTTCTTTCCAGATCTGCTATATGACCCTTGTCAATCCTGACATTGCCGTTTGTTCTTCCCAACATTAACCATTTATTATTTTCTCCTCTACATTATCCACTCACTTAAATTTTAGAACCCAGGGAGATTAAACCTTCCATAATTTCCACATGATCATCTCCCAATCTGAACACGTCAATCTTCTCAGTTGACAATATTCTAGTCTTCTTTAGGTTTAAATACAGACTTCTTTTCGGTTTAGTCTTCTTTTTCAGTTTCCTTCTTCACTGTCTGCAGCAGTTTCATTAAGTCCTCTTTACTTTCTGCCAACAGAGTAGTATTGCCAGCATACCTTAGGTTGTTGATACATCTTTCTCAAATCCTGAATTCAGCGTCTGTGTCATCGAAGTTTGATTTCCTCATGATTTACTCGCTGTATAGGTTGAACAAGTAAAGGGAGAGAATGCACCCCTTTCTGACCCCTTTTCCAATTGCAAACCATCCTGTCTCTCCGTACTCTGTTCTTACTGTACGTAGATACTTCTTTAGTGTACAGGTTTCTTATCACACCGCCCGGACACACCGACACCGTCCGAAGATATACACCATCCAGACACGTCTGGAGTATCAAATAATGTGCAAATACAACTCTCTGGGTATCTATAAGCATTACAACTGAAATTTGATAACCTCTAGAATCTCTTCACGTGAGCCAAATTTCAAAATCCAAAATGCGGGATTGACCTTAGCAGTAGTTCTGATTGCTAAACGTTTTCATTTGGCCAACTCGGATATTGTTTTATACTCCAGACGTCTCCGGACGGTGTTTATTTGATATGACTGCGCTGGCTTGGCAAGCGATTCGCGATCGGTTATAACAAATATCACCCAGAAATGCTGGTGCCGGCGCTTCGTGTGCCCTGGCGGTGTGAGCTTTGAGTGGTGGGATCTCTGAGCTTGGACACTTTTTGTTTGATTTAAATATATACATATATATAATATATATATTCATTCATGTAACTTTATATGATTATTATTATTTCTATATCCATATATATTTGTAAGTTTGTTTTGTTATTGTAAATTGGCCAAATATCAGTCTTCGGACTGCCTTGTCCAGTGTTTGAAGTTCTTTCAATAAATCGAATTGATTGATTGATTGTGTAATGCTTGCCATTAGATATAACAGCACTGACCCTGCATAATTTGGGCAAAGTGCCAAAAACACTATTTGCATTGCAAGTCCCACGGCTTTAATTGTACAGCAAGAAGGCTCTATTGTGGGTTAAGATTTATCATGGGTATTGTTTTTTTTTTCACTTTTGAATGTTTATTTGTTCATTCCAATTATTATTTATCCATTCTAATTCTTGCTTTTTCTTCTCTTCATCTCTTTTACTCTCTATTCTCTCTTTTTATCTATCTCTCGAAGAAGAAGTGAATTATTATAGAAAGTTTCTTGTAAGGCTCACTTGGCTGCACCTGGATGGGTTTGAGGGTAGTGGAGTAGCGGCTGAAACCCGAATCCTATCCAGGTTCCTCCAGATCCTCCTATCCTGATGACTCCTTTGCTCTTTACTTCTTCGGGTTCCTTCTTGGTCTTCCGTTTCATTGCAATGAAAGTTGGTTATAATGATGTACTTTTGGCGATTGGGGTGGGGGGGGGGGGTGGGTCAGAGTTTGATGGTGGCTGAGACAAAAGATTGCATAACGGGAATTACAACAAACTAACGTATTGGAGTGTCTGTACTTGTACCTGGGTACTTCTGACCAAGCACAGCATTCACTGTTACGGTTTGCATAGAGATTGTACTCTAATTTGGATATTCATCTGTCTCATTCCCCAAGCTGCTGAGCTCACAAATAATGCATGTGTATTATAACTTGATGCTTCACACTTGATGGATTGCCTACTTTGCAGTGGACTGTTCCATCTGAGGATGGAATAGTCTGCTGAAGAGCAGGCAATGTCCAGCATCCTTAATGTTTCACAAGGAAACTTGGACAGGAGTGCACAGGCAGTGTGTGAACATGAATGATGGTACCTTAAATTTTTTTGTGCAGACATCTAGGAAAGATGAATCATTACAGCTGTGCCGGAGAGTAATCGGTCACCCCGAAGCATGAAATTCTTCAGCAGTTTTGTGCAACTTCTTTTGTTGCCTTTTAATCCACTACACATGTCATTTCAAGATTTGAGTATATCACAGGATGTGGTCATGTTCAAACCATGTAATGTCTATGGTAATGAAAATGATGTCATTCATATCATCACTTTTATGAAGAGCATGCATTTGAAAGGTAAGGTTCAATCAAATGGAGAGTATGTGTTTGCCTTTCTTTAAAGTGGAGAGTTTCTTCATCATTTTTATTCAAGTTACATTGCTTCTCATGATGCTCTTGTGAGACAATGAATCATAAGCTTAAAGCAAAATTGGTGAACACAACCACTTTGAGGAGCATCTTGCCAGATGTTCATTTAAATAGAAAAATAGCAAGTTCAAATGAAATTTGACTGTCTAGAATCCATCCATCCATCCATCCATCCATTGGGACCATACTCTGTGCAGAATATTGGTGCTGCTTAAGCAGTCTACTTGGCTATTGGGTACAACCCTGGATGGGTCGCCACTCCGACACGGAATACCAGCAAGCTGGCACTCATTTTACTGACCTCAGAAGGATGACAGGCAGAGTCAACCCCACCTGGTATCTAGATCCATAAAGGAAATCCCTTGTGTATATTTGATAACTTTGACAAGTAGTTGCTGTCATACTCGATTCCATCGGTACTCAAAGAAGATGTAGCCAAAATTATAAGCGAGAATAGAAACTACTTTGCATTTATGATTAAAGGGATGCAATAATTATGGGGCATAAAGGATCGGAGAGAAAAGGATATGAGAATGAAGAAGTAAGATCCATTTACAGTACCGATAGAAAGTCTACACCCCCTTTTCTAAATTTTCACCTTTTGTTACCTTATATCCTGGAATTAAATTGCATTAAATCAGACTTTTTCCACCTTTTATTTACACATCGTAACCCACAACTTCCATGTGAAAAACAATTTCTACAAATTTCAGAAAAGGTGAACTTCTGTCCCAATTTCAACTTTCTTGCAGAGTGCAGCAGGTTTTCCTCTAGGATTTTTCTGTATTTTGCTCCATCCATTTTCCCTTCTATCTTTACAAGTACCCCAGTCCCTGTTTCACAGTAGGGATGGTGTTCTTTGGGTGATGTGCTGTGTTGGGTTTGCACCAAGCGTAACATTTTGCATTTAGGCCAAAAAGTTCCATCTTAGTTTCGTCAGACCACAACATTTTCTGGAACATGGCTTCAGAATCTCTGGAGTGGTTTTTTGCATACCTCAAATGGGACTCAAGGTGGACTTTTTTGAGTAATGGCTTCCTTCTTGCCACCCTCCCTACATGCCAGACTTGTGGAGTGCTTGGGAAAATGTTGTCACATACACCAGTGACTAGTCTTTGCATAAAGGCATGTAGCTCTTTCAAAGTTGCCATTGGCCTCTTGGTGGCCTCTCTGATCAGTCTCCCCCTTGCTTGGTCATCCATTTTGGAGGACGGCCTAATCTAGGCAGAGTCTTGGTGGTACCATCCGCCTTCCACGTCTTAAGATTGTCTTGACTGTGCTCCAAGGGATATTCAAGGCCTTCAAAATATTTTTATACCCATCCCCTAATTTGTGCCTTTCCACAACTTTATCCCGGAGGTATTGTAAAAGCTCCTTGGGGCTCATGGTTGAGTCTTTGCTGTGTAATGCACTACCCAGCAGAGGTAACTTACAGGAACAGCTGATTTTATTCTGAAATAATTAGAATCATTACAATTTAACACAGGTGGAGGCCAATTAACTTCGTGTGTGATTTTGAAGGTGATTGGTTACACCTGAGCTAATTTACAATTGCTATTATAAGGGGGAGGGGTGGACACTTATCCAACCAACATATTGTAGTTTTGCATTTTAAATTAATTTTCTGAAATTTGTATAATTTGTTTTTCACTTGGAAGTTGTGGGTTACGATGTGTAAATAAAGGTGGAAAAAGTCTGATTTAATACAATTTAATTCCAGGCTACAAGGTAACAAAAGGTGAAAATTTTGAAAGGGGGTGTAGACTTTATATAGACACTGTCTGTCTCCCTACGTCCTTGCATCTTCCACTTCACCGTGACGCATCTTAAACTGTGGGAAGTAAAATATTGGAAGGTCACTCAGCCAGCTGTATCTGCGATTGGGTGGCAAATGGCAATAGTAATGACCTGCAAGCTTGGGGAAACAGGGCCACGGTGATTTAACCAAACGCTTCTCACTTTCATCTGTTCCTCTTCTAAAAATAAAATAGATCCCATTTTTCTGAAAAATGAACTATTGGTTTTGTACTTTGTTCTTGCTGATTGTCTAGTTTTCAGCCTGGAATCTTTGCGGAAACCAAAAGGGTCATCTTGGCCCCAGTCGTCATATCTGGCCTCTGAAGGGTGTGCAATGGAGATGAGGGAAGAGAAAGTAATGATTTAGACTGAGAGCATAGAAAAGGCAAGACAGACAGACAGACAGACAGACAGACACACACCCATAACGAATATAGTGGTCACTTACTGACTCGTGAACCAATAACTTCGAGAAGACATTATAATTTATAATCAGGACTGAGATTATAGATTACAATTTGAGAAGAGATTATAACTCTGCATGAGTTATAATTAATCAAAAGGTACCTTTATTTCATGACTGAAGACATATTGTTCAGTCCTCAAATGTACAGCAGAAGCGTGAAGCCTATTTAGACCTATATGGAGCGACCAAAATGGTGGTGATTTGATTTTGAAGCTCCGTCCTGGACGGACGGACCGAAGGACAGACAAACAGACAATATACGATGTTCCCTAGTGCCCTTGTTTTACAATTGATGTATTTACAGGATCTTCTATGTCCCTTTCACTCTGTAGAAAAACAATTATTACATTTTGTTGCACAATTGCAAAGTTTTGTCTCTTGGATTTAAACTTTGGTCGATCCTTTTCTTGCCAAGCCTCAAATTTAGTGTTTTGTGCATTGTAGTGAATTGGAAGGTGAAACTGATTCATTGGTGCTCTTGAAGTTAAATTTCTGAATATGTTATCTTAAAACCAGTCGATAAAAGCCTCGGGCCTGCTCCCCCGTGCTCTTTCATTCCTCTACCTCTCAAGCACAGTAATTTCATTATTTTTTTTGGCCTTTGTAAATAGTAAATGTCTTCACAAGTGTTTTGGTTATTTGTTGCATTACTGCATGCATATTTTGTAATTATTTTGTAAGTAGTTATCTTAATGAGCCGGGATGCCATTTGCATCGATTGGTAAAAGTTGTGTGGTGTTGACTATAGAGTATGGGTCTGTGCGCATACATGTGGTGTTTATGCCTTCCAAGCACCTTACACAGTACGATTCCCATCATGAGAAACACTCAATGTATTCCTGATGTTGGGCTTCCATTTTGTGTGCAAAGGTTTCCAACTCCAAGTGCTGGTTTCGTAGCGTTCAACATCATTACCTCCGCCACCGAAGGTGAAGGTTATGTTTTCACCCCTTTCTGTCTTTATTTGTCTGTTTGTGTCGAGGATATCTCAAAAAGTTGTCGACGGATCCGCATGAAATTTTGTTGACAGGTTAGGTGTGTGACAAGGAAGAATTGATTAGATTTTGGTGAAGATCCGGATCCGGCTACTCGAATTTTTCAAGTGATTCTTCACCATTTAGAGATGCGGCCAAAAACGTTATACAGCATGATATCTCAAAAAAGTTGTGGACAGATTTGGATGAAACTTGGTGGGATGTTGGGTGCGTGACTCGGAAGAATCGATTCAATTTTGGTGAAGATCCGGATCTGGATCTGATAATTTTTAAAGTGATTCTTCTGCATTGAGAGATAGGGCTCAAAAACGATATATTGCATGATATCTCAAAAAGTTATTGGGCCCGATATGTTCTCACGGATCAGGCATTGCATGGCGGAGGTATGCGCTGTACCGAGTGCCCTTCTCGTTTTGTATGTAATTACCTTGTCAGTTGTATGAATAATGACTTTTCTTATCTGTAATGAGGCTGCTTTCTCCAGAATTCAATTTGCCACTGGTGACTAAAGTGTCACTCTGTCTTCCCAACACAATGTTTCCTTTTTACTTCCATTGCCCCAAAGAAGGCATGTTTATTTGGACAACATTTTCAGCACCTTGAGTCCAAAATTTATCAACTTGTTCCCTGAAAGTAATGCATTTTTACACTCCTCGCTTTCTTGCCCTTCACTGGTTTCCCTGAATATTTATTTATCACTTGCCAAATCAAAGATTCACAAGTACAGTATATATTGGTTGTTGTTGTCTGTTATTCTGTATGTTTGGTTTTACGTTTTATTGTTTTGGAGTTATGGAGGAGACATACCCACGTCACACACACACGTCACACACGCACACGTCACACGCCACACGTCACACACGCACACGTCACACGCAACACAGCACACGTCACACCGCACATGTCACACGCACACGTCCACACGCACATGTCACACGTCACACGCACATGACACATGCACACACATGACTCACACACACATGACAACACACACATAACAACACACATGACAACACACACATGACAACACACACATGGCAACACACACATGACAACACACATGACAACACACACGGTCACACGCACATGACCACTCCACACGCAACATGGACACTTCACACGCACATGACACTCACACGCACATGACACTCACACGCACATGACACTCACACGCACATGACACTCACACGAACATGACACTCACACACACATGACACACACACACGACACTCACATCTCACACATGACACACACACATGACACACACATCACACGACACACACGACACATACACATGACACACGACACACGCGTGATACACACACACACGACACATACACACACACGCACACACTGATGGACACACACACTGATGGGCACACACACTGACCACACACACATACACACATACTAGCAGGGTACCCATCACTGACGGGTTCGTCGACATGTCACCTCAAATGAGTGTATATTGGTAGGAACAGGAATTCATTGTAAATATTCAGTGTGCAGATATCGCAGTCGGTGGAGCTGGTAACCTTGGCAACCTCATTCCATTCCACCAGCAAAGATTTCCAATCCATGCTTGTTGTATCTCCGAAGTTCTGCTTGGGAGTGAGGGTAATGTTCTGAAAGCTCAGCTGGGAAACAAATTTCGGCATGTTTTGGATCACCGCTTGAGGGAAGATCACCAACGTTCTTTCCATGCCAACCGACCACCCACATGCACCTATCCCTCTCCACATCACTTCTTCAGTCCCCAACCTGCCCCCTCTCGCTATACTTCCCATAGCTTTGCTTTTGCAATTTCCATTCAGTATTTTTCGCAGCATTTCATTCTGGTTTCCCATTCGATGATCCATATATATATATCAGTAGTTTGAGTTTCACTTTTCAACATCTGTTTCACTTTGGGATATCAGTTTTGATTCGTCATTGCAACTTGTGATGTGATGCGAATTGTGCATGAAAAAGGTTGTCAAAAACGATTTTGGGGGGAATTATTTTAGATTTTCCAAGGGGTGTCGAGGGTTCATAAAAGGTCATAAAACTAATGGTCATAAAAGGGTCTTAAAAGGTCAAAAAGGGGTATAAAGTGTTTAAATGGTCGGCAATGATAAAAAATAATAATGGAGCCCTTCATTCTTGACTGACTGACAGCTACACGCCGTTCAGAACAAGTCGAGAAATGCTTCAATCCTCGAACCAATGCTCGACACATCATCACGCTGATGTGAAATTGTAATCCTGTGATGTGGATGTTTGCACCACTGGCCCTTTATCCGGCATGGCAACCCCAGGCCATTATATTTATATATATATATATATATATATATATATATATATATATATACACAGTCCGGTATATACAAAAAAAAGACACTTATTGACACAGCTGTTTTATCAATACATGTCCTCATACTGGAGATTAGGTGCATATAATGATCACAATTGCAATGCGTTGGTTCTTTACATGTTGATTAAATTCATTGACCTGGTGTGTCGTCTCACGAGCTCACTCCACGTGCTCTTATTTGAATGTCATGCCTGTTTGCAAAGTGACTGATGGACACCAAGTGGTCCAAATGATGTGAATATGGAACGTGAGATAATGCATCATTGATGAAAGTACACTGCAGCCAAGCTATTGCGGTTGCTGCATTGTTTCACACTTTGTTCCAATCGCTCATCAGCAGGATTTAAATTGTGATCAATAAATCATCGACTGTGTATGGATCTCGCATGGGATTGAAACCAGTGCTTTTAGACTGATATTCACTACTACACCTCGTTTGCTTTGGGCACTTTCGGCATTGGCAAGAATATTGTTTGACGAGGTTTTTCTTTTGTTATTAGTTGTTGAGAAATGCAGAAGGAAATACTGGTTGGTGGAGGTATATTGTAGTCATGGTTGTGTTGATATAATCTGACTGTTCTTTTGCACTCTGATATGGTTGAGGTGTCGCACTCTCTTTCCACACCAAACATTGTGTGCTTCTCGTATAATGAGCCCTGGTTGTGATACAGACTCTTTAAACGAGGTTGTTCTGGCATAAGGAGCCAAATAATAGGAGAGCCAGTATTGTCACAGCCATTAAGAGAGTCTGTTTTTTTGGAGTGTAATTTCCAGCTCACAGCTTGAATATATCCAATGAGTCTCCATGGTGGAGGCTTTCAGGGTATGTAGCCTGCATGGCACTTGGCCATTATCCAGAACAAAGTTTTGAGATATTGCAATGCCGAAGTTTGCGTATCTCTGGGCTTTCTTCCGAGCTTGGTTTTTAAACATCTATTTTCTTGGTGAACACTGCAAATGTCTGCTTTTTTGTAGACAGAAATGTAAGCTCATTGAGGGAGCTATATGGCAGAGGAATAGGCTCTGCGGAGAGCTAGGAGACAAAAGGACTTTCACACCATCAAAAATCGTGGATACAGCTCTGACACGTGTGTTTTGGAGGAACCTTTTCAGACTGCAACATTTCAACATGGCGTCGACCCGTATAGAGTGCTTGACCCTTGTCAAAACGAACCCTGTCCAAGAGGTGAGTTGAGAGCTCTCGACCCACGTGGAGAATTCCAACCCTTGTCGAAAGTGGAAGTATGAACACTTCCTGGGTTACGTTTGTGCCACGTAGGAAATGAAGGTCAGTTGCTCTGGCACAACGCAGCATGGGACCATGCCGGTCCAGCTGCGTCCGCTGTGACCCTTGTTGAATGTGTGCAGTATGAAATGTAAGCACATGACACAGGTCACAAGTTACACGTGTAACGGCAAAGCTGGGTACACACGTATCGCGAGTGTGAACACAGCGCGTCGTTGACCCCATCTGGAAACTTGCATGGAGACGACGACAGATTCGAAAGTTGAGAGTGTAAAAAAGGCCAAATGACTCGTCACATTCATGAGTGAAAAAAGGAAAGGGGGCTGTAAAGGGGGGGGGGAGGTGAGGGGGTCAGAAAGAGTAGGAGAGCAGTGTGTGTGTGTGTGTGTGTGTGTGTGTGTGTTGTGTGTGTGTGTGTGTGTGTGTGTGTGTGTGTGTGTGTGTGTGTGTGTGTGTGTGTGTGTGTGTGTGTGTGGGAAAGCTTGAGGTGACCATCAGCTCAGCATTCTTGAAGAACTGGAGAGGGAGGCATGAGACTTGGTTCATCAGGTATAGTTACTGTATGAGGAATGTTGAATAATGGTCATAGCAAAAATTGTAACCTTCCTGCTGGTTTAAATACAAAGACTCGTGCTCTGACTTGTGTGGAATAGCGGATCCCGATCACGAGCCTCATATAATTCACACTTTGATCTCTTAGGTTCACATAATCTTGATTCATACCAGCTGGAATAATGAGCTGCTCACCCTTATTCTCTTCTGTTAAAACCTACAACCAGCCGCATTAAACCACTTTGCACCAATAATGCTTTTTAAACGTATGGCATAAAATAATTATTGGCTGAGGTTCAGTGTTTGTTCGTTCAACTCCAACTCCACCTCCACACCCCAAATCCTCCACCATCCTCTTATAACAATACAGGCCTGGCAGTTAGTGATAACATGGCTTTTGCTTTTCACTTAATATTATATTCAGCTCGGAGGACTAAAACATTATCAGTTGATCATTCTTGTTTCTGCCGTGCTTCTCGGGGTACAGAAAACCCTGCTCGCTCTGTGTGCTGGTATGAACTGCAGGCAGTCATAATTGCTTGTAATTTGTGGCTGCGCAATTTCCTGCTGGGCTCTGTGTGTGCCGACAACCAACGTCAGCATGCTTGGGTAGAGGGAAGGCAAATGAAACAATTTGGGGTTGGGAGGGCGAGGGGGGTGTAGAGGAGTGTTCGAGTCTTCTCGTATCCCCATCGGGTTGGATTAGAGGGTTTTCAAGTTGCTTTCAAAGATGGGTGTTTAATGCTAACGCGGCATGCTTTCTTTTGGGTTTTTTAAAAAAAAATCACTTTTCCCAATATTTATATTTTTGGTGAAAAACATTTGAAATATGAAACATTAATAATTTGTGTCAGCCTCCTCTTCTTTAACACAGCATCAGCACCAAATGCATCACGTTTAAACAGTCCAAATTTCCTGCGTGCGTGATACCTTGTTAAATAGAATGCACCCTTTTAATGGCGTTTAAATTTGTAAACTTTTAGCCAAATTATCTTTGCGTTTATCACATGAGATTTTCAACATTTCAAGTGTTTATGGGAAAAATATATGTTTATAAAGGTGGTTTCTGATGTCTGTTAATTAATCCAATCGGTTTAACTTCATTTTCTATTTGTCCTCTGGGGAATGCCCCCAAAGTGCGTCGGTAATGCTTGTAATTAACATCATCATCAGTAGCTCAGGCATCCTCACTGGAAGCCCACAGCCCCGAGGAAGCCGGCCACTCCGACCGGATTCCCCCAGAGATCGAGTGAAGATGAAATGTTAAATAGTTGTCTGTATTGTGCGAGTCGAGAGCAAGTTGTAATTAAGTGGTGTACAGTGTCAAGTTCGAGGTGACAACGCGGGCAGTAAAGGTTCCGGAGTTGGATCGTGTTTGTGTTGATAGGTTTAGAGTGCTCGGTGGTAACTGGAACGGAGTCCAGATAATATTACTCTGCAGGAGCGCAGGAGGGTTTTTTTCAGATGGATGGATCACGGAGTGTGGTTTGTTGAGTGTTTTATTGTTGTGCAGTTGTTGCAAAGCGATGGTGGTGATGTGATTGTGAATTTTTGTTTCCCAAGAGGATACGTTTCAAGGTGCCGGTGACACATTTGAAAAGATGTTGTTCTCGTAAGTTGCTGGTGAGATATTTTGTGTCGAAGAGACGGTGGGTGATTGGACAAGTGGGGTGACGCAGGTGTTCTAGCGCTCGAGTGGCATCAATGAATTGTGTACCTCTGATATCAAGACTGGTGTTGGAATGGAAGTATTTTCTTTGTACGTGGAGATGATCCATAATCGGTGAGTTGGGCGCAACATCTGATGATTCTGAGAGCTTTGGTTTGTATTACTGTCGGACCCTGCTATTTGTGGGGGATACATTCCTGTAAAATGCCACGAATGTCAGGGCATTGTTTAAATAAATATATGTATATATTTTAATTGTCTCGGCTCGTCGAAGAGCGATGACACATAACAAATCAGGACACAACATAACAAAGGCAATAGCAGGAGAAAGGGGGAAAACAACAGCAGGGCTGAGGGAGAAAGTAGACGGAGAGGGACAAACACGGGATGCAGGTAAGGATGAGGGGTAAGGGAGAATGCAAAGGGTGGACAATATGGATATGTCAGCAAAATTATGTTTGACCAGTTTGTGATTTTTGTCAAGGTCTGAGGAGAGGGAAGAGGCTGCTGCCTGTTTGTCAGAAGGATGACAGATGTCACAGCAGAGAGTGGAGTCATCAGCAAAGAGATAAAGAGGATTTTCCAGAGTCAGTGAAATCATTGATGAAGATTAGGAATAATGGGCCGAGAACACTGCCTTGGGGTACTCCAGCCTTGAAGGGGAGAGGAGATGAAAGGGTTCCGTTGAGAGCCACACATTATCCATGACATTGGAGGAAGTCGGCAATCCAAGGGTGGAATTGGTCTTGGATTCCATAAACATGCAGTTTGGAGAGGAAGGCAAGATGCCAGACTGTATCAAATGCTTGAAATATGTCCAGAGAGACGGTCCTGATCTCATGTCTGATATTGAGGTCCTCCACCATTGTTGGGAGAGTAGAAGCAGCATGGCCAAGGTAGAGTGACCAGGTCTGAATCCGAATTGATGATCTGAGATGAGGCTGTTGGAGAAAAAGAATTATGATTTTATGTCAACTATGATGATTGATTCCATGACCTTGCTGATGATTGGCAGTACAGTTAGCTAATTGAGCTGTAGTTAAGGGGATCGATCCCTTTTTGCACCTTTTTATGTAATGCTGTGATGTTGGCTGATTTCCACTTTCCCAGGTGGATCTAGGAGACCAGTAGTGAAGTGTAAAAAATAACACAAAACCGGAAATACGTGAATCACGAATGTCGAAGCAGGTCACACTTTATGACCCACGAATACACAGGGTCCGGGAATAGCGAATCCACGAATGGCGGGTTCCAACAGCATTTTAAGTTTTGACACATTCGCTTTGAATGTGGTGGGTGCCCAACTCGGGTTAGAATAGTTAATAGTGGTTCCAATAAACTGTTTGTAAATAGTGGTTCGGTATTGTTTTTGTTGACCAAACTTGGTATTGGTTAATGTTTTTAGTGTGTTGAGTTTTTGGTTGACTGGCTATCATTTGTTGTTTAGAGTGAAGGTCATGTGAGGGTCAAGTGTGATTCCAAGTATTTTTGGGTTATTATGTTGTTGTTGATTGTACATTGTGGTTGTTGACTTGGAGCTGTATTCAGTGTTTGGTTCATATTTAACAGAATCAATGTCTCACCAACTATATCAACAATCTCTCTCCTAACCCTGGACAGAGTTTGAATCGTTTCATGTATCATTGGATTCAGTGAATGGTTGTATTTATGGTGCAGCCCTGTGCTGCTATGGGAAGGTCATCTGCGTAATTAAGGATTGTCACATTAGGAGGAGGTTCTGAAATGTCATGGAGAAAGAGTTTATAAAGTACTGGGGAAAGGATGGCTCCCTGAGGTACACCGTTTGGAAGGTTTGTAGCTCACCTGGAACATAGTTCTGGGGAGCTTATGAGATGGCGCGTCGTCCGTCCGTCCATGAACATTTGCAACTTATTCTCTGAAACTACACACACGATTTCATTGAAACGTCACCGCAACCTTGTTCACCCAGTATTTACCAAAGTTTGTTCATGGCATTAAAAAAAATCAGGCCCTAAGGTGGTTCATCGGGCATTGCCCCCAAAATAGGTAATCGCTTTCTTCTCAAACTACATATGCAATTCGGCTACAACCTTCATCACCTGTGATGTACCAAAGTTGTTCATGGCATTAAAAAAATAAAAATGAGTGTCTCTTGGGGTCTACTGGGGGGTTGCCCCCCCCCCCCCCCAAAATAGGTATTCCTTCTTCTCAGAAACTACAACACACATTCCAATGAAAGCTGACCATAAGCCTCATCACTCATGATGTACTAAAGTTTGTTTATGACATTAAAAATATCGGGATTTAGGGGCGCAACGCATGTGCGATCGGGACAAAATTCTGCTAAACTGCAGATTTGTTTTCTGATTCATGTTCCGATTCATGTTCAAAAATGTAACATTCAATTGAAATTAAGTTGCTTCTCTCCATCATAAACTGATGTTTGTGGACGGACGAACAGACAGACAGACAGACAGACGAAGTGAACCTATTGCTTAACCCTGCTTTTCTTCGTGTGCAGTGGGGGGGGATATGGCTGCATTAAGGTGGTGAGATAAGTTGTGGAGTAGAGTTCTGAACGCATGTTGGTGGTGAGCTGGAGGAAGATGGTTCATGCGGGAAAGAATGAGGTGCTCAAGTAATTTAGCCATACAACGGAGTAATCTATGGGGTGATAATATGCTGGGTCTTTAAGATTCCGTTTCAATTTTAGAATGGAAAGGATTTTGGCCTGTTTCCATATGCCCAGGATAATATTTTTTCAGGTCAGGTCAGGTATGGGAGCATGTGCCGGAGCAGCCGTCGCTGCATCCACTTTCCACCGGTACTCCAGGGACCTCCGTCTGGCCATCCCCCAGGCAGATGCCTGGCCCATCTCCATCTCCTTGAGATGCTCATCAATCTGCTGCAACCACGAGGCATGTGGTCAGCCCGTTGTCCTCCTCCATTCATGAGGCTCCCTCACTGAGAGAATCTGGTGAGCAGGATTAACGTCAGGAAAACGAGCCCCATGTCCATCGAGCGGCAGCTGATCCTCATGGACTATGCAGGTAACAAATCTCATTTGAGTCTCTCTCAGCAACCATTCGTTGGGCACAAAGTTCAACCAGCGATAGCCAAGGATTCTCCGAAGAGACCTGCTACTGAAGGAGTTAAGTCTCCATCTCAGATCCCGAGTCAGAGTCCAAGTCTCACATCCGTAGAGAAAAGATTGGAAGTACCAAGGACCTGAAAACTCGGACTTTCATCCTCCTGCTTCGGTACCGACAGCACCACACCTCATGATCGAGGAAACCCATAACGCCCCAGGCCCGACCCAGATGTCTATTGACCTCTGGCTCACAGCCAGCAGAGACATGAATATCACTGCCAAGGTGATATTGAAAAAACCGTTTAAGAAAACCACCCATCCACTTTCTCAACAATCCTCTGGAAGAAGTCCTTTCTCTCAAGCTTCTGGGTCTCACTATCTGCCATGACCTTTCCTGGGAAAGCCACATTTCAAACCTCGCCTCCAAAGTCAGTCGCCGACTGGGAATCCTCCGTCGTGCAAAGTCTTTCCTCGGCCCACCTGAGCTCCTGACCACTTACAAAGCTTTTGTCCATAACCTGATGGAGTACTGCTCTCCCTCTGGGCTGGGGCTCCTGCTCCCACCTTTCTCGGCTTCACGCTGTAGAAACCAGGACATTTCGGATCATCGGCATCTCCCGCAATGAGGCTGAGTCTTTGGCCTTCATCAATCACCGCAGGTTGGTCGGTGGTCTTTCTGTCTTCTACCGTCTCTTCTCCAGCCTTGCCCCCCCCCACGCTCTCTCTGCGATTTGTCCCCACCACATTTCCTCTGGGCGCTCAAGGTCAGCCAACAACCCCCTTCTGGTAAAACTACCAAAATCACGAATCACTGCTCACCTTCACTCTTTCATTCCTCTTTTTTCCCGCCTTTGGAATAAACTCCCTCACTCTATTCTTTCCCATTCTTCCTCCAGGCTTTCAAAACAGCTGTTCACCACCACCTCTTATCATCCCCCATCCAAATCCTCGATCTTTTCTACCCCCGATAATCCACCCAAGCCCACTTCCTTCAAATTCCCTGCTTCCTTCCTGAAAGTCCCTGTAATGTCCATCTTCTATTCCCATGTTCCCGCCCATCCCTCTCCCTTCCACAGATCTCCTAATGTGTCTGTTCCCACAGTTTTGTCCCTCCCACTCCCGCCCCTCTTGTCTCATGCCCCCTTGATGTGCGTTGTGTGTTAGCTCTCACACGAGGCTCGACAAGGTATACAAAAAAAAAAAGGTAAGTGAATCTCTCAGTGACCTCAACATCCTCACCACAAACAGGTACAGACAAGATAGCAGCATCCAAGATGTCATTGGAAGCCTGGATCTTAGTTTTGACCCAGGAAACCCGTAATCCCAGCGGCTTCGACTCCTCATTCAGCACCTCGAGGGCCCCCAAAAGGATATCTGGAGTCTCCGCAAAGATGACTGCATCATCTGTGAAATCAAGGTCAGGATCTTGTCATTCCCAAACGATGCATCGCAGCTTGTTCTCTCTGACATTCTCCCCAGAATCCAGTCCATACAAGTGGTGAAAAGTGTGGGGGCAGTACACACTCCCTTGAACAAACATCCCATTAAACAACTGGAAATAAGTTAGAGATGGTACCACCACACCTCGCAGCACTCTGAGTACCAGAGTTTAGTTCAGAATCAGATAATATTGTGAAGCCATGAATAGTTGAATATGTTTGTTCGTACTTGCAGGCCACATTTACCAAGATGTTTTAAGTGTACAGTATGTTGGATATGAGATCTGAGCCTGTTGCGGATGAGTTTTTAATTTTTCTTATGGTGTCTGATATTTGTTGTATTGTTGTAAAAGGAGGAACTTCATCACTGTTTACTTTAATGTTGTGTGTTTGTTACCTCCACCACCGAAGGTGAAGGGGGTTATGTTTTCACCCCTTTCTGTCTGTTTTTCTTTTTGTCTGAGGATATCTCAAAAAGTTGTTGACGGATCCGGATGAAATTTTGTGGACAGGTTGGGTGTGTGACGAGGATGAACTGATTAGATTTTGGTGAAGATCTGGATGCGGATCGGCTACTAGAATTTTTTTAAGTGATTCATCACCATTGAGAGATAGGGCTAAACCGATATAGAGCACAATATCTCAAAAAGTTATGGACGGATTCAGATGAAACTTGGTGGATAGGTTGGGTGTGTGGCAAGGACGAATTGATTCGATTTTGATGAAGATCCAAATCCGGATCTGTATGCGAGAATTGTTTAACTTTTTTAAGTGATTCTTCACCATTGAGAGATGGGGCTAAACCGATACATAGCATGATATTTCAAGCATGTATTGAATGGGCCCCGATATGTTCTCGTCGATCAGGCATTACGTGGCGGAGGTATGCGCTCTACCGAGTGCCCTTCCAGTTTGGTTGTGCATTTGTTGTCTCTGTAAGTTGGTCTTTAGGTTACATGTGAGTAGCATTTCATGAGGTGGTCGGTTTGTTCTTTGTTAGTGGGAATGGTGTTGGCTGTATGCATTTGTGCTTCATGTGTTGGGGTTGGGGTAGTCGTGCTCGATGTATGAATGTTTTGAATTTTACAAAGTTGTTTGGATTTTCTTTTGAGGTTTAAAAATTCGACGTATTGTTGCTTTTGTACGAAGTACATTTTTTATGAAGTGTATCTTGTGCGGATGAGGTTCTTGGTTTTATTTATTTATTATTTATTTATTTGAAAAATTTTGGGGGGGGGGGGTGGGATGGGAAGTTGTGGTTTGAATGTTTTCGGTAAACAAATGCTTGATAGCTGCATCAAGAGTGTGAAGTTCGAAGACCCTAATGTTGGATAACATTGTCTTGAGTAAATTGAGTTCAGTCGGATTTCCGGCAATTTGTTTTGAACATTAGAAGCTGCATGTACGAACACGTTTTTGTTGTAATTTTCGGTTTATAACACCTTCGTCGTCATGCTTTTCTGAAAAGAGCAGTTGTGTTGTTCCATGCAAAGCAAAAAGCTTATTATTCGCCTCCACACCTGTTCATTTCTCCTCATAAATATCTTCACACAGCGACGGAGTGCACGGTGGGAGAATTGCACGTAATAATTATTTACCCCAAAGCACACTTGTGTTTCGTGGTGGTGTTTCATTGCCCTGGAAGTTTTAATGCAGAATTGCATTTTAACACACTGAGCGCAACAATTTACTGGCATTTCTGTAAGGCATGAATGACTGTGTAAATTTGTCCCCCTCCCCCTTTCTATCAAAAACTTTTAAGAGCTACGGCATCGCTCGTGTTCCATTCATCAATGTAATGGTGTACTCTCTGAAGTGCTGCCGAAGCAGTATCTTGGTTTAAGGTTTATGCTTGGTGGTTTCATGTAGCCTGTCTCATATGGGGGGGGCTGATCCTTCATGTGTTTCAGGAGGGGGGGGGCTGATCCTTCATGTGCACGAGTTGTCTCAGTGATTTGTGGTTGTTCTCACGGCTGGTATCACACCACAAATTTGGCTGAGATGTGTCGACGCATTCGTAGTTCTGAAGAAATCAGAACAGCACGATTTATTGACGTTCATCAATGATCTCGACTCCGACATTAATTTCATGCAGGAGGACTGTAAAGATGACAAGTTAGCCTTTCTTGACTGAAGTACAAGTTAAAGAATGTGGCTCCATGTATCGAAAATTAACCCACACAAACCAATACTCAAGTTTGATTCTTACCATCCATTAATACACAAGCTTTCAGTGATTCAGACCCTTGCCCTTCGAGCAATTTCTATTGTTTGGGATCCAAGGGAACGTTGCTAAGGAGAAAGAAAATATCAGACAAGTGCTCCGAAAGTGTGGTTACCCCAGATGGGTTTTACTGAAAGCTGAGTGGCCTAAACAAGCACCACTGACAGTCCATCGTTCAAGTCAGCCAAGAAAACGAGAACTTTGGTCACCATGCCATATGTTGCAAGCATAACTGACAAGGTAAAGCGATCCTTCTCAATGTTTGGGATCTCCACTGTCTTCAAGCCCCAAAACATCCTGAGTTAACTGGTGCACGTGAAACATCAGCCTCCCCCCAAGGAGAGGAAATGCAACATGGTGTATGTACAAGACATGTGATCAGGTAGATTGCAACGATTATTACATTGGGAACACACAACAGTCCCTGAAAGGCACGGATGGATCAGCATCGTAGGGAGAGCCCTGCACAGCATACAAGGCGAGTGGCCAATCTAACTCGGGCCATTTCCGGCTGAAGGCAATTGGGTAATCGGCACAACACCACATTTCGAGCAGGTTTATCTCCAGTACCTGATCCAACGTCTTATCACGAGGATGAAATTTTGAGGCTGAGCCGAGATTCAAACCCAGGCTAGACAACTTAAAGGTGAGTGTGCACACCTCAATGCTCTTCTGCCAGCCCTGTGTTCCAATAGCATCAGGAAATTCACTGACCACTTGGAAAACCATATGAGACAGCTGGATGCTACTAAAGGATTAAAATGTCTGCTGAGTTTCACCGACACAAAATTGTTTCTTTGCAGTTGTGCAAAAAAAGATCCCACCCCTTCCCGGTACAGACCCCTCTGGTGTCTTTCATCTCAGCCAGCTCAATTAATTGCTTTCCAGTCAATTTCAACAGATGAACCCTCCGCTCGTTGCCCAAGTAGACAGACTGTACCCTCACTTTTTACATACTATCAGTATACACGGATGTCTGTTCGCAGTAACTGTTTAGTCAAGTGTCACGAACACACAATTGGTAGCAAGCATTGGAATGTGTGGTTTGCTGGCACATATTAGACAGATGGCTTATATACAGGAAATGTGACCAGCTGAAAATAATTAGCTACTAATGCTTATGAAAGGGGTAATGCTGGATCCTTCGCATGTAATTATTCGCTCTTGGCCCTGTGGTCTTGTCCCTGTGGTCTTGTCCCTGCGTTGGTTGAACTTTACAGTTCATCACAAGTGCCTCTTTCACATTATTATGCTTCATGAGAATTTGTTTTGGAATACTCGGTGTAGGATATTCAAGGCGTACAATGACTGCTGTGAGAGCGATGCGAAGCGTCAGTGACTTAGAAAAGGAGGTTCGAGTTCGGTAACTTTGCTGTACTTACTGTACTATTATTACAGAGCACTGAGATTTTGAAGGTGAATTTTTGTTTGTTTTTCTTTGTCAGCTCCTGTTGAGACTTAAGGTTTCTTCGTGAAGTAAATCGACACAAAAGTAATTATACATGGGGCAGAATTGACGGATTAGTTTGTGGTTTTAAATATATATATATAGCGATCCAGCGACTCTGAGCCTATACCACTGCCTGTGTGCGCAACAAAAGTGCACACAACTCAGAATTGTGTGAATATCGATGTTTGTAAACCTCCACATGCACTGCCCGGACCCCAAGAGCTCTTAAATGAGGCATCATTCCACGGTTGGCCTATTCAGTTGGTTGCCCTTGGGTTGGCGTTTTTCACTTTATCGTCTGAACCTGTGGATCCTGATGCTTGGAAACCCAGTTTCAAATCCCATATAGCAAACATGCACAAGTCCTGTATATGTCGATTGTCAACTAATGTTCGTGTAATTCACGTAAAAGTGCACTGACGTGTACGGTCACGCATGTGATTTATGTACAAGGCTCTATCGCCTTACATCAATATAAAATAAGTATTTTTTTAATAGATTTATTACGAAGAGATGGTGCGAGAAATGGGAACAATTTTATTATTATTATTATTATTATTATTATTATTAATTTTTCATATGTAAGAAGCAGATTGTCCCAAAGCGTAAAATGCTGAATCTGCAAACTACATGTGTGGTTTTTTTGTTGAAAAGATAACATTAGTTGTTTTGACTTTTAATCAAACAACCTCTGGATACAAACTGAGTTTTCCTTTGTGCAGCGGTGTTCCACATATTATGTATGCATTAGAGGGAACAGTGGGGGTGGTCTCGAGGAGAATATGAAAAGAGAGGGCAGGTGAGATAAAGACAAGGTAGTAATATTTGGTGGAGTGCTTGGGGGCGGGGAGGGGGGCAATGCTGGGGAAAGTATGACGGCCATATTGGTACAAAAATTCTGCCATTATTCTTGAACATGATTGTGTATTATATAATAATCTTGGTTATCGATGGAGGAGAGTGGGTCGTATTAACACACACGCACACACGCACGCACACACACACACACACACACACACACACACCTGTCGCAATCTCGATACAGCCTGATGGACATGAACATAGATCTAATAACCTGAAGTCCTCAATTCCTCCATGGATAACTTTATTTAATAGCTCAAAGATCCTCGTGTCAACTTCCCAGTATGAAACTTTGATGAAAGAAGACTAATATAGTCATTGGAACTGGTATCACACCGTTTCATTTGTATAATAATGATTCATACTCCGATTATTATTATTATTTATGCAAAATTGAGGCTCATGAAATAGCGAGGTGACACGATAAAAAGGCAACGTATTGGAATGTGTCCAGGTCTTGTTGGACCATGGTCAAGCTGAGCAATTTCAGGCCAAGACAAACTGAGCTGCCAGACTACTTAATTTTATTGAGCACTGCATGTGAATGGTCACATGACCTCATTTGCATGTGAATCGGTGGTTGCTTCCTCATCTGGCAGGACTTTTCTGGTGGAGACTGAGCAACAAGGGAGGCCCACACACTGGGCTAAACTATTTCACAGTAATAATCCGAGTAAAAAATTAAAATAAAAAAAGATATAAATGCGCGCGTGCACGCACACACACACGCACACACCAAAAACTGTCGCAACCTCGACACGGCCTGATGGACATAAAACATATAGACGTAATAACCTGAAGTCCCTAATTCCTCCATGGATCCTACAGCAACAAGAAGGAACGAGAACAGTTTATGTTGTGGATTCCACTGATAGTCGTGATCTGCACCCGGACATTAACCAAAATCGAATTGGCTTGTTCTTGTCACCTACCGAAGTCATCCACCAAGTTTTGTCATAATCCGTCCATGACATTTTGAAATATCATGCGATGTATTGTTTTTGGTCCCATCCTCTCAATGGTGCAGAAGCACTGAGAAAATTTAAATACTCTCAGATCCAGATCTTCACCAAAATCTAATCAATTCGTCCCTGTCACACACCCAACCTTTCCACCAAATTTCATCCAAATCCGTCCACAACTTTTTGAGATAGCCTGTTCACAGACAAACAGATACACAGGGTGAAAACATAACTTCCGTCCACCTTCGGTGGTGGAGGTAATGATCTGTAGAAGGAGGGGAGCAACGAAACACAGCAAACTTTCATGGAGAGAGAATGAATAAATATAGAACTGGAAGGACACTCAGTAGAGCGCATAACCTCTGCCACGCAATGCCTGATCCAGTATAACATTTCGGGGTCAATATTTTTTTGAAATATGCTAGACGAGTATATCGTCTTTGGACCCATCTCTCAATGATGAAGAATCACTGAGAAAATTAAAAGATTCTCGTATTCGGATCTTCACAAAAACCAAACCAATTCATCCTTGTCACGTACCCAACGTGTCCACCAAGTTTCGTCCAAATCCGTCCACAGCTTTTTGAGATATCGTGATATATATCGGTTTGGCGCTATCTCTCAATGGTGAAGACTCACTAAAAAAAATTATCACATCCGGTTTCGGATCTTCACCAAAATCAAATCAATTCGTCCTTGTCATACACCTAATGTGTCCATCAAATTTCATCTGAATCCGTCCACAACTTGTTGAGATATCCTGGACACAAATAAACAAACAAACAGGCAGATGGGGTGAAAACATAACCACCGTCCACTTTCGGTGGTGGAGGTAATAACCCATTACTGGTGGAAAAATTGCACACTCTCATGTGTCTAGGTTGGGAAGACACACACGTGCCATGGTCGAACCATAGAGCTCTCGGGACATCTCCACAGGGGCGATGCCTGTTTTTGCCAAGACTCCAAACAGTGTAACTGGACTGGGATGCAGCTCAGCTCTCCACTGACTACTCTCCTCCATCAACTCTATCTTCATCACCAGCTCTAACTCATGCTTTGCTTTCTCTGGGCTACTTTACCAACCTTTCTCCCATGCTGACTTTGATCCAAGTCCGCTCTGGATCCACCCTCCAAAACAGAAAGTAAAAAAACAAAACAATATTTCAAAGGCAATTTCAACAAAATGACTGACAATTGTTATGGAAAGCCTGTAGTACGGCATAATTTGACTTGTCTTCAGATATCTGTCTGCAACCAGAAATTGTTGAGTTCCATTTTTACATCCGCCTCTGTGGTGTCTGGTAAGTTCTATAAATCGTCATTTTTTGTTTTTAACTCGGACGACTTGTCTAGCAATCAGTAAAAGTGAAATGTGGAAAATTTTGACACCGGGGATGTAGCTGTTTTGGTGTTTGTTTCACCTGCTCAATTCAGTGGAGTTGGATGGACAGGATCCATGGCAGTCATTTCAAACCGGGGTTATGACCTGCTTTGAGAAGAATAGAGCTGTGGACACACGGGCTGTATTGAAAGTTTCCTCATGGCTCTCCACAGTCAAACTTGTCACTGCACTCGGTATACCGCGTGCGTTGCGTATCCTGTTCAGTGTTTCTGCCAAGCTGTCTCTCATAGAGATACGAGGTTATTTGGCGAGGGTGATCTCATCCACAAGCTGATTATTTTGGAAGTGACGTAGAATCTTGCCTGTGAGTGGAATAATGAACCGGTTTGTCGGTGTCTGAGTTTGAGACTCATTTTAAACTGCTTTTCATTTGGTCACGCTGAACATGTTGTTACTTGTGCTTTTGCAGTGAAATGAAACACCTGGACTATGTTTTTTTTTCTTCTTTTTTTCTGTTGATTAGTTATCATTTGCAAAGCACATCCTGTACAAAAGAACACAATGTGAATGCCGATAAAATGTGAGTTAATATATGGGCAAATGGCAAAATAACAGTGTACTTTATGAAGGGCACTCAAAAAGTACGAGGTAACGGGCCATTCGTTTGATTTTTATGTTGTCATTATAAACTTCAACGTATGCTTGTTTCTGTGCCATTAGTTTCATTATTCTGACATTGTTTGACGTTCAAGAATGCAATCAAAAAGTTTTTCAAGTCCGCTCGATCTTCGTAAAATCGATCTGATTGAATGCCAATTGAAATTATGGATGTTCGTAAAATTGAGGCTCGTGATATTAAGGTGTCATAAAAAATTTTTACGTAAAGAAACTGCCAGCTCCAAATAAATCCACGAATGCACGGTGACCAGTATAGTGAAGCTGTGCACGTCCATATATTCTGCAGTTCTCTCATGGGTGGCTGACTCTCGAAGCATGGATGAGACCCTTGAAGATGACCCTAGGTCAGGACAGCGAGCAGATGTGACTCGTGCATAGTTGCCCGGGTCGAGACATTAATCTTCGAGAATTGCCGCATTAAGGGTGCCGAAGCACACACAGAACTTGGAATTTCTTCTGGCAGCGTTTTCCTCGTCGTCCATGATCATAATCTATGTCTCGGTGAGATGAGTCCCACTAAACCGCAGTACCCACGATCGACAGCAATGGGCGGCATCGTGTCACCAGCTCTCAAACCGTTAAATTGGAATCCATGCAGTGGATGCACAAGGGATCACCGCCCTCATAGTAATTTCACACCCAACCCTCAGCTGCCAACATCGCTGTCTCAATTTTCTGGGATGCCAAGGGAATCCTGCAGATTGATTTATATGCCTCACAAAACTACCATCATCGCGGAATATCGTGCAAACCTTTGAGAAAAACGGTTGCAGGCCATCAAGGGCGAACGTCGAGGGATGTTGACTAAAAGTATGCCCCTTCACAGTAACTCGATTGTACACAAAGCTCCTTTTGTGCAGATCATCATTCAGGACTGTGGCTTCGAGGATATGGATGACCATCCGTACATCCTCAACCCGGCCCCCTTGATTACTGGACCTGGCCTCCTGTTATCATTTTGAGAGTTAACATCCTACCTACGTGGTCACCGATTTATTTACCGACGACGAGGAACTGACCGAAGAAACCGAGATGTAGCTGAAGGAGAAATCTCAAATTTCCTATTTTACTAGCATTTTCCAGGGCGAAGGACAAATTGAGCGAGCGCTTTGGAATGAAGAGACACTATCGTGAAAAAAAAGACCGCAGGTCTTGGACTACTTTGAACTGTCTCGTTTCTCGAACTTTTGGAAATGCCCGTGGAACTTTGTTTATATTGCAAATTATGATGACCGCAAGTCCTGCATACATTTGTACAAAAATTGCATGTGTGCATGCGATCTATCTCATGGCCAGACCTACTTACATATTTTTTGCTTCACTATATTTTGAAGCAAATTATTTATTCATCAGATTCATATATTGTACCTTTCATGAACACTAATTTGAACTGTATGTAACAATCCCATTTAAGCATTACAAGGAATTAAGGCGCAGGGTGAGGCCATTCGCCCATCATGCCTGTGCCACACCAATACCAGATTTAATCAATCTGTCGATAGCCCTTCCCTTCGTGTGCAGCCTTTTTGGCTGCTACTCTGGTACTCATTTCACCGACCTCGGAAGGATGACAGGCTGAGTCAACCCCCTGGTGTTAATTCAGCGGCCAACGGGGCTTGAACTCAGGACCCTAGGATCCCAAGCCACCACCCTAACCGCTAAGCACAACACCAGATGTTCTGTACTCAGGATATGGTGTTGATTGATAATAAAAAGTGAACTACTTTTAATTGGTATACAATAAACTCGTAATCATAATCATACTGTCGTGATATTGTTTGTCTAATTAATTATGACCATTGTACAAGCTTTGGTTATAAATGCATTTGATTTAGCTCATTGTTGAGTGCCTGAATGCTAATAATAAAATAATTAAATAATAACAACAAAAATTATATGAGTTCCCTTCCAAAGAACTTCAACGTAGGAGCAGACCATTTGGCCCATAAAACCCTGCATTATTATTACCAACTTATGGTTGTTTGTCAGTGCTCTCTCTCCTTTGAAATATTGAGTGCCGAGCCAGGAAACAGCATGTATCATTTTTAAAGCCTTTGGTGTAAAACGGCTGGGATTTGAACCACCGACCACCAGAGAAGGAAAAAAAAAAAGGCAAGGCCAGGAGGTGTCAGCAGAGATAACAAAACTTTAACATGGTTAATACAGAGGAACACTTAAAGCGTCCACCATGAGTCTGAGGGGTGGGGTCGGAGGGGGTGGGCGGAGGGTGGTCGGTGGTTCAATCCACAGCCGTTTTACACCAAAGGCTTTAAAAATATACATGCTGTTTCCTGGCTCGGCACTCAATATTTCAAAGGAGAGAAGCACTGACAACAACCATAAGTTGGTAATAATAATGCAGGGTTTTATGGGCCAAATGGTCTGCTCCTACGTTGAAGTTCTTTGGAAGGGAACTCATATAATTTTTGTTGTTATTATTTATATTATTTATTATAGCATTCAGGCACTCAACAATGAGCTAAATCAAATGCATTTATAACCAAAGCTTGTACAATGGTCATAATTAATTAGACAAACAATATCACGACAGTATGATTATGATTACGAGTTTATTGTATACCAATTAAAAGTAGTTCACTTTTTATTATCAATCAACACCATATCCTGAGTACAGAACATCTGGTGTTGTGCTTAGCGGTTAGGGTGGTGGCTTGGGATCCTAGGGTCCTGAGTTCAAGCCCCGTTGGCCGCTGAATTAACACCAGGGGGTTGACTCAGCCTGTCATCCTTCCGAGGTCGGTGAAATGAGTACCAGAGTAGCAGCCAAAAAGGCTGCACACGAAGGGAAGGGCTATCGACAGATTGATTAAATCTGGTATTGGTGTGGCACAGCATGATGGGCGAAGGCCTCACCTGCGCCTTAATCCTTGTATGTTAAAGGGATGTAATAGTTCAAATTAGTGTCATAGGTACATATATAATCGATGAAATAAGTTCAAAATATAGTGAAGCAAAAAATATGTAAGTAGGTCTGGCCATGAGAAGATCGAGTGCACAAGTGTAAGTTTTTTGTACAAATGTATGCAGGACTTGCGGTCATCATAATTTGCAATATAAACAAAGTTCCACGGGCATTTCCAAAAGTTCGAGAAACGAGACAGTTCAAAGTAGTCCAAGACCCGCGGTCTTTTTTTTCACGATAGTGTCTCTTCATTCCAAAGCGCTCGCTCAATTTGTCCTTCGCCCTGGAAAATGCTAGTAAAATAGGAAATTTGAGATTTCTCCTTCAGCTACATCTCGGTTTCTTCGGTCAGTTCCTCTCGTCGGTAAATAAATCGGTGACCACGTAGGTAGGATGTTAACTCTCAAATGATAACAGGAGGCCAGGTCCAGTAATCAAGGGGGCCGGGTTGAGGATGTAGGATGGTCATCCATATCCTCGAAGCCACAGTCCTGAATGATGATCTGCACAAAAGGAGCTTTGTGTTACAATCGAGTTACTGTGAAGGGGCATACTTTTAGTCAACATCCCTCGACGTTCGCCCTTGATGGCCTGCAACCGTTTTTCTCAAAGGTTGCGCGATATTCCGCGATGATGGTAGTTTTGTGAGGCATATAAATCAATCTGCAGGATTCCCTTGGCATCCAGAAAATTGAGACAGCGATGTTGGCAGCTGAGGGTTGGGTGTGAAATTACTATGAGGGCGGTGATCCCTGTGCATCCACTGCATGGATTCCAATTTAACGGTTTGAGAGCTGGTGACACGATGCCGCCCATTGCTGTCGATCGTGGGTACTGCGGTTTAGTGGGACTCATCTCACCGAGACATAGATTATGATCATGGACGACGAGGAAACGCTGCCAGAAGAAATTCCAAGTTCTGTGTGTGCTTCGGCACCCTTAATGCGGCAATTCTGAAGATAATGTCTCGACCCGGGCAACTATGCACGAGTCACATCTGCTCGCTGTCCTGACCTAGGGTCATCTTCAAGGGTCTCATCCATGCTTCGAGAGTCAGCCACCCATGAGAAAACTGCAGAATATATGGACGTGCACAGCTTCACTATACTGGTCACCGTGCATTCGTGGATTTATTTGGAGCTGGCAGTTTCTTTACGTAAAAAATTTTTATGACACCTTAATATCACGAGCCTCAATTTTACGAACATCCATAATTTCAATTGGCATTCAATCAGATCGATTTTACGAAGATCGAGCGGACTTGAAAAACTTTTTGATTGCATTCTTGAACGTCAAACAATTCAGAATAATGAAACTAATGGCACAGAAACAAGCATACGTTGAAGTTTATAATGACAACATAAAAATCAAACGAATGGCCGTTACCTCGTACTTTTTGAGTGCCTTCATAAAGTACACTGTTTGCCATTGCCCATATATTAACTCACATTTATCGGCATTCACATTGTGTTCTTTTGTACAGGATGTGCTTTGCAAATGATAACTAACAACAGAAAAAAAGAAGAAAAAAAAACATAGTCCAGGTGTTTCATTTCACTGCAAAAGCACAAGTAACAACATGTTCAGCGTGACCAAATGAAAAGCAGTTTAAAATGAGTCTCAAACTCAGACACCGACAACCGGTTCATTATTCCACTCACAGGCAGATTCTACGTCACTTCCAAAATAATCAGCTTGTGGATGAGATCACCCTCGCCAAATAACCTCGTATCTCTATGAGAGACAGCTTGGCAGAAACACTGAACAGAGTACGCAACGCACGCGGTATACCGAGTGCGTGACAAGTTTGACTGTGGAGAGCCATGAGGAAACTTTCAATACAGCCCGTGTGTCCACAGCTCTATTCTTCTCAAAGCAGGTCATAACCCCGGTTTGAAATGACTGCCATGGATCCTGTCCATCCAACTCCACTGAATTGAGCAGGTTGAAACAAACACAAAACAGCTACATCCCCGGTGTCAAAATTTTCCACATTTCACTTTTACTGATTGCTAGACAAGTCGTCCGAGTTAAAAACAAAAAATGACGATTTATAGAACTTACCAGACACCACAGAGGGGATGTAAAAATGGAACTCAACAATTTCTGGTTGCAGACAGATATCTGAAGACAAGTCAAATTATGCCGTACTACAGGCTTTCCATAACAATTGTCAGTCATTTTGTTGAAATTGCCTTTGAAATATTGTTTTTGTTTTTTACTTTCTGTTTTGGAGGGTGGATCCAGAGCGGACTTGGATCAAAGTCAGCATGGAGAAAAGGTTGGTAAAGTAGCCCAGAGAAAGCAAAGCATGAGTTAGAGCTGGTGATGAAGATAGAGTTGATGGAGGAGAGTAGTCAGTGGAGAGCTGAGCTGCATCCCAGTCCATTACACTGTTTGGAGTCTTGGCAAAAACAGGCATCGCCCCTGTGGAGATGTCCCGAGAGCTCTATGGTTCGACCATGGCACGTGTGTGTTTTCCCAACCTAGACACATGAGAGTGTGCAATTTTTCCACCAGTAATGGGTTATTACCTCCACCACCGAAAGTGGACGTGGTTATGTTTTTCACCCCATCTGCCTGTTTGTTTGTTTTTTGTGTCCAGGATATCTCAACAAGTTTGTGAGGATTCAGATGAAATTTGATGGACACATTAGGTATGACAAGGACGAATTGATTTGATTTTGGTGAAGATCCGAAACCGGATGTGATAATTTTTTTTAGTGAGTCTTCACCATTGAGAGATAGCGCCAAACCGATATATATCACGATATCTCAAAAAGCTGTGGACGGATTTGGACGAGACTTGGTGGACACGTTGGGTACGTGACAAGGATGAATTGGTTTGGTTTTGTGAAGATCCGAATACAGATTTAATTTTCTCAGTGATTCTTCATCATTGAGAGATGGGTCCAAAGACGATATACTCGTCTCGCATATTTCAAAAAATATTGACCCCGAAATGTTATACTTGATCAGGCATTGCGTGGCGAGGTTATGCGCTCTACTGAGTGTCCTTCCAGTTCTATATTTATTCATTCTCTCTCCATGCAAGTTTGCTGTGTTTCGTTGCTCCCCTCCTTCTACAGATCATTACCTCCACCACCGAAGGTGGACGGAAGTTATGTTTTCACCCTGTGTATCTGTTTGTCTGTGAACAGGCTATCTCAAAAAGTTGTGGACGGATTGGATGAAATTTGGTGGAAAGGTTGGGTGTGTGACAGGGACGAATTGATTAGATTTTGGTGAAGATCTGGATCTGAGAGTATTTAAATTTTCCAGTGCTTCTGCACCATTGAGAGGATGGACCAAAAACAATACATCGCATGATATTTCAAAATGTCATGGACGGATTATGACAAAACTTGGTGGATGACTTCGGTAGGTGACAAGAACAAGCCAATTCGATTTTGGTTAATGTCCGGGTGCAGATCACGACTATCAGTGGAATCCACAACATAAACTGTTCTCGTTCCTTCTTGTTGCTGTAGATCCATGGAGGAATAGGGACTTCAGGTTATTACGTCTATATGTTTTATGTCCATCAGGCCGTGTCGAGGTTGCGACAGTTTTTGGTGTGTGCGTGTGTGTGTGCGTGCACGCGCGCATTTATATCTTTTTTTAATTTTAATTTTTTACTCGGATTATTACTGTGAAATAGTTTAGCCCAGTGTGTGGGCCTCCCTTGTGCTCAGTCTCCACCAGAAAAGTCCTGCCAGATGAGGAAGCAACCACCGATTCACATGCAAATGAGGTCATGTGACCATTCACATGCAGTGCTCAATAAAATTAAGTAGTCTGGCAGCTCAGTTTGTCTTGGCCTGAAATTGCTCAGCTTGACCATGGTCCAACAAGACCTGGACACATTCCAATACGTTGCCTTTTTATCGTGTCACCTCGCTATTTCATGAGCCTCAATTTGCATAATAATAATAATAATCGGAGTATGAATCATTATTATACAAATGAAACGGTGTGATACCAGTTCCAATGACTATATTAGTCTTCTTTCATCAAAGTTTCATACTGGGAAGTTGACACGAGGATCTTTGAGCTATTAAATAAAGTTATCCATGGAGAAGTGGGACTTCAGGTTATTAGATCTATGTTCATGTCATCAGGCTGTATCGAGATTGCGACAGTTTGTGTGTGTGTGTGTGTGTGTGTGTGTGTGTGGGTGTGTGTGTGTGTTAATACACCCACTCTCCTCCATCGATAACCAAGATTATTATATAATACACAATCATGTTCAAGAATAATGGCAGAATTTTTGTACCAATATGGCCGTCATACTTTCCCCAGCATTGCCCCCCTCCCCCCCAAGCACTCCACCAATATTACTACCTTGTCTTTATCTCACCTGCCCTCTCTTTTCATATTCTCCTCGAGACCACCCCACTGTTCCCTCTAATGCTACATAATATGTGGAACACCTGCACAAAGGAAAACTCAGTTTGTATCCAGAGGTGTTTGATTAAAAGTCAAAACAACTAATGTTATCTTTTCAACAAAAAAACCACACATGTAGTTTGCAGATTCAGCATTTTAGCTTTGGACAATCTGCTTCTTACATATGAAAAATAATAATAATAATAATAATAATAATAATAATAAATTGTTCCCATTTCTCGCACCATCTCTTCGTAATAAATCTATTAAAAAATACTTATTTTATATTGATGTAAGGCGATAGAGCCTTGTACATAAATCACATGCGTGACCGTACACGTCAGTGCACTTTTACGTGAATTACACGAACATTAGTTGACAATCGACATATACAGGACTTGTGCATGTTTGCTATATGGATTTGAAACTGGGTTTCCAAGCATCAGATCCACAGTTCAGGCGATAAAGTGAAAAACGCCAACCCAAGGGCAACCAACTGAATAGGCCAACCGTGGAATGATGCCTCATTTAAGAGCTCTTGGGGTCCGGGCAGTGCATGTGGAGGTTTACAAACATCGATATTCACACAATTCTGAGTTGTGTGCACTTTTGTTGCGCACACAGGCAGTGGTATAGGCTCAGAGTCGCGGATCACGACTATATATATATATTTAAAACCACAAACTAATCCGTCAATTCTGCCCCATGTATAATTACTTTTGTGTCGATTTACTTCACGAAGAAACCTTAAGTCTCAACAGGAGCTGGACAAAGAAAAACAAACAAAAATTCACCTTCAAAATCTCAGTGCTCTGTAATAATAGTACAGTAAGTACAGCAAAGTTACCGAACTCGAACCTCCTTTTCTAAGTCACTGACGCGCTTCGCATCGCTCTCACAGCAGTCATTGTACGCCTTGAATATCCTACACCGAGTATTCCAAAACAAATTCTCATGAATAATGTGAAAGAGGCACTTGTGATGAACTGTAAAGTTCAACCAACGCAGGGACAAGACCACAGGGACACAGAGCGAATAATTACATGCGAAGGATCCAGCATTACCCTTTCATAAGCATTAGTAGCTAATTATTTTCAGCTGGTCACATCCTGTATATAAGCCATCTGTCTAATATGTGCCAGCAAACCACACATTCCAATGCTTGCTACCAATTGTGTGTTCGTGACACCTTGACTAAACAGTTACTGCGAACAGACATCCGTGTATACTGATAGTATGTAAAAAGTGAGGGTACAGTCTGTCTACTTGGGCAACGAGCGGAGGGTTCATCTGTTGAAATTGACTGAAAGCAATTAATTGAGCTGCTGAGATGAAAGACACCAGAGGGGTCTGTACCGGAAGGGGTGGGGATCTTTTTGCAAACTGCAAAGAAACAATTTGTGTCGGTGAAACTCAGCAGACATTTTATCCTTTAGTAGCATCCAGCTGTCTCATATGGTTTTCCAAGTGTCAGTGATTTCCTGATGCTATTGGAACACAGGGCTGGCAGAAGAGCTTGAGGTGTGCACACTCACCTTTAAGTTGTCTAGCCTGGGTTTGAATCTCGCTCAGCCTCAAATTTCATCCTCGTGATAAGACGTTGGATCAGGTACTGGAGATAACCTGCTCGAAATGTGGTGTTGTGCCGATACCAATTGCCTTCAGCCGGAAATGGCCCGAGTTAGATTGGCCCACTACGCCTTGTATGCTGTGCAGGGCTCTCCCTACGATGCTGATCCATCCGTGCCTTTCAGGGACTGTTGTGTTTCCAATGTAATAATCGTTGCATCTACCTATCACATGTCTGTTACATACACCATGTTGCATTTCCTCTCCTTGGGGGGAGGCTGATGTTTCACGTGCACCAGTTAACTCAGGATGTTGGGGCTTGAAGACAGTGGAGATCCCAAGCATTGAGAAGGATCGCTTTACCTTCAGTTATGCTTGCAACATATGGCATGGTGACCAAAGTTCTCGTTTTCTTGGCTGACTTGAAACGATGGACTGTCAGTGGTGCTTGTTTAGGCCATCAGCTTCAGTAAAACCATCTGGGGTAACCACACTTTCGGAGCACTTGTCTGATATTTCTTTCTCCTTAGCAACGTTCCCTTGGATCCCAAACAATAGAAATGCTCGAAGGGCAAGGGTCTGAATCACTGAAGCTTGTGTATTATGGATGGTAAGAATCAAACTTGAGTATTGGTTTGTGTGGGTTAATTTTCGATACATGGAGCCACATTCTTTAACTTGTACTTCAGTCAAGAAAGGCTAACTTGTCATCTTTACAGTCCTCCTGCATGAAATTAATGTCGGAGTCGAGATCATTGCATGAACGTCAATAAATCGTGCTGTTCTGATTTCTTCAGAACTACGAATGCGTCGACACATCTCAGCCAAATTTGTGGTGTGATACCAGCCGTGAGAACAACCACAAATCACTGAGACAAACTCGTGCACATGAAGGATCACCCCCCCCTCCTGAAACACATGAAGGATCAGCCCCCCCATATGAGACAGGCTACATGAAACACCAGAGCATAAACCTTAAACCAAGATACTGCTTCGGCAGCACTTCAGAGAGTACACCATGACATTGATGATGGAACACGAGCGATGCCGTAGCTCTTAAAAGTTTTGATAGAAAGGGGGAGGGGGACAAATTTAACACAGTCATTCATGCCTTACAGAAATGCCAGTAAATTGTTGCGCTCAGTGTGTTAAAATGCAATTCTGCATTAAAACTTCCAGGGCAATGAAACCACACCACGAACACAAGTGTGCTTTGGGTAAATATTATTACGTGCAATTCTCCACCGTGCACTCCGTCGCTGTGTGAAGATATTTATGAGAGAGAATGAACAGTGTGGAGGCGAAAATAGCTTTTTGCTTTGCATGGAACAACACAACGCTCTTTTCAGAAAAGGCATTGACACGAAGGTGTTATAAAACCGAAATTACAACAAAAAAGTGTTCGTACATGCAGCTTCTAATGTTCAAAACAATTGCCGGAAATCGACTGAACTCAATTTACTCAAGACCAATGTTATCAACATTAGGGTCTTCGAACTTCACACTCTTGATGCAGCTATCAAGCATTTGTTACCGAAAAACATTTCAACCACAACTTCCCATCCAACCCCCCCCCCAAATTTTTCAAATAAATAAAAATATAAATAAATAAAACCAAGAACCTCATCGCACAAGAACACTTCATAAAAAAATGTACTTCGTTTACAAAAGCAACAATTACGTCGAATTTTAAACCTCAAAAAGAAAAGTCCAAACAACTTTGTAAAATTCAAACATCTACATCGAGCACACTACCAACCCCCACATGAAGCACAATGCATACAGCCACACCATTCCCACTAACAAAGAACAAAACCGACCACCTCATGAAATGCTATCTCACATGTAACCTAAAGACCAACTTACAAGACAACAAATGCACAACCAAACTGGAAGGGACTCGGTTAGAGCGCATACCTCCGCCGTAATGCCTGATCGACAGAACATATCGGGGCCCATTCAATACATGCTTGATAAATATCATGCTATTGTATCGGTTTAGCCCCATCTCTCAATGGTTGAGAATCACTTAAAAAAGTTAAACAATTCTCGCATACAGATCCGCGAGGGAATTGGATCTTCATCAAATCGAATCAATTCTCCTTGCCACAACCCAACTATTCCACCAAGTTTCCATCTGAATCCGTCCATAACTTTTTGAAGATATTGTGCTCTATATCGGTTTAGCCCTATCTCTCAATCGTGATGAATCACTTCCAAACAAAATTCTAGTAGTCGGATCCGCATTCCAGATCTGTCACCAGAAATCTAAATCAGTTCATCCTCGTACACACCCAACCTGTTCCCAAAATTTCATCGGATCCGTCAACAACTTTTTATGATATCCTGTCCACAGCACAACGAAGCAAAAGAAAACAGACATGAAAGGGGTGAAAACATAACGCCCCTCACCTTCGGCTGGTGAGGTAAAACACACAAACATTAAGGTAAACAGTGATGAAGTCCTCCTTTGAAACAATCAACGAAATATCAGACATAGAAGAGAATTGAAAAGGTACTCATCGCAAACAGGTCAGTTCATACCAAGCCATAGTAAGCTTAAAACACTGGTAGATGGGTCCTGAAGCGAACAAACATATAACTACAGGTTAGCAGATATATCTGATTTTGACTAACCTGTACTCAGAGTCTGCGAGGTTGTGGATGGTACCAATCTCTAACTATTCCAGTTGTTAGATGGATTGTCAGAGGGTGGAGTACTGCCCCCCAACACTGCTTTTACCACCTGTATGGACTGGATCTGGGAGGATGCTCGAGAGAACAAGCTTCGGTTTATGCATCGTAGGGAAGTAGCAAGACTCTGACCTTGTTTCACAGTGATGCAGTCATCTTTGCGGGACCCAGTATCTTTGGGGCCTCGAGGTCTGATGAGAGCGAAGCGCTGGTTGGTGCTTTCCTGGGTCATAGAAGAACTAGATCAGGCTTCAATGACATCTAGGGATGCTGCTATCTTGTCTTGTACCGTAGTGGATTGGATGGAGGTTCACTAGAGTTTTATTCACTTACCTTGCAGTGATATTCATGTCTCTGCCTGGCTGTGAGCCAGAGGTCAATAGACATCTGGGTCGGCCTGGGCGTTATGGGTTCCCTCGATCATGAGGTGTGGGCTGTCGGGTACCGAAGCAGGAGATGAAAGTCCGAGTTTTCAGTCCTTGGTACTTCCAATCTTTCTCTACGGTATGTGAGACTTGGACTCTGACTCGGGATCTGAGATGGAGACTTAACTCCTTCAGTAGCAGGTCTCTTCGGAGGAATCCTTGGCTATCGCTGCGTTGAACTTTGTGCCCAATCGAAATGGTTGCTGAGAGAGACTCAAATGAGATTTGTTACCTGCATATCCATGAGATCAGCTGCGCTCGATGGACATGGCTCGTTTTCCTGACGTTAATCCTGCTCACCCAGTTTCTCTTCAGTAGGGAGCCTCAGAATGGAGAGAGACAAGCGGGAGACCACAGTCCTCGTGGTTCGCAGCAGATTGATGAGCATCTCAAGGATGAGTGGGCCAGGCATCTGCCTGGGGATGGCCAGACGGAGGTCCCTGGAGACCGGTGGAAAGTGGATGCAGCGACGCGCTGCTCCGGCCATGCTCCCATACCTGACCTGACCTGAAAAAATATTATCCTGGGCATATGGAAACAGGCCAAAATCCTTTCATTCTAAAATTGAAACGGAATCTTAAAACCCAGCATATTATCCACCCCATAGCTATTACTCCGTTGTAGGCTAAATTACTTGAGCACCTCATTCTTTCCCGCATGAACCATCTTCCTCCAGCTTCACCACCAACATGCGTTCAGAACTCTACTCCACAACTTATCTCACCACCTTAATGCAGCTCATATCCCCCCCACTGCACACGAATGAAAAGCAGGTAAGCAATAGGATTCACTGTCTGTCTGTCTGTCTGTTCGTCCGTCCACAAAACATCAGTTTATGATGGAGAAAGCAACTTAATTTCAATTGAATGTTTACATTTTTGAACATGAATCGGAACATGAATCAGGAAAAAAATCTGCAGTTTAGCAGAATTTGTCCCGATCGCACATGCGTTGCGCCCCTTAAATCCCATATTTTAATGTCATAAACAAACTTTAGTACATCATGAGTGATGAGGCTTATGGTCAGCTTTCATTGGAATTGTGTGTGTAGTTTCTGAGAAGAAAGGAAATACCTATTTGGGGGGGGGGGGCAACCCCAAGTAGACCCAAGAGACACTCATTTTTATTTTTTAATGCATGAACAACTTGGTACATCACAGGTGAATGAAGGTTGTAGCCGAATTGCCATATGTAGTTGAGAAGAAAGCGATTACCTATTTTGGGGGCAATGCCCGATGACACCTTAGGGCCTGATTTTTTTAATCGCATGAACAAACTTGTAATACGGTGAACAAGGTTGCGGTGACGTTTCAATGAAATCGCTTGTGTGTAGTTTCAGAGCAATAAGTTGCAAATGTTCATGGCACGTAACGCGACGACCGCCATCTCATAAGCTACCCCGAAGAACTATGTTCCAGTGAGCTACAAACCTTCCAAACGGCACCTCACTCGAGGAGCCGATCCTTCCCCCAGTAACTGTTTTAACTCGTTCGTCCATACATGTTCACAACCCTACCTATGTGACAATCCTTAATACGCAGATGACCTTCCCATAGCAGACACAGGGCTCACCATAAATACAACCATTCACTAATCCAATTGATACTATGAAACGATTCAAACTCTCGTCCAGGATTAGGAGAGAGATGTTAATATAGTGGTGAGACCATTGATTCTGTAAATATGAACCCAACCACTGCAATACAGCTCCCAAGTCAACTACCACAAATGTACAATCAACAACAACATAATAACCAAAAATACTTGGATCACACTGACCTCACATGACCTTCACTCTAAACAACAAATGATAGCCAGTCAACAAAACTCAACTACACTATAAACATCTAACCACATACCAAAGTTGCCTTGTGTGTTGCGGCAACAGAAAACAATACCGAAAACACTATCTTAACAAACAGATTATTGAACACTATAACTTTCTAACCCGTAGTGGCACCCACCACATTTCAAAGCGAATGTGTCAAACTTAATTGCTGTTGGAACCCGCCATTCGTGGATTCGCTTTCCCAGGACCCTGTGTATCGTGGGTCATAAAATAGTGTGACCTGCTTCGCACATTCGGATTCACGTATTCACGTATTTGTTTGTTATTTTTTACACTTCACTACTTGGTCTCCTGAAGTCCACCTGGGGAAAGTGGAAATCAGCCAACCACACAGCATTACATAAAAAGATGCAAAAAAGGGATCGACTCCCCTAACTACAGCTCAATTAGCTTAACTGTACTCCAATCATCAGCAAGCGTCATGGAATCAATCCATAGTTGACATAAAATCATAATCTTTTCTCCAACAGCCTCATCTCAGATCATCAATTCGGATGCAGACCTGCGTCACTCTACCTCGCCATGCTGGGCTTCTACTCTCCAACAATGGTGGAGACTCAATAATAGACATGAGATCAAGGACCGTCTCTCTGGAACATATTTCAACATTTGATACAGTCTGGATCGTTGCTTCCTCTCCAACACTGCCATGTTTATGGAATCCAAGAC